>CM067513.1:27955399-28033557 GCA_034509495.1 Acestrorhynchus altus | reverse complement strand
GTTTGTGTGTGTGTGTGTGTGTGTGTGTGTGTGTGTGTGTGTGTGTGTGTNTGTGTGTGTGTGTGTGTGTGTGTGTGTGTGTGTGTGTGTGTGTGTGTGTGTGTGTGTAAATGCAATTTTCCTGCTTGTTGCTGGGATACTAAACACTGAGTAGGGAACAAATGTGGCAGAGAGATGGACAAGGCATGGTATGTGTGTTTGCATGTTAGTGAGTGTGTTTTGTAGCTTGTCTAAGCTGACTGCAGAGATCTGGCTACCTGATACAGACGGTCCTGGACTCCATGACCTCACGAGCTACAAATGAACTATTCGGACACAGAGCCGGTCCTCGGTTGTGATACAGCCCCCATGTGCTTCTACCGCTATAGTAGTATTTACACACGTGTGTTTGTCCTCCGTATGTGTCGAGTTTGCAGTTTCTGTGAACTTTCCTATTGTCACCAGTAAATACTGTAAATCTTCTGAGCAGGCTAATTTCCCTGGTTCTTGCAACTAGAAACAGATGAGTAAGTGGAAAGGGTCTTAATTACTATGGGGGCAACTGTCATTTAGAGTTTCCTCATATCTAAGCATCAGTGACCTTAATGACTCATGGTTTCCAGTCACCTTTTGTGGGAGGAAGATGTCAGTTCTTTCACTCGGCAGCTGCATTGTCTGTTACTGATGTTGTCTACGATATTATATGTTCGTTTTCGTTCATGTTTGTATCCTTTTTGAATTTAAACACAACTGATCTTTTGATTTTCAGTCCGATTTAATCCTATTTACATGCTTTTATGACTTAAAGTGCCATTACCAGCCCAGGATGGACCACTAGACCACTACCGCAGCCCACAGATGGTCCGCTACCTATAGGCTGAGAAACCCTGTTGTACCCTGTTGCCGATTATAAAAATGTGAATGAAAGAAACATCCATCACACGTGACTAGGTTTCACACACTACACAGCTTCAACTTGCTACTGAGCTGATACAAACACAACCCCAAATGTACCTTGTGTTACCTAGACGACACGAAGGACGAAATGTAGAGTTACTACAGCTAGCTGCAGTCATTGTTTGTGTGACCATTTGCGCTGACTCCTTATGCAAAAAATTGGGTCACAAGTGGTAACCAGTATGTATTCGAAGCTACCCTACGTACCAAGGTAGATTTCTGTTTCACCGTAAGTGGTACCGCTGTTTCAGACATGTATTAGTGCCAGAAACGAAGGATTAAGAGTCATGGTTCCTAAAATTTCAGTAGTTCTTCTTTATCTGTTATCTACTAGTGAGTCTTGGCTCCTTATCCTCGTAACATCAACCTTCAGCTTGATCATTAAAACGGGATTGCAATGATGTGGAATTGACCCCGATTCTAATCAAATCCTCTATTGAACATCACGCACAAGCTCTCACACACACACACACACACACACACACACACACACACACACACACACACACACACACAAACGCACATCCATATTCTCATTGGAAACACACTGAACACAGACGTGCACACCCAAGCTTGTCCTCACTCATTCTTCCAAAGGGTCTCGCTTGGACTTGCGCTGATCCTCATAGCCGTTGTGTTGTGTGGTGTGAAAACCTGCAGAGATTTGTCTCCAAGGCTGAAGCTGTGTGGGCCTGTGAGCATGTGTGTGTGTGTGTGTGTGTGTGTGTGTGTGTGTGTGTGTGTGTGTGTGTGTCTGTGTAACAACCCTCAGTTTGATCCTGTTTGTCACAGTGCTTTGTCTACTATCCAAGACGTTTCTGTCACTCGGAGAAAACGAATACCTTCCATATCCTTCAAATTTATCCACACTGTATAATTGCCAAGAGTCCATATTAGAGCTTTTGTGTGGGTTTCCAGTTTGGGTTCATGCAGCGGCCTGCAGAGAGACATTCACAGCATTCAGGAGAGGGAAAGAGAGAGAGAGAGAGAGTGAAGTGTGCATCTAGTTATGAAACCAAGCAATACAGTGCCAGGTTCACATTAGTATTCAGTCACTTAGCTGCTGTTCTTGCCTGAAGCGACAGCTACTCTGTGGATACAGTGAAATCGTGGAGAAGCAGGAACTCTCAATTTCCCATTCAAATCTAGTTAAGAGCTCAAATGGCTGAAACTTTCAGCAGATGTTCTTCGCCTGCTGGATTCTGCTCACTGTAGCAGGTTTGTCATCCGCCATTTTTTTTTTTTTTTTGCAAATGATGAAAACGCACAAAAAGGTTTCTACACCAGACATGGAAAAGTAGAATATTGCTGAAGCCAAGGAGCAATGCAAAATATTACATACATGTATGATGTATGTATCAATGTATCAATCCATAATTCTCTTATCAGGTAGCATGGTTGGTCAGTGACAGGGATCCTCTGACCCTACGGATGGTCTGATTATGACACAGACTGAGTTAAATCTCTCCGTTCTGCTCATTTTGATGCTGCTCCCAATCATGGATTTTGGAATGGCACATAAGATGTCCAAAATATTTGAATGGAAACCTGGCTTGTAACTGTCTGGAATGCATATCATAAAGCACTGAATAGTAATGGTCATCAAATGCCACCACCATGTCAGTGTCACTGTGGGTCCTGACCACTGAAGAACAGGATAGAAGGAGGCTAACAAAGGATGCAGAGAAACAGATGGACTAGAGTCTGTAAAATGAGCAATGGGTGTAGAAACAAGGAGGTGGTCATAATGTTGTGGTTGATTGTGGTTCACTCTCATAACTACAGTACTATAGTTATCATCATCAGTTTCAAAGGCCCTACAATAGAACTCCGTGGATCTCCATAATGTAATTTAAACCATACCAAGTAATTCTGCGTTAGAATTAGCGGAATACTTAACCTAGGGTTCAATTAATCAATTAGTGCAATTAATTAATCAGTTAGTACTAATTAATCAAATATCCGATTATGCTAGCTTGCAAAAATGGGCAAGATCCACACAGTTGGTGAGAGATGTCATGTACGATGTGTTCCTCGGAAATGACTTGTAGGTGGGACTTGTAGGGGTTTTAGTATGATCATGGGTGGAACGTCGTCTAAAGCATTTGAGAACCACTGCACCAAAGCATCATTTCAGTGTCAGAGTCTAAAAGAAATGGAAAAGAGAAACAGCAGGTTTGAAAATGAGCCCCGCAGCCTGAGTGCTGAACTCTCTGACCGGAGCAGCAGTACAGAGTACAGAAGCAGTCAGTCTGTTTCAAAAACTCGCTGGCACTTTTCACCGCCTCTCATTTACTCTGTTACCATGGACGCAGGGGAAATGCTGGACATTGCTACATACTGGACTCTCGGTGCTGACTAAGAAAAACAACTTGCCTTGTTTTCTGTCCTTTATCTTTTCTCCACTCTCTTTCTCTCGGCTTCCTTTCACTTTTTTTTTTGCATTTACTTTGTTTGAACTTTTCCACCTCTCCCACTCTCTCCTTATTTTTCTCTGCCTTCTTCCAGTTCCTTTTTGGTTCTTCCCACTTTCATGCTTTTTTTTTTTTGTTTCTCTTTTTCTCTTTCTTTCTTTCTTTCTTTCTTTCTTTGTGCTCTCGTTCTTGTTAGGCTGAAAACAAAGTGCACAGAAACAAGAAAAAAAGCTGAACACAAGAGCATTCATCCAGCAAAATGCACTGTCCCATATGGATAATAAATCAATAGTAAAATATATTTTTAAATGACTTGAAACTTGATAGATACTAGATTGGAGTATAATGGCAATATTATAGTACTGTCAACGTTAGCACTTTAACACGCACAATTAATTCAATTTGAATGATTTTAAACACATTAATGCATTTTACCCCAACTCTTTTTGCCACTTCTGCAACCACATCTGCATTAGATGATGCTAATGCAGTGTTCAGAAGATAGAATCCTTTTTTTTATTCACTCTTTACTATGTCTCTCTCTCTCTCTCTCTCTCTCTCTCTCTCTCTCTCTCTCTCTCTCATTCTCTCTCTCTCTCTCATTCTCTCTCTCTCTCATTCTCTCTCTCTCTCTCTCTCTCTGTCTCTGTCTCTCTCTCACTCTCTCTGTCTCTCTCTCTCTCTCTCTCTCTCTCTCTCTCTCTCTCTCTCTCTCTCACTCGGTTAGTGTTATTTTTCCCAATTAAATTGTATGTATTGCGTTTTCATTCCTCCATCCTCTCCCATGTCGAATGAATGAACAAAGCTACAAAAATACTAGAACATGTTTTGATTTGCACAATGAAGTTTTTAATCACTTGACACATACATATCACACACATATTTATTTTTGCTTTTGTGTTTTTCCATCCTCCACAATCCAATTCAGTTGTATTCAAATTCACATCAGCTTTATTGCCTTTACACACACGTATAACGGGCCTTTTTACATTTTACATTGTATAAAATTTGACATTGCTGTGTATATTTACGTATGGGCCGGCACACAGTGAGACTCGTCTGTCTGTCTGTCGGGATGAGTTTGCCTAGTGTTGCTTTCACACCATTTCTATCCAACTGAGCTGTCATTCATTTCTACACATGTTCTCTTCTACTGTCTCTCTCACTCTCACTCACTCACTCTCTCTCACTCTGAGTGTGAGTGAGTGAGTGACAGAGATTACTGGCAGTCTCATGGTAACCGTATCCATGGAGAGCAGCAGGCAGAGTCAGTGCTCTCTGAGGGAAGAGGTCCTAACCTACACTAATGCTGGAAGCAACTAGGGACAACCGTAACCAAGGTCGCAGGCCGCGCGGCCAATCACGCGCGAGTACCACTCACACCTCCGAGTGCTGCGAATCACTTCATATGCACTACAGCAGAGACAAGGGAGCTCTGAAACACAACCCCCACACTGTGTCAGTGTGATTGTGTGAATTAATTCAGCAGTGTTTTATTTATCCAGTATTACTGCCGTTCTGCTGTCAGTCTCTTGTGCTGGGTGTCTTTATGTTTTTTAAGCTTTGAAACCAAAACTTTGCATTTCCCTGCACGTAAGTATATTTTAAAAGGTAATAATAAATGCAACAGCAAATGCAAATGACCCTGTAGTAAACCTCAAATGAACTGAGCTGGAATAAACCTAATTAAACTGAAAAATTGATTAATCTGAATTACTGAACTGAAGTCACTTAACTGAAATGATCCACACTGAACTGGATTACAGAAATGAAAGCTTTAGTGAAAGTTCTAACAGGAGAACTGAGAACCCTTTCCTCAACCAATCCTCTGCCTTTGAAAGGCCTTTACTCACATGTCCCTTTTGTTGCTTTTCAGATGCTGATGTTCCGTTTTTCCCCTCCTTCTTCACTGCCAGCACCAGTGTGGACCCATTGGTTGCCCAGGTGGTTGACTTCTACCCTGCCTTCCTCACTTGGCAGGATTCAGCTGGAGTCCAGGCATTTCACACTCATTAACTGATTCGGAGCAAATCAAATGAACTACAGGTGTGAAAACGGCCAAAATAAATCTAAAGAAAGTGAACAAAACCGGATTGAATTCAGTTGAACACCTCTCGCCAGTCTTCCCCCATAATCATATGTATCTGTACCATCATGTCTCAGAATGGATGAAGCGGAGAAAAGCACTTACCTGGCTTCTTCTGAGTTTCATCTGTGCCCATCTTTATTGAAGTGTGATAAGATGTCAATGTCACTGAACACTGAAGGGTTTATTACTGCAATACTCTATGATGTAGCACATGCAAGCCTCCAGAAACGGAGATGATACGTGGAGTTGGTCCAGTTTATGAGTGGAGATGCTGTAATATAGCCATAAATCAGGCTTTTACTGAACGAAGTGAACATTTGGACACATACGCATGTAAATGTATGCATGTATGAGTGTGTTTATAGAGCCTGGCATATGTGAATGTAAGGGGGGCTGGGATCAGCCTGCATTCACATCAGCACAGCCTCAGTAGCCCCAGAATCCTGCTTTGTTGTGTTAAATCGTGTGTGTGCATGTGTGCGTTCAGGAAGGCACATATTTAAAGCGCAGGCTTTCTGAGCGCTGTGGTCTTAAGCTCTGGTTATCGATTTGTTCCCTATAGGGCAGCCCTCTCTCTCTCTCGCTCATGGGCAATCAATGGCTTTCTCCCAGCAGAGGCGAGTCAAAAGCAAGAACCACCACAGAGAGCTGGACGTTTAAAGAGGAAGTTTGAAAAAAAAAATCTAATTTACAAGATTTGCCCGTAGGCTGAATACAGTCAATCAGCCAAGGCCTGTCTCGCGTTTCTTTAGTTTAACACTGAGTTAATATAGCAAACAAATAATGGAAGCTATTATGTGATTTCTGTTGCTAGAGATATTTCAAGCACATTGGGGATGGGGTCTAAACTAGGCATATTTTAAGGGACCAGATATTTGCTGTTTGAGGTTTTAGAATTTTGACTGTACTTGAGGTGCTGATGTTTTTCAAATTTCCACATGCCACCAAAACCATGTGTGGAAAAACTCCAGTCATGTCTTTATAGGTGGTTAGAAACTAAGCCATTATGGAAGCCACAATAATTATCCATTTTAGCAAATTAACACCATTCCCTTGGGTTTTTACTGAGATATCTGTGACCTGCTTTGGACAAAGTAGCACAAAGATCAAGCATTACAGCAACCTTCTCGCCCAGCCAAGCCACATATTATGCACATCATTTTTTGGAAGAGGTGGCGGTGTAAATCAAGCAGCCACTCCTATCTCAGTCTTTTATGTTGATATTTCTCAGCCCATCTCATAAATTTTACTGATGTCCTGTAATAAGGTTACAATACTCCTCCTCCCCAGGTAGAATGAATTCTGTCTGAATTCTCTGCAGAGCATAATGTAGAGCACAGTGGTTTCTGTTGACTGTCATAAACATTGTTGTATAAAAGCAGAGTATATATATATATCACCAAGCTTATTGCACATTAAGGAGCCAGTGGAACATACTAAATGATGGGCAAGGGTTTTAGAATTTTATACAATTTGACCTTTTGACCTTGATAAAGTAAGCAAGTGATCAAATCAAGATACTTAAGTTTGCAGAATTAATCGTATTGTAAGTGACTCAAATCCAGTCTTTTTCATTATATGTGTCACAGATGAGTTGTCTGAATCTGACATTTGACCTGGTAATGTCACTCAGTCTGAACAGGCAGATCAGAATTATGATAAAGGAATGATAATAACCTTATGACTACCTCCTTGTTACTACATTCACTGTCCATCTAATCATCTCCTCTGACCACATACTAGTGAATCTCAAACAAATTTAATATCATTAAGAGGAAGATCACACATTTCATTCAAAAAGGTAAAATGTCATATTTTATTTTGTCAATACATGTAAAGTGACATTTCCATTCTGTTGATTCATTAGGTTTATAGCTCATGAAAATCCAGAAATCCAGAATCTCTAGAATATTAGACCGTTTTTTAAACTTTGAATAGATCAAAAAAGCTTGAAATATATATCACTTTAAATGTAATATAAAATGAATATAAAATATGTCAGTGTAGTTCTATAATTACAGACTGGTGTCCATCTATTTGTCTGCACGCTTGGTCATCATCCTTTTAACCTGTTCTTCAGTGGTCAGAACCCCACAGGCCTAGCACAGAGCAGGTTTCATGTGGGTGGTGGGTCATTCTCAGCACTGCAGTGACACTAATGTGGTGGTGTGTTGCTGGTATGAGTGGATCAGACACAGCAGGGCTGCTGGAGTGTTTGAACACTGTCTCCACACACTGTCCACTCTTTTAGACCCTTCTGCCTTGTTGCTCCACATTATAGTCTTGTCCTTCATCAACCTTTCCTGCTCTGTCAATGTAGCCTGAGAATGCTGCCTTGTTTTCTAAAACCCATTTAGGACTGGGTTATGACTGGGTTATGACTTTTTTATGAGCGATACTAATGAAATTATCTGAAGAAAAGTGCCAAACATAAACAGCTGCAAGTTAAAGAAATTCTATAGCCATATTCTAAATTAAATCTAAATATATGTTTTATATATTGAACAGTGCGACATAGAGAAAGTTATATTTAGTATTCAGTGTTTAGTACTCCAAAAGAGTGCATTTCATCCAGAACTGTTGTATTTTAAAGAGAGCCAACTCTAAATTCTAATAAAGACAACCTCTCACCACCTATCTCTCCCCTAAAGAACAGAAATTGGATCTGAAAGATGATCATCCCAGGAGAGCCAGAAGAACAGATGTGTGTGATTCCATTTTCACAGAGTGGTGATATGTTGTTTAAGTGTACTATAATACACCTGATACTCTCCACACTGAAAGAACACAGTGTGTGTGCGCATGTGAGTGTGTGAGATGTAAGCCTTATGATTGGCTGGGCCTCCACAGATGGCTTTAATTTGTTTGTGCATTGGGGTGTGCTATCACCCCCTCTGTGCACCCCTGGCAAGAACCCTGACCTTGACTCCGTCAATAGTTGTTACCCACAGAGACCCAACCGAAACAACAAACGACACCACAGCAGCTGAGAGCAAAACCTGCGAGTGCGAAGTACGGGTCAAGTGAAGAACAAAAGCCGTAATCTACCCACCCTTAAACCCCCCAGCCTTAGAAATGATAGGCTTTCTGATTTCCTCACCACCTAAATCCCCTTACAGGTGAGAGGTTTTATCAGTGAGTAATCAGAAGAACTGGAATTACAGCACTGCTGTAATTGTAGGAGTACATTATTATAATTACAACCATCAATAGATTCGATAGACATCCTGAAGGATTACAAGCAGAGAGAGAGAGAGAGAGAGAGAGAGAGCACAGTGCTGTTATTCACTTAATATTTAATGTTAAATAGACCAACAGAAATGCTCCACCATGACTTGGAATAAATACTGAACACTGAAATAAATGAAATAAACAACAACAACAACAACAACAATAATAATGATAATAATAATAATAATAATAATAATAATAATAATAATAATAATAATAATAATAATAATAATAATAATAATAAAAACATGATTACATGACTTTTGCAAAGCCATGTTTTCCTTTTTCACTTTATTTAAAACGCAGTCTGGGCTGAAACACTCCAACACATACAGCATTAATGGGTGGGGCTAACCTGTAGCAGGCTGAATCGAAGGTAATCTTTATGCTGTTAACCAGCCATGAAATGAGCCCCTGAATATATTTGAGAATGTTGAATGAAACCTGAATATATCAAATGAAAACCCGAGAAATATAACAAAAGCAGAATATAAAAGATGAAGGCAGGTGGACGACAAGAAGAACTGGATCCTTCAAGGTGCATTGCCCTCAGAGGCAGCACAAGTGAGCATCCAAGACACCAGTGGGTGGGCACAGAGTGCCAGTGTGGGTAGGTGCAGAATGACAGTGAGAGTTGTTGCTGCCGCAACCCTGCTTGAAGACTGGAATATGGAGGACATGCAGGCAAACAGAGGGCTGACCATGTCATTGGTTACAGTGTGAGGTGTCTGGAGGAGCAAAGGTGGCCTGATTGAGGAATTTTGTCCACCCACAGTGAAGCATCTGCTAAGCATCTGGTGGAGATATGAAAGATATTCTGTATATGTAGCAGAGTTTGTTTAGGAGCTGGAGTTTGTGAAGTAGCTGTGGGATCTGGTGGTCCTTGTATCGTACTGATGGCAGGCACAGATCACTTAAACTTCTACATGAAGTGTGATGTCTGATCTGCCAGGAAATTACTTCTGAGGCAGTTGCAAGGAATGAGGCGCTCCACCAGCTGTTGGGGGACACCTTAGCTATCAGGACTCTGCAAAGCAATGTTCCCTAGCATTGCTGGAATTCTACTAATGGTCTCGACCAACACCAGCGTTCCACAGCACTACCCAGTATTACTCAGTATACTCAGTATACTTTCTCTAGCATTGCCAGAACATTACCAGATCTCACCCAACACTCCCTAACATTACCAGAACTCCCCCAACACTCTCTAACATTACTGAGTCATCCTCCTGTGACTTGAAAAGAAGAACGATAAAGCCTCACAGCACTGGGTTATGGAGCTGTAGAGCTGTTTCTTTAAGTGATGGAGTCTCTCCAGCACCTTTGGCCTGTGTTTGAGAGCCTGAATGTACAAACCTAACCTCAATAATGCTTCCAGGCTTAATAATCAAATCTCTACTACCAATCCTCCAGACCTCGGCTTTGCCACCTGCATGGATCTCACATTATTCACTATTCATTCATTCATACCTGTATCATTACTATTTTAGCCAATCTTTATTTATCCTCCCTCCATTTTAATTTATTTATTTATTTATTTATTTATTTATTTTTTATTTTTTTTCACTTCATATTTCCATTTTCCATCACAATGTATTGCGCTGTTGTTATGTGCTCTCCGGTGTCCACCAGAGGAGGATGGGTTCCTCTCTTGAGCCTTGGTTCCTCCTTGCTCTTTCCTAAACTGAGGGAGTTTTTCTTGCCACCTGTTTGCCTACTGGCTGCTCATTTGAGGCCCTCGACCCGATCCTGTAAAGCTGTTTTGATTGATGGGCATGTGGCACAGTGGGTAGCGCTGCTGTCTTCGCAGCAAGAAGGACCTGGGTTCATTCTCGGTAAGTCCTGGGAAGCCAGTGGAGCTTGCATTGTTCGCGTGGGTTTCCTCCGGGTACTCCGGTTTCCCCCACAGTCCAAAGACATGCATGATAGGTGAATTGGTGACTCTAAAGTGGCCCTTAGTGTGTGAATGTGTGTGCATGTGTGAGCCCTACGATGGATTAGCGCCCTGTCTAGGGTTGTTTCCTTGCGCTCAGAGTTGCCGGCTGGGCACCAGCTCCCCCGTGACCCTATTCAGGAATAAGCGGTTTGGAAAATGAATGAATGAATGAATGATTGATGTTCAAAAACGTTGTGTAGAACCTTTGCAGAAGAATAGAGTCTTACTTTGAAGATTTTTATCATAAACAAATTTAACATAGTCTTAAATGATTTGTTATACATGTCAAACTGGGAAAATGCCAGGCCCATATCGCCAAGCAAAATAATGACATTTTAATTTAGGGGATGGATGAAGTGTAGTGCACAATAAATATCCCTGCATTCATAGGAATGGTTTCATACAGCAGACACAAATACATTAAGCTTAACAATCTCATTACACTAACAGAAATATACAGCTTTACAATAGGATGGTCAAGGGGAATGCTGTCCATTTGATCTCCACTGTCTACAATAGTCAATCTGGACTGAAGAGTATATTCAACAGGAACAGGAGGCTGGGGATTAAAATCAGAATCAAATGCAAACGATTAGACCATAATTAGAGAGGACTTTGTTGGACGCTGTCTTATTTAAACCTCAGACATTAGATTGGTGTGTCTTTTATTATTGAAGTGAGCACCAAGGAGCTCTCTGGGTCCGTCTGAAAACAATTCAAAATCAGCAAATTAACTATCCAAAAAAATAATTTACAAGTAGAGAACATTTCAAACAACTGTCAACATGGCCAGATCAGGCCATCATAGCAAGTTCTACCCAAGAGCTGACCACAAGATGCATAAAGAACGGGTTCTACACATTGATCTTGTCACAGTTGATGTCAAAGTGCAGCATTTACCATTACAAAGAGATAAAACAAGTTTGATTTTTATGGGACTTGTGCCAGGAGGAAACCTTTGCTGTGAAAAGAAACCCATCAGGACAAGACTTTGCTAGAGAACCCCTAAACAAAGACCATGACTTCTGAAACAATGTGCCAAAAGGGAATTATTTGGACACAGAATCAGATAACATGCTTGTCTTGTGTAACTGTTCACAGCATTTGAGCTCAAGAACCTCATACTAACTTTGAAAGCATCATGGTTTGGGGGTTCTTTGCTGCAGCAATACCCAGAGAGCGCTCCATCAAAGAACCCACTGTGAAATCTTTATTGTATCAGAGTGAGCTTAAGGAAAATATAAGACTGTCTGTACAAAGACTGAAACAGACGCATCACATAGCTGAAAAAATTCTGCACGAGCAAGAATGGAAGAATTCTGAAAGAATTCCGAATGAATTTCTTTTAGTCAAAATCAGAGGCAGACATTTTTCAAACAAATGAGGAAATATCAGCTAATATATCAGGTGAGGAAATATCAAATGGGAAGATATCAGCTAATAGGGCATAAGGTGTCCTTTTTCATGATGAGAACCTGCATTTCTATTAATTACAATTAACAAATGATTTTTAAAGACATTTGCTCAGTTTAATGTATGTCCACATGTTTAAACATGTTAAAAATTCTAAATTCTTCATGTCTATGTGTGAGATTATATTTTTGTCTGCATGTATTTAAAGGGATATTTGAAAGTTGTTGCAAAACCTGTGACCTGTTTTTTGTGCTAAGTAAATTTGAAAGCCTCAGCTTCCAATTAGCCAATTTCAAAGCAATTTCATGTGAATGTAGGGCCCTGGTTTGTAGGATATGGCTGTGCTTTATTTGTTATATGCTCCATAATTGCTCATAGCTGAATCACAGCATATCTTCAGCTTCTGTAATATACATCCATTGTTCAGGCCAGACATTTCCATTTTTGCTTCAATAAAATAAGACAAGAAAACAAAGCCCTACATGTCTGCCACCCAGACAGTCTTGTCACAGTTATTGCCGTATAGATCCATCTCTTCAATGGTTTCTTTCAGCATTTTCTTAGCATTTGCTATTAAACTTGCTTAAGTGCTGCTTTTCTAACACTTCTGATACCAAACATCCTGCTCTTGTATCTGTATCCTGTTTTTGTTGGAGTAGCTGATTCTACTGTCCACGGAAGGCTTTCTACTAGATGTTCAGCATTGCCCTGAGGATCTGACTACATTCAGTGACAAGAGCATTAATGAGGTCAGGATGTTGGATGATCACCACCCCACCTCATTCCCAACTCCCCAACTCATTCCAAAAGTTCTCGATGGAGCTCCATCACTCCAGAGAACACATCTCCACTGCTCCACAGCTTAATGCTGGGGGGCTTTATAACACTCTAGCCCATTCCAGGCATTTGGCATGATGCTAATAGGTTTATCTGCTCTGAGTCCTATTACAGTGGCAGTACGTCTCTGCAGGGAGTAGACAAGCTGTGTGTGCATTTGCACATCTTTGTCAGCAAGGTGTGTCCATAGAGTGTCCATATAGATTACAACTTTCCAATTTACATATTTCTATTTACATTTACATTTGCTGTTCACTCAGAATATCCTTAGTGTCACATATCTGTCTTGTCCCTCTGGTCTGGTCTTTGTTTTGTTTATCTCCCCTCATGTTTCGGAGCACATGTCATGTCCCCTCCCATTCCCAGCTGTGTCTCATGTATGGTCAAGTCCAGTAAGTTTAACTCCTGCTCTTTGAGCCTGTCCTAGTCAGTCTTCTTGGCTACTCGTCTTGTCTACTTGTCTTGTCAACATGTCGCTGTAATCTGGACAGGCTCTTTGAGTGTAAGATTAGTGTAAATTGTCGCTGTAGTCTGTTAATGAATACAACCCTGCACGTACTTCCGCCTCCACCTACCTCTGTAAGTCCCACAGGTTACACTTAGCTAGTAGACGAGGCTAGAATCTAGAGATTCCTCACGCTTAGATCCAAATGTCTTTATGGAGTTAAATACTCCTGAAACAGATGAGTCTTCAGCCTGTGTTTGAAGACAGTGAGGGACTCTCACTGTTCGGACTCCCAGGGGAAGTTTGTTCCACCATTTTGGTGCCAGAACAGAAGAGTCTGGATGCATGTTTTCCTTGTGTTTTGAGGAATGGTGGCTCAAGCCGAGCTGTACTTGAAGCTTGAAGGGCTCTTGGTACAGTTCGAGATTTCACCATTGCCATCATGTATGGAGGGGCTGGTCCATTTTTGACTTTGTAGGTCAGCATCAAGGTTTTGAATCTGATAGGTGCAGCTACAGGGAGCCAATGAAGGGAACGCAGCAGAGGAGTTACATGACTGAATTTAGGAGCATTTAAGACAAGCCGCGCTGCTGAATCCTGGATAAGTTGCAATGGTCTGATGGTCCACATAGGAAGGCCAACTAGACGGAAGTTGCATTAGTCTTGTCTTGAAATGACAAGAGACTGAACAAGCACCTCAGTGACCTCTCTAGACAGAAAAGGCCGAATTCCCCTGATGTTGTAAAGGAGAAATCTGCAAGACCGAGTCAGGTTTGCAACATGAGCTGAGAACAATAACTGGTCATCCACAACTACACAGAGGCTCCATGCTTCAGCATATGCAGTGACCAGTGAGTTCTCAAGGGAAATGATAAGATCAGGATGAGGACCAGTGCTTCCATGAATGAACAGTAGTTCAGTCTTGCTCTATTGCATGTGTACTGGTCTGTCCAGCTCAACCTGCATGCCGACTCTGACTGATCAGCAAAAGGGGGCAGGGCTAATGACAGATGTTTGGTTGATTTCTTTCTTTCCTCACACAATGTTCAAATTTCAGAATAAAAGTCCAGAGAAAGGATAACACTGATACATAAATAAAAACAAACATAGTAAAGATATCTGATCTTATTATTGTAAATATCCTTGTCAATCTAACCTAAAACAATCTAATTTACATGTTAAATTAAGACAAACTTGAGTATCTTAGGACCTCTTGTAAATAACAAACAATCTCTGACATGTAAAGTACATCAAACTGCAGAAACATACCACGAAATTAGCCAAAAGTCCTAAAGGTTAATATGCTCAGTTAGAGAGTGTCAGAATAATAAGAACAGGAAGGCTTTCACTTGAACAACAATGTTACACACAAAGACTGTTTTGAAATATGATATAACTACTTCATATCCACCACCTTCGAAAGAAGAGACATTCCATTCGGTGGAAGATAAACCAACACCAGGACATCCTTACCCAGAGAAATGGCTTGGTCCTGAAGTGCCTTTGAAGGACAACAACAACACTCTCCTCATGCAAATGCCACGTTGTTGAACTCTCAACTCATTGAATCAGCTCTAGACCATTTGTCACCTTTAGTGTATGAACTAATTGTGCAACAACACACCGACAGTCAAAATACACTGAAAGCCCAGATAGCAAAACTATGGGACCTCTGAAACGGACGCCCTGAAGAGACCTAATATGGATTATATACGCTTATGGATCCATATTACTGCTGACCTGTGATTCTTTTGCACTTCAGTCCTCCAGCAGTGTGATCTAGTCAGTAGGTGCCGTTCTTCAAGATATCACAGCTGTGCTCTCAAGCTGTGATTGCTCCCTTTCACACACAAGCAAAGAAACTTCCTCCAGCTCCACTGGGAAGCAAAGTGCTGAGCTGGTCCAAGTTAAAAAGGCAAACTTTACCCGTCAAACATTGTTCTAAAGGAAGTTTAGCTGCTTTAATGGCTTTCCCCTCAGGATCTTCTGTGCTAATCAATTTTCAGGCGCTAAGCTTATGTTTGCTTTCACTAGGAATTTCAATTCTCTGAATGAATTTCTGTTCTGGTAAACAGGAGGAAGAGGATTTGATGATCAGCTGCAATTTTCCAGCCAAGTGGTGGTCATGCATCAATCTGTATATCCAGTAGTAGTCATCCATAACATTATGACCACTTCCTACATTCACTGTCCTTTTTATCGGCTCCTCTTACCATAGAGGAGCACTTAGTTCTATAATCACAGACTGTAGTCCATCTGTTTCTCTCCATAAATTGATGGTCTCCTTTCACCCTGATCTTCATTGCTCAGGACCCCACAGGACAGAGCAGGGACTTTTTGGGTACAAGTGGATCAGACACAGCAGTGCAACTGGAGTATTTAAAGCCCTGAGTGTCACTGCTGGACTAAGAACAGTCCACCAACCAGAAATATCCATCAGTCTTGTGTGCACTGATGAAAGACTAGAGGATGACCAACATATACTGTGCAAAAACAGATGAGCTTCTGTCTCTGAATAGGTCTTCTAACTCCAACTAGGTAGACATCTAATACAGTGGATAGTGAGTGGACACAGTCTCTAGCTGTGTCTGATCCACTCATAGCAGGGCAACACACACTAACACATCCCCTCCATCATGTCAGTGTCACTGCAGTGCTGAGAATGACCCACCACCCACATAATACATTCTCTGTGAAGGTCCTGACCATTAAAGAAAAGGCAGAGAAACAGACGGGATGGACTAATGTCTGTAATTATAGAAATGGACAGTGTAGAAACAAGGAGGTCTATATTAATCTTGTAGCAACTTGTCAACTTAAAGCTACTCGTCAACTTTATTTGAAGTAAGTTATCTACATCACACTCCCAGCTCTGAGGTAAACCAGAAGCATCAAACGGCAGCCACTCAACGCTGTGTCAAACTAAGGCTTTAGTCTTTATGCTGGAGACGTGCCAGCATTGGAACGCAGGAGCAAAAGCAAAGCTGTAGAGTTCTGAAAAACAGCACTGACACATACAATTTAATTTGGAGCTTCTCGTCAACACTGCAGGCCGTTTGGATGTGTGGACACTATTGAGAAGCTGATCAGCAGATTTGGTTTCATTCAGGACGACATAATATGAAGAAAATGGCAAATTGCAATTATACTTCTCTTATATATAGTTATTCTGTGTGCTTTGGTGCATTTCTCTGATCCTTCCGTTCATACAAATATCAGATCCATCATAATCTTGCAAAATGATTTTCTGCAACTGGCTGCTGTTTTTTACATTATGGAACACTTTTGTCATATCAATCAAAATGTATTATACTTTACTGTGATAAATTGTCTGCCCCAACATGTCTAGCCATTATTTCACTGCATAAGCCATTACATGCAAAAGTGCTGAACTAGGTGTCAGAAGCTGTGAAGAAGAGTTCATACATTCCTGTGAGACTGTTTTGGTAAATGTGTCCTGGACTGATGATCAACTCTCGGATGAAAGTATGCTTGGCCTGCGAGTGTATACTGACATATTGACATCATGGCGATCCATTATGACTGTCTTGTTAATAACCAATGACACAAGGATTTGTCATACTGGTGACACTGACATTCATTGACATTGCAGTTTATCTCAGTCAATACTATGAGTGTAATTCTCAAAACAATTTTGGAAAAAAACTTGTGATGTTAAAAGATGCAGGAACGTTCATCATATAGGGGCCTATGATTTTGAGTGTGTACAGATTCTTTTAGCATGGTAAGAGTCAAGAGACCCAACAGAAAGCAAACTGGTCCCATTCTGCACACTTGTGTGTATGAAGCCATGCTGACTGGAAAAACATTCTCTAATTTTAAAGTTTGTTAGAAAGTACTTTATTTGTATGCTAATGACTGATTGTAAAGATCTTTACAGGTTTCATCAATTGGTTTGATATCAGTTGCTCAGACCATATTGTGACCTTGCTGTTACAGGATCTCTGTTGTCCTGGTTATTTTCTGGAGTTTGGCACTTTCTTATGAGATAAGAACCAAAAAGTTTCAGATGATGTGAGGTTGGACTAGATGGTTTCTATGTAGAACTGAATCATCAAGGCCTGCGGCAGATTCTTCAGCTGCCTCAAGAGAAACATCATCTGCTGTGCTCTCTTGGCTTTGGACATTGAGTTCCCTTTCCACATGAGGTCCCTGGACTTGATGGTGCCCAGGAATGTGACTGACTCCACAGTTGAAATTACACACACATGGATGTTGAGGGCTATTTCTTACCCTAGCTGAATTGCACAACTACCTAACTTACTGTAGTCATACTGTACATGACAGTGAGGAAACAGCTGGCATAGATTACCTTGGAAGCCTCGGTAGCTTGGACCACGCCAATTATAATGAACTGAGGTAGTTCTCAGTTTTGAATCCTTAATCTTCTGTAATTATTAGCAAAGATATTTGATTCTCTCAAGATATTAAAGGCTGTCCTTTCATCTTTAATGTGAGTTTATAAAAACTTGGTTGTGCTAGCAGAAACCCATTTATAGTGTCTTGCAAATAGGCAATAACTGAATGTTACACCAGTTGTTAGTTAACTAACTATAACATTAACTGTGTTGCTTAACCTGAACAATTAAATTTATGTCCAAGGTAAACAGGAAGCATCAAACCTCAGCCAGTCCTATTCTGTCAGACCCTAATTAAAATGTTTTAATTAATTATTTTCAGATTATAATAAAATCATATTAATAAATAAACCAAAGACAACTTACAGTTCTAACACTAGCCCTTCAGAGGCACCAGAAAGCATCCTCTCATTTTCTGTGCAGAGGTAAAATTTATCATCATTGGTAGCAATAATTACATAGCAGTGGAAGCAAAGGTCCTCTTAAATATGACAGAGTGGCACACATTGTTTTCCAGACTGGGGTTGTCAGTTGTGATCAATAGTGAAATCTTGGGTATACAGCCACAGGAGCATCAACAAATCCTCTTTCTAAAGAGTTTCATAAGGGCTTTTGCTATCGAAGTAACCTTCCGGTAGAGTCAAACTGTGCTGTGGCTGCTGTGTGAGTTTATTTTGTAATACCACAAGAGACATCAGGTCATTTTTCCATTCCTTTGATCTGGGGATGGTGGTTAACTAGGGGTGGAGATGGCCATCTGGCCAAGGATCTACATCCAGCCCTGAGGGAAGCAACAGGGAACTCAACTCCCAAATGAAGAAACTTTGCCTTCCCAGCTTATTTCAAACTAGACTGCAGATTCACCGGCTGCACATTTTTAAAAAATTGCACAACAGGCATTGGCACACTGTGAAGTGGCACGTAATCACAAGGAACACATAGCCTTTGCTGTAATCTGATGCTCCTGCAATTCACTAATTGGTGTGCCAAGGTACAAGAGTGTAATCTTTCTCTTTCTCCTGCAGGTGAGCTGGAACATGACTTGCTTTCCATTAGCTGAAAGCCTCAGAGAGCCTCTTTTAGTGCTGGAAAATGTCATTGTCCTGAGAAAAGCTTCTCCAATCTGGCAGGTTTTTAGGAGATGGGGAAAAATTGTGAATTTGACATAGGTCACGCACAGATTATAAACAACTTTGAAGTGTTTAAAGGCAATATTTTGGCTCCAGTGATGGAAAAAGTATTTAAAGGCCATAGTAAAGTACAGATTCCCGCCCAGAAAATTAGATATGAGTTAACCATTGAAATGCTCATTTTGTAAAGGTCAAACTTATCAGATTGGTTTTAACAACAAATCAGTGCATCACTAAAGTATTGTAAACCATTAGGATACCAAAATAAGCACTTTAAAACAAGGAGCATTACATTTAAAAACAAAAAAAGATTAAAATACAATATATCTTGAATTTACACTTTTAAAGAAGGGGTATTCCTACTACAACCCCAATATGGTTCATTACCTGGTTAATGATTCTTCAAATACAAGGAAAACCGATTATTATTGTTCTGTGTGGCCCAAAAAAGTGTTCCCCTATTGTCATGAGACAAAGAATCCTTTTTTCAACACTACTGAGAACTCTATTCAAATATCATGAATAGGACTCCAGCAACCGAAACAGCATGCTATTCTGAATGTAATAGAAGGGGTTCATAGATGGATTTCTCATATACTTGTTGCCTCATTAATAAAATAGAGTTTGACCAATGTCTATGACCACTTCCTAACTTACTGGACATGACATGAGACACATGACAACTTATTAGCTAGGCCTGTGACAGTGAGGAAACTGCTGGCATAGATTACTTTGGAAGCCTCGGTAGGTCGGACCACACCGGTAACCTCAGTTAATTAGTCTGTAGTTGTGAATCATCAGATAGATAGATAGATAGATAGATAGATAGATATATAGATAGATAGATAGATAGATAGATAGATAGATAGATAGATAGATAGATAGATAGATAGATAGATAGATAGATAGATAGATAGATAAACATTATGTAGGTATCCATATAGTAAACATGAAGGCTCAGGCTCAGTAAGCCTGTCTGTTGTGTACATGTACATGAATAAGATATAACTACAATAGAAGATAGAGCTAAAAGAATAAAAATAATATTTACCTTCAAAATAACGCTATTTAAATTCTCTGGATCTGGCATTTCTAATTATAAAAAAGTTAGCTACATCCCAAACCTAGGCTACAGCCAAGGAAACCTAAATCCTGCCACTGAAGGCTTTTCCATTCTGTAGTTTTCTTCTGATTCTTCATATATCATTGTTAGCAATATCTGTCCTTCCTGGTTGGAACTCACTGGTTGGACTTTGGGTTGTACCTATTGTAAGCGGACATTGCAGTCGCATTGAGGCACATTTTCAGCTACGTCTGCACTCAGCGTGCTCAAAGGGTGGGAGGTGATGAAATTTTATGTAAAAAAAAATCTTTTCAAATGGCCAAAGTTGGAATTTTCTTTCTTTATCTGAACTTTAATTCCTTCCTTTTCTTCTACAATCCTGTTTCACCCTAACGAATAGGCTCCAAAGTGGCTGACGGCATAGGATGGCGTTTGATTGACAGCTAGAGAGTCTATACCTGTATATGTATGGTATAAGTGGCTGCAGTAATTAGTCGCTGTTATTCAGCCCACTGCTAAGCACTCTAATAGCTCTTATTGTGTGTGTGTGTGTGTGTGTGTGTGTGTGTGTGTGTGTGTGTGTGTGAGCCTGTGGTCTCTGTAAGACCTGTTCAGCACTGGATTGGAACTCGGCATTATTAGACTTATGTAAGAGTCCATCATCTCTCTCCGTATGGGATCCTTTCAGAAAATGGATTTTTTTAAAATAATCACTGACTGGAGAGACTGAAGGGCTCATTTCGTCTGCGTGTGTGCTGTTAAAGGAATAGTTTGATGGAATATTAAGTCTTTTTTAGGCTGTTGACCAGCTTAGTTCTTGAGCAGCAAAGGTTAGGATTTTATATGAGTTTCGTGGTTTAGCTCTACTAACATCTCCAACCTTACCAGCATAAACAACCTGTATGATTGATCAGCATGACCAGCATGAGCAACATGAGCAACATCAAGCTCTTCTGCCAGCATAGCCTGCTAAATTACTCTGGTTGAGCAGCATGACCAACATCACTAAGCGGATTGACCAATTTGATCAGCAAGACCAAACTGGTCAAGCAACACAACCAGCAAAAACTCACAAGTTTACCAGCATGAGCAACATCCCCAAACTGGTTGACCAACATGTTCAGTAAGAACAAGGTGAGCATCATAACCAATGTGGTGTTGTTGGCTGTGCTGGTGCACCAGCTTGGTGTTGCTGGTCAGCCAGCTTGGTCATATTGGTTGTCTAGCCTGGTCAGGTTGGACATACTGAAAAAACATGCCCAGAACATGCCCAGTGCTGGTCAAAAGCTAAGCTGGATAACCAACATGGACAGTGTGCAATATTAGATGGTGGGTTTCTGAATAATGAACTTCTTAAATTAGGCAAACAATATTAGATGTCATTTTGTAAACTTGGCACAAGTCTCGTAAACAAACTTTCTTTACAACAGAATCTGAAATCATGTCTTTGGGGTGAATTTCTTTGAAAGTAATGTAAAGTTGTCTAAAGGCCTTGAAGCCTGTTTTAGTCCAGTTTAAGCCATATTTCCCCCAGATTGGAATTGTGAAAATGTCTCCGCTGTATTTAAGTTGATCTGCGTGTATGAAATAGGATTTTGTGTTGTCAGTGTTCTGTTATAGAAGAAGCCTACATGACTGAAAGGCTTATTTCTAAGCACTGTTTTCACTTCCCACAAAGAAAAGGAGTTTGTTTCACATGGCAACTTCCTTTGTCTTCGCAGTTTCATGCCGGTTCACTCCATGATCTCGTCGTAACAACACTCATTCGCTTAAATGTCTTGGATTTTTCTCAGGTAATTTAAGAGAGTCTTACCTCGGCGGAGTGTGTCATCTGTGGTCAGCTCAATTGCGAGGCTTCGTTAGCAATTATCATAATCGTCTTTTAAGTGCACAGTGCCGTTAAAGTGCTTCTTACATAAATCTGAAATGTCAGCTCCCGTGGTCACTCACTCCCACACACACACGCCTCCACTGTCAGCATGCCCCCTAAATTCACTCACTCACACTTTTAAATGGACTTGCCTTTGTTTGCTGGTACACTGATGTTTCTTGCACTTGCGGTTTCTGCAGTCCAGCGCCTACACACACACACACACACACACACACACACACACACACACACTGTTGCATTTCCATTTTCACATTTATTGAAGATTGGAGGACCCTACACAGTATCTTGTACAAGCAATCACTGCAAAAACTTTTCACTGAAATAATCAACTACAATCAGTGAAATATGCACCAGCAGCATGAATCCACAAAGCCAGTCTGCCCTGTGTTAACGGTCAAGGCTGGTGGAGGTTATGTAATGGTGTGGGGAATGTTTTAAAAACTGTTAATATCAATCAGTCGTCAGACTGAGCATGAAAGTGCTCCTGATAAATTTGAATTGTGCAATTATATTATCCAGCTGAGATTAAATTTACATGGTTCTGCTTGCCTTCAGCAGCCAATGTCTGAGAGAGCAAAATTGGACATACTGGGTGGGGAATGTTTTTCTCTCCCCACATCACACCCAATGCTGGTTGGCACAGGTGTCTATTAGCTGTTGTATCAGAGCAGGGGAGCCGGCACTTTCCTCTGAGCATCATATGTGATGGGGGAGTGTTCTTACAGGCTTGGGTAATTGGGCAATTGGATTATTCTCTTTTTCATGGCTCCTCAGTGATTTTATTCCCATCCTGCTTGACCATGTCTGTGCTTTCCCCGAGAGGCTTTATTACATGCTGTTTTCCACTGAGCATTGAACTCAGTTGATGATTTTAGTCCCTTCTGGATTCACACCTTAGTGTTTTTCTAGGCAGATGTCACCTCACATCAGAAGGTGAAAGGTTTTGAGCTGGTGCTACAAACCCTATTTAGTCTCAGAGTGCACAGAGCATCTCAAGTGAATATGAAACATTTTATCAATTGCTAAATTAAAGTTGTCTGAATGAGCATCTCTTTGACATTTAACCACAACCCTTGTGTATGTGATCATGTGACAATGGGAATCACCTGGTGATTTTATTTCCATCCAGATGTGTGAGTTTTATCACAGAGGAGACACATGAAAAACTAAGGATTGTAGAATTTGTCAGCATGAACCCAATTCTTAAAGAAATGTCTTCTACACCTTGTGGAAGACATGCCATGACGATTTGAGGTTTTGATAGGAAAGAAATCATCTAAAATGACAATAATATCCTTAAGATGTGTGACACATACAATAATCCATTTGGGTTGGGGTTGGAACCTGCAGGAAGGTAGCTCTCCAAGATCAGGGGTGGTGACCCCTTTTCTATATTGAAGCACACTTCAGATATCAAACCTGTCTTTAAAGTTTTAGACCATCTAAATACAGTCTTTGTTGCCAATATTAGCTTAACACATGAGTTGTCAACACTGGTACTGGGTTTCCAGCTTTCTGCACAGCTTGCTGATCTCCCTGCTCTAACAGACTTACTAGACCTGGCAATTAACAGGTGAGTTTTATACCCCTGGCCAAGCATCTCCCACAGCCTCAGCTGCATCTGGATTTCATTTAGACTACTCCATTAATGTTCACATCTTCCATCATACTCCTACATATTGCTAACCCCACATAAATGATGCCCGCGACTGCAGTACGAACCCCATTATAGAGACATCTGAAATGCCCCATACACCCACACTCACACGCTTCCGTGCCAGCTCTTCCAAATACACATGAATGCATATACAGACAGGGAATTAAGCTGCATATTCACACTCTCTCCCACTCTTTCCTCTATGCCCCTCATCTCCGGTCGCGTCTGCACGTGACAGACCACAGCTGGCCTTGAGGCCTGTCTCTATCTCACATTGGCACACACAGTGCCCCCCTTACACATGCTAATGCATCATTTCTGCTTTACTGTAACACATGGCGGGCAATGTTCTGCTCAACAGCCCCAAAAACTCACTACACAAAAGAAGCCCTGATTCAGCTCATGGAGGACTTCATAAGTTGCTGACAGGTCAGGTGAGGAGTGTTAGAGCCAGTAAGGATTAGTAACAAGGAAGAAAACCAAACAGCAACACAGGCTTTCTGTAGGCAATCAGATTTATGGAATAGTCCTGCTTCATCCAGGTGTACACGTCCAGGTTTCTGTCCATTTTCATTTCAGTACAATTTAAACCACATAAACTAATATTGTGTAGGTTGCTTTGTGCCATCAAAATAGCTCTAACCTTCATTCCCATGCATATCAATCAGCCAATGATTTTTGTCCTTGGTTCACTTGGTTTGGTTTACCTTCAGTAGCACTTTGGTAGGTCCTAACTACCACATTCCAGGAACACCCCCCCCCCCCCCCACAAGACCTGACTGATGTGTTGGGGATGTTTTGACCTAGTTGTCTAGAACATCACAGTTAGAATAGAATAGAACTTTATTGATCCCTTGGGAGGTTTCCTTCAGGGACGTTGTCTGGTCAGAGTGTCTCAGATTCTTACATTTGCCCATTTTCCCTGCTGCAACACATGAACTTCAAGAACTGACTGCTCACTTGCTGCCTAATATGTAGGTCCCAACTGACAGGTACATCATAGGTACCATGTTAAGTAGTGGTTCTATTGTAATGGCTCATCGGTGAAGTCACTATTTCAAGTTTTTCTTAGGTGATATTTTAAAATAAACATCACAAAAGCAAGTCATCTTATGAGATAGGACTACATTGTGTTTCTTTGCGATAGTAAGTCATGTACAACATATGGACAAAAGTATTGGGACACACTCCTGATTCATTTGAATTTAGGAGTTTTATTCAGTCCCATTGCCACTGGTATATAAAATCAAGTACCTTGCCATGCAGTCTACCTTTGCAAACTAGTCTAGGAAGGGGTGCTTCTAAAGAGCTCAGTGATTTCCAGAGTGGTACTGTAATAGGATGCCACCATAGCAAAAGTCAGTTGGTGAAATTTCTTCCCTTCTAGATATTCCACCATCAACTGCAAGTGGTATTATTGAAAACTGGAAGCATTTAGGAACCACCACAACTGACAAACCATGTAAAATTACACAGCAGGGTCACAGAGGGCCGAGGAGCATAGTGTATAAAACTCTCAGATGCTCTGCTAACTCAATTACTGCAGAGTTCCAAACCTGCTGTCATAGCAAAGACGGACCAGACCAACTCCATATGCATGCCTATAGGTTTAGAATGGTGTGTCAAAATAGCTCCTATAGGTGTCTCAATACTATTTTGTCCATATAATGCAAGTCATTATTTTCATCATGCTTTCTTAGTCCTGTGCAAAGAAGATGACTGGATCTAACCCATTGATTGTTTTCCATTTTTCCAGCAAGTACCTAGAACTCAATACAATGATGCTAGTACTGGGAGATAAAGACTAACATTAAACCGCTGCTGCTGCAATGTCATTGAGTAATTCAAGATGCTTGGAGAAGGAGACTGACTGCCAGTACTCTGGTTAGCATCATGCTAAGTGATGCCTCCAGAGGTGGAGGGCCATCCCATCCTACCCACCCAGAGAGAGGGAAGCAACTTATGCCAGCCCAAATTAATTTTTTGGTATATCAAGATTGTATCCAGATTGGGTTTTGATAGTCTGGACAGCTTTTTGCTAATTGGATCCAAACCACATTTGGCGGTGCTTTGAAATCTGATTTTGTACAGATGGGTCTGAGTCTGGACATTCTGGCTGCTCAAATTGGATTTCAAAGTGTTTTTATGCCAAATTAAACTGGCAAAACTGTACAAAACTTAATTAAAGGTTTATAATGCATACAAAACAATTGCTGTTAGTTATGCCACTTGCAGTTTTGATGCATAAGTACAATTAAAATCTGTTCATCTTTAAATTTTAATTTAAATGTCTGACTGTGTGGTACGTTTGTACACTGTTAGGGCAGGTGGTGGATATTAGGTTCAATGTTGCCCCCTTTGAACCTCAATGTCCTCTAATTTGTGTGACACTACTGGAACTAGGACATTCTAGCATGCATCAGCTCAAGCGTAGTGTCCAGGAAAAAAGTTCTTAAAGTTTCCAGTGCCTCAGCTCTATGCTGCCCTTCATGATCTGTGTGCTGTGCAGATTGTTATCACAGGGCTGGTCTAATTTGCTTCACTTAGATAATTATCTGGTTTCTAACATTTGCTTTAACATGTTGTCTGTATTATGTAGGTAGGATTGATCAAACACAAATGAAAACAATGAAATCAATTCATGTCTGGATAATAGAGATTACTATAATAAGCAGATCTGTGTAGCAATAGACACCTTCCATAATGGTACATCTACACTATATGTTCAAATGTATATGGGCACTTCTTCTAAAGAACACATTCATCTATTTTAGGTTGCAACCCATTGCTGAAACAGATGTGCAAATGCACACACAGCTTGTCTAGTGCAGAAGCACTACCAGTTGAATAGGACTCTTTGGAGTAAATAAACAAGACATGGGCTAGAGGAGTGTAAAGGCCCCCAGCATTGAGCTGTCTATCAATAGGACTGTGTTCTCTGGAATGATGGTGCTCCATCCAATACTCTTGGGATGAGTTGGGGATTTGGGGATGAGGTGGGGGGATTATCATCCAACACCCTGGCCTCATTAGCGCTCTTGTCTCTGAATGTCAAATCAAAACATCAGTGCTCTAAAATCAATTAAAAAGCCTCCCCAGGACAGTACAGTAGTACAGTTATTCCAAAAATACACTTGCTTTCAGAAGAAGCAATGAAAGAGCAGTTGTCCCAATACATTTAGCCATATCTGATCTTAATTGGCTTTTTAGGGCTATGGCTTGTCAACAGTCATTGTTAGGAAAGGCCAGGTGACAGAAATCTCAAAGCTCCTCAAAGCTCTGGACAATAAGCAGCAATAGGCTCCTCTAAGCAGCTGATGAACACTCTGAGCATTACAAAAACTGGCGCCCACAGAGCAGATGAACCTATTAGAAGGTCATTTGAGGTCTGGAAGACCAAGAAAATTGGCTTGTAGGATTGCTGGAAGGCAAATTAAATCCGCTGTTTGACCTTCACAAGAGATTCATTGGACTCTGAAGCGGTGGTGCACTGTTCTACACTGCAGCAACACCTTCACAAATATGACCTCATCGAAAATTCATTGATAGTCTGAGAAGTAGTGCAACAAGATGGCTCAAGAAGATTACAGCACTAGAAGCCTTTTGGAAGGAAGAAACAAGAACTGAAAGACTCTAAGCTGTACTAAAAATTGTTCTTGCCGTTATCATACTTCGGTTACCAAAGGGTGAAAGGTAAACCCATAGAGCCTCTTTACCCCTGGCATTATCAGATCAGATCATTTTCAGATTTCACTTGTCCACATGAATAGCCAGGTGTAAACACCACCAAGACATATTGTGAAAGGATTATGACCGGATCAAACAAACCATATTCAGAGGTGGTCAGAGACGGATCTAATCCTCATTTAACAAGTGTAAACAGAAAGCATTTACAAATACTGTCAGGCAAACATCATACACTCATTGAAAAAAAATAATGATCAAAGGAGAATTAAATTGACTGTCGGCAATTCATCAAAATGACCTGCTTCTCTCGGTCCAATGATGCACCTCTCTCAAAATTTGTCAAATGGGCAAAATGTCTTTGAGTGGATCATAGAGGCATGTCCAGCAGTCAAGGATCTCTCTCTCTCTAAGAGGTACACTACCCAAAAGCAGCCACACCTGCAATCATTTACATATCTGCCTTAGACATATCTGCATGCTGAACGGAACCTCCATCGACAAAATTGTTAATACGAGACATTTTGGCATTTTACCATCTTTACTCTCTTTACACTTTACTCTCTGCCTCACTCTCTGCCATTCGCTGTGTATTTATGTGCATAGCTGTAGGTAAGAGCTGCATTACAGACTGAGTTCCCTTGTGGTTTAAAAAGCCCAACATATTTTAGAGTTGTTACAAGAATCTCATGGGTTCCTCCAAACTGATCAGTCTCATAGAGCTGCACAAATATAAGTGAAATGGAAATTATGTGCTGTTTTTTTTATGAGGGATAGTTAAATCAGATCTTATCTGGTCACACTGGGGATGCATTTAAGTGACCCGTGTAAACACTCCAGCGGCACTGCTGTCTCTGATCCACTCGCACCCGTGCACCACGCACTAACACACCACCAAGTCACTGCAGTTATGAGAACAACCCACCCCCACTTAATATTTGCTCTGTGGTGGTTCTGTGGGGTTCTGGCCATTGAAGATCAGGGTGAAAGTGCATGTTAATACCAGGTATAAACAGGCAAATCCAGACACGGCCACTTGATTTATGCTAATTGCTGTCTGTTCTTTGTCATTTACGACATTAATATGTTGCATACAGTATACAGTACTATCTGCAGCCGTTTCCTTGGATTGCTTTTGATTTGTGGTAACATCTACAGCTCTCTGTAAAACCACTCTGTGGCAGTGTCTATTGTGATGAGCTTTTCTGTAATAAAAATGAATTGAATTGAAAATGTGGCCACATATCAGCCATGCTGTGGTGTTGAGTTAATGGATTAGCATCTGAGGTGCCAAGGTGTAAATATTTCCTTGTGTGTGTGTGAGTGTGTGTACAGACGCTGGGTGTGTACAGTGTCTAATTATGGCATTGACCTTCACACAGAAAAGGCAAGGGGATCTGACTCACATGCACTCACATTGCCTTAAAAGTGCAATGTAAATTAAAACTTTGACTCAGTAAGTCACACACCTTTGTTTTATGTCAAAAAAGATTTTTAGTGTCTACGTCAGTACTTGAAGCAAACTTTACTGTCAATTTCCTGGATAAACCTTTGCTCCCCACACAGTTGGAAGTTCACTTTCACTCCAGATGGTCTGGAGTCTCACTTAAAATGACCATATTCTCTGTCTTGTACACTTCGCTGGGAACTACTGGGGTGATTGGAATGCACTTATGGACTAAAAATACACTTGAAAGATTAGAACCTTTATCAGGCTGGTTCCAGTTTGCAGGCCCTATGTTTGACATCCATGATATAGATGCATGTACTGTGGTGCATTGAAATTTTGTGAACCCATTAGAATTGTCTACATTTCTTCATAGATTTGATTTCACAGTCCAAAAAGTACAGTGGTACACAAGTTTGGGCACCCCTGGTTACTGTGAACAATTAAGCAAGTTGACGATAAAATGACCTTCAAAAGGCATAAATAAAAGTACTGTATGACACATTCCCTTTGTATTTTAAGCAAAATCATTTTTTTTTAAATTTCAAAATGAGGAAATGGCAACCTGAAAACACTTTGCTATCTTCTTATAGATTTCTCCTGCTTTGTGGGCCTCAACTATTTTCAGAACCCATGTCTGCTGTTTTGTGGGACAAGGTTAGATGAGTCCACGTATATATAACACTTTGTAATTTGCATCACCTGGCTTTTCCCCTTTCCTAAAGATGCTTGTGAACAAGCCATGACACTGACAAACTAATAAAGGTCAAAGTTATCTGAGTGCCCAAATCCTCCTGTGGTACATAACCTTTTGAAAGGTTTCCTTTTTTCACTAAATTAATAAAAAAAAAAAATACACTGGTTGCTAAAATGTTGAATAGTGTGTTTTATCTTTTACATCGTGCTTTGATACAGTGACACATTTGTTATTTATAATTTGATGAATTTCTTAGGTGACCTTCACAACACATTTGTGGAAGTGTATCACTCCATGAACAAAGGAGACTGAGGAGGAGTTCGGAAGAAGAGTGGTTGATGCTCATCAGGCTGGAAGAGGTTCCAAATCCAACACTCCATCATTCCATAGTCCACAGATTAAATTCAAGACCATTATTACTCTCCCCAGGAGTCACTGACCAACAAAGATGACACCAAGAACAAGGGGTTTAATAATAAGGTCACAAAGGAACCCAAAGTAAATTCTAAACAACTAAAGGTCTTTGTCATGTTGGCTAATGTTAATGTTCATGAGTCCATAGAACATTGAGCAACAATGGTGTTCAAAGGGTTGCAAGGAGAAAGCCGCCGCTCTCCAAAAAGAAAACAAAAAATAACAAAACAATGTCTGCAGTTTGCTAAAGATCACACAGATATATGTTTTTGGTTTACATAAGAAGTGTTATGGCTGCAGAAAGACAAACACTACATTCCTGCATAAAACCCTCATCCCATCTGTGAAATATTGTGGTGGTAGTATCATGGTTTGGGCTTCTTTTGCTGCACCTGGACCAGGATGGCTTGCCCTCATAGATGAAACAATGAATTCTCAATTTTCTGTCCATGAGCTGAATCTCAAGAGAATGTGGGTCAGGCAGCAAGACAATGACCCAAAGCATACAAGTGATTCTACCAAAGAGCACAACCTAAACAGACACATTTAATCCTGGACATTTGACATATTTTCTTCTGTACAGGAGTACATCTTGTAAGGTACAGCCAAGAGTAAAATGTAGACCTGTCAGTAGTGCATACTGGTACGTACCAACACGAACTGAGCACTGGTCTACATGCTGTGTGTATTCCTGCAATAAAGAAATGTCCCAAAGGTCACCTGAGGGTAAGATGGGTGTGAATGAATTGGTGTATCCCATTGTGTAAGACTCCATAACTCCTCTTCTATTAGTTAGAGTACAGCTCATATTACACTCCATTCAGCCTGCCAGCCCTGAGCTCTTCAACAATAGCGCATGGATGCTGGATCATAATACGACTGAATACAGTGTTTACTCTAAGAGCTCTTGTTAAACCATCTTTTGACTTTGTCAAACCACAGAAACTTTACATAAATCTGCTGGAAGTGAGATGCATTTGTTCCGTCAATATCCATCAATTTCGCAGTTCTGAAATAGGTGTAATATACAACAAAATGCACTGTAATCATTGTGCTGAGATCTGAGCTCACCAGATCTTACTAGAACTTTCTTGCAGCAGTTGAGCACTCTTGTTTCAAATTCACCCCAAAACTAGGACTGGTTTTGCATTGGTTTTGATTCATTTTGTACTGGTTTTGGCTCTATTTGTATTATTTCTCTCAAAACAGCCTTGGAACTTTGTGGCTTGGGTTCCACATAACATTGGAAACATTGTTTAGAACCCCTTTGCTTTGTGATGTGGTTAAACATTGTCTGACCATTGTTGACCTCTCTCATGAAAAAGTTGTTAGCCACCTTTTGCACAGATCTTCAATGCTCAGGACCCCACAGGACCACCACAGAGCATGTGGTTGGTGGGTCATTCTCAGCACTGCAGTGACACTGGCATATTGGACTGGAAAGAGTGGATCAGACACAGAGTCACTACAAGACTGAGAACAGTCCACGGTGTCTTGTGGGCAGCTGAGAATGATCCACCACCCACATAATACCTGCTCTGTGGTGGTCCTGTGGGGTCCTGTCCATTGATGAACAGGGTGGAAGGAGGATAAAAATATATGCCAGAAACAGATGGACTCAGTAATTATAAAACTACAAAGTGCTCCTGTATTATAAGAGGAGCTGATAAAATGGACAGTGATCATAGAAACATGATCTGTGTATTTTAACCTGGTTCTGATCGTTGATATGAAGATTACCTCAAACCACTGTCTGATACTGCTGCCACACAATTAACTGACTCGACAATTACATAAATAAGAGGATTTTCCCAATAACTTGTGTTTCTAGAAGACACTCTCAGATCCAGCTTTTCTGCATTTACAGTGGACTGTGTTCCTTGGATTCCTATCAAGTTTCGCAATGACACATGCAAGGTTCTCTAGGTTTCAGTTTAGAACAAAAGCTTCTAACTGATTTTTCTCCAACAGGAAACTTAAGTTCGTTTGAAATGTGATGAAATATTTACTACTGCCAACAGCACTGAGTATTACGACATCAGTCAAATCCCCCCCCAACTTCCTTCTGTTGCTCAGGGAACTCATTACATTGTCTAAAATACAGTGTAGATCTGAGAGTAATCAGAGCTGATCATATTCATCATCTACCATTTTCATCACATTTTCATTGCTGTTCATTGTTTTTGTCTTATTTTTTTAACCTGTTCCAGTCTTGAACAGAACAGTTCTGAGATTCATAGTAAATGCTGAGCAAATTCTCATAAGGGCCTGTGTAAATTCAGAGGAGTGGCACTGAACTACATTCTAAATACACTTGCTAAGCCATAAATGTTGCCTCTGGCTCTAACTGTATTTACCCATTTCCCTGGGAATTCTCTCATTATAGACTGTATATATTCAACTGCACTGTGTAAACGCAGTTGATCAAATGTACTCAGACTGGAGAAACTTGTGCCTTGGGTTCGATCCATGCTTGCATTACAGTCTGTGAGGAGTTCTTGGGCGTTCTTCTTGTGTCCAAGCGGGATTGCTCCAGGTACTCTGGTTTCCTTTAAATTTGGCCATGTTAAGTTGCCCGTCTGGACTAGTGCCCTGTCCAGGGGTTATTCCTGCTTTGCGCCCGATAATTCCAGGTATGCTCTGGATCCACCATGACCCTATTCAGGATGAAGCGGATAAGATACTGGCTGACTGACCCATTAGTAACTCTTAAATCTCCTTCAAAGGGTTCTGTGAGCAAAGCCAAACATGGTTCCACAAAGAAAAGAACAGAGAACAGTTTTACTGGCAGCTGATTTCAGATAATCTAAGCTAGACTTTGATGGCCGACATGGTTGAAAGCTGGACATCCAAACAAAAACATGTCCTATACTGGTAAAAGGGTTGACCAGCATTGTGTTTGCTGCATTTGGTTTTGTTTCTGTTGGTTATGCAGGTCGACAAGCTTGTCAAGTTATTCAGTCAGCTTGGTCATTCTGTTCATCCTGGTTGACCAGCTTGATCATGCCAGTCGATGAATGGTCAACTCGCTTGGTCATGCTGATCAACCATCAGGGTCATACTGGTTGTTTAGGTTGGTCAGGATGATTATGCTTGCAGACCAGATAAACCATTGAACTCAAACAAAAATATACCTTATACTGGTCAAGAGAGAAGCTAGTCAAAAAATTATAGTATGCTTATTGATATATTTTGTTTTAGAAATATCGGCATGCCTGGATAAACAGTAGATATTACAAAATAAAAGTCATTTAATTGGTACCATATTCTTGTTCGTACAAATCTGTTTATATAACATTCTTATAATTTTGCTGTCCCTGTCACCATTTTATTAAGCCTTAAAATAACATGCTGTCATATTAAGTGACAAGATGACAGGTAAATTACATTATTTAAAGCCTCTGAGGTGACAAGTTTAAAACATTGATCATTTGTTGTTGTTTTTTCATTCTTGACAGGATGAGTCAAGCTCAAAATGTTCACCCCGTTACACAACAGAGACCAAAAACAGCTTTCCCCTTTCTCACTTTTGCAATATCCACAGACAAATCATGTAATTTACTGTTGAAACAGACATAAAGAGCTCGATGACAGGGAGTGCGGATGTAATAGGGTGGGATTTTTCACCCTATTACATTCTCACTCTGTCACTAGCTCAGAGTGATGAGGTTGGACTTCTCTATTATTTTATATTATATTATTTAACACATTTTAGCAGACAAAGCAAAAATGATTATTCGACATAAAAAGCAACTGGCACAACCATTTGACAATCAGGTTCACTTGAGCTAAAGTAACAGATGGCCCTTAATCCTTTATGTTTATTTCATGATATATGATATTTAGTTTTGTGTTCTTCATCAAAAAATGCTTTTATTATAAAGCCTCAACAGTACATATAATATAACCTAATATTGTGATAGATTTTTAAATATAATATTTAATCTTAAGTTCTTGTAAATATTACAAATTTTGATCTTGTTTGGATTGTTCTGACTAAAGTAAAAACTTAAATGAAACCTATTTTTGCTACTTATTACCTTGTGTGAAAGGTAAACAATATATAGGTTGCACACAATAATGGAATTTGTTCTTGTGGTCAAATCTGGCCGTATGATTTTATTAGCAATGACAGGACATTCATTCTGTATTGCCTCTTTCTAACCCGATAGCTCTCGACCAGTTGTGATTATCACAAACATTCACAAATGCAAAAGTACAGGTAGTCATCCATTTACAGAACCAGTCCAGAGAGTTGCCTAGTGGTCGCTATGCTGTTGCTGTGGTATCCCAGGTAGTTGCTATGGTGTCTCAGGTGTTCACCGCCATGTTTTCAAGTGGTCGATGTGGAAGCCCATGTGGTTGGATGCTGATGGTCTATTAATTGGCACAATGTTTAATCCAGAAACTTTATGGAAGCCTGAATCTCACATGCCTGTGAGGGTTTAGGAAAGGAAATGTGCCCGACTGCTGAATGGGCATATCAACCCAATTTTACATTGTTATTGTAGTTTCACATATTCATTTCCAATGGCCAGTCATTTTTGACCAGGAACACTAAGAGCAAACAATTTAACATTTAAAAAAAAAAAAAAATTTGTGTTGTGTTTTCAGAAGCTCTGTGTGGACAAAGTCATGGGATCACATGATAATCAGATTAAAATGTCACAGAAAACACTTTCTAATCAGACAAATTTGACCAGATCACAGGAGGAAGGTTACGGGTGTGGGTACACCTGAAGTTCACAAGTAGAATATGGGGGAAAATATGTATTATAGCCCTAATATCCATGGTCCACCAGTTTGCTATAATGGAATTTTGGAGTCATACTACTGCTCTGACCTTTCCTCCCAGTGAACTGCTTTGGGTTTCTTCTGCTGGATAAATAATGAATGGGAGGGTGTCCGGAGAGACGCTGAAGCTATTGGTACGGAGTAATCCTCTGCTAGCAGAAATCTTTACAGGCCGCGACAGAGGTAGAGCAAAGCCGACAGCCCTGATAAGAGCTAGCCTCTCTGGGGGCATGAGAATTACAGATATAAAAACACACCCCTACTCTCACAAAGACATGGTAAATATGAAAGTAACACAGACTACAGTGTTTGTGAAAGTGCACACACACAGTCACTCGAGCTTTCATTTGCAGCACTTACTTCTCTTTTCCAGAATCTGGTGAAGCACACAGGGAAACAAAAAAATTTCCAGTCTCTAACATTGAGTGAAATAAAGATTTTTCCACTCCTCCATGCAGAATTCTTTCAGCTATATGATGTCACTCTGTACAGATGGGCTTACGTTTTCCTACTATAAAGGTTTGAGAGTGGTTTCTATGATGAAGAGCTCTCCAGGCCCTGCTGCAGCAAAGCAGTCCATACCATGACACTTCCACCACCATGCTTTACAGTTGATATGAGATTCTTTTGCTCAAATTTTGTGTTTGGTTTGCACCACACATGTCTTTTGTTACTGTACGCAAACAATTCAATTTTGGATTCATCCAGAAGTCCTGCTCTTTGTCTAGGTGTTCCCTGGTAAACATTAGTCCTGCCCTGATGTTTTCTTGCGTGTGTGTTTGTTTGTTGTTTGTTATTTTTGACAGCAGCAGCTTCCTTCCATGAAAATCTGGTTCCCGATGGTAGATGCTGCACTTTGTCATCAATTGTTGCAAGACCAATGTATAAGTCCCATGATGACATTATGTTTTAAAATAATTCACTTATTACAATGCATCAGGGCACACCTTTTCAAAAATTGAATGAACAAAAGTGAAAGTGTTGACCTGGCCTCCAAATTCCTCCACATAACCAGATCTCTAATGTCAGTGGTGCGGTTGCTATGGCTGATCAGTGTATAGTGTATGTTTCCATAAAATATAGGTCCATTGAAAGTCATATCAGGTTTTCATATGGATTAATGTACCCAAAAACTCCAAACAACTACTTAATCAGCTCTTCTTTAATCCACAGAAACCCACAATGAAGCTTTACCCCTAGCACATTGCTATTTAAATCCCCAAACTGTGGAATGCATCTTGATGGACTGTGGGAGTGCTGCATAGGATTCTGTCAGGCCTGCATAGGATATTAGAGTGCAGTAAGTTGCAGGGAGTACAGACTTTACTGATCTCCAGAGAAATTCTCATTCAGTAAATCCATAACGCTCCACTTACTGCAGTATCAGCTCCTTTAACCGCTGTGGTGGGCCATTGAGCAGATCTGCAAATGTTCATGCTGTGAGCCTAAGCCCTGTTTGAGGGTTTTTCTTGAATCTTACCCTTAAAACAAAAATGATCCAGTCTGCCATAGATTACAGTGCAAACTCTTGGTTTTGAATGCAGGTGCCTCTTCCTAAAGCAGTCTTGAGTCTCCACTGTGTGAGTCTGATTTGAGTTTGAAGTCTTAGAGATGAGTCTGAATTGAGTTTGAAGTCTGAGGGATGAGTCTGAATTGAGTTTGAAGTCTGAGGGATGAGTCTGAATTGAGTTTGAAGTCTTAGAGATGAGTCTGAATTGAGTTTGAAGTCTGAGGGATCAGTCTGAATAGAGTTTGAAGTCTGAGGGATCAGTCTGAATTGAGTTTGAAGTCTGAGGGATGAGTCTGAATTGAGTTTTGAATCTATTGGACGCAATTCTGAGGTGAGTCTTGAGTCTCTAGGGTTCAGGCCTGAGGTCAGTCTTGAGTCTCCACTGTGTGAGCCTGAGTTGAGTCTTGAGTGTCCACTGCCTGAGTCTGAATTGAATCCTTGGATGCCAGTCTGAGACAAGTCTTGATGCTCTGAGGTGCCAGCGTGAGCCGTCTCTTAAAGATTCAACTCAAATGGGTGAGCTTGAGTTGAATCTTGAGTAGTGCAGTCAAACCTGAGTTGAGTCTTTAGATTCTATGGGACAATTCTGAGTCAATTTGTCTTTGGGGACAGAATCTGAATCAACTCTAGATTCAAGTCTATTCTAGAGGTGCAAGTCTAAGATGAACCAATTTGCTCATTGTCATTGTTCACTTTGATTTTGTGTGATCATTTTTAATGAGTAAGCTTTTCTTTTAAGTTCTCCTGCCTGGCTGTGGTAGTTGTAGTTTTTTACCCAGTGTATTTGTAGTCCTCTGTGTCCTTGACCAGATTCCAGCAGAGATAGCTGCAGTAATTTGTAATTAACTGGAGTTATGTCTTAATGGACTTTATTGGCAGAAGGCCTCGTAGACTCAGCAGGGGTTAGAGTACAGATGTTTCTTACTGGATACACACACAAGCAGACACACACACACGCAGAGGGCCAGTGAATGCAACAATACTAGCTTAGGCTTCCACTTCCAATTTCATCCTGGAGATAAAATTGCTTGCAGCTGAGTACACTTGTGTTGGACGCGTTCATGATTTTGACTGAACACACATTCACACACACTCACGTCCACTCACAGTAACAGTACAGAGAGCAAACATTGGCAGCTCTGTCCCGGCTGATTGTAATATCTGTCATATTGTTATTTGAGGCCAAATAGTTTTATGAGCTGTTATGGAGACAAACACCATAACAAATAATTCCAGTATTGGTGCTGGAGCTCCTCGGTACTCTCACTCACACTTGCTACTTTACATAATTTGGCACATTAGTGAGTGACCATGTGCCTGCACACACACACACACACACACACACACACACACACACACACACACACACACACACACACGCACACACAGAGTGTAGTTCTTGGCATAGTTCTTGTTCTTAAAGTCATGTTCTTGTTTCTTTCTATCTTTCTTTCTCTTTCTCTTTTTCTTTCTCTTTCTCTCTCTCTCTCTCTCTCTCTTTCTCTCGCTCTCTCATTTCAGATTCAAAGCAGCTTTATTGTTTATTGCCGTGTCTGTAATGAAAACATAATTGCCAAAGCATTACATCACAATAACATCAAAAAATACAATTAAAAACGATTAACAGCGCTGCTGTGTCTGACTGATTCGTACCACTGCAACACACACGGACACACCTCAACGTCAGTATCACTGTAGTGCTGAGAATAACCCGACACCCAGACAATACCTGTTCTGCGGTGGTCCTGCAGGGTCCTGACCACTGAAGATCAGGGTGAAATGAGGCTGACAGAAATACAAACAGATGGACTACAGTCTGTAATTGCTGAACTACAAAGTGCTCCTCTATGGAAAGAGAAGCTAAAAATAGACAGTGAATGTAGAAAGAAGGAGGCAGTCATAAGGTTATGTGGTTGATTGGTGTATGCAATTCCCTGTAGAGAAGTACTGCCAATCGAATAGGAAATCTGGAGTAGATAAACGTCAACCTATTGGCACCATACCTAATGCCAGGGGTGGGCTAGAGAGGTAAAAATGCAATCAAATCCTCACAGCAATGCTCCAGGATTTGGTGGAACATCTTCCCTGGATCGTATCAACAGTAACTCTTTTTAGAACCCCTTGAATAAACAATCAATGAGCAGGTGTCCTCAAACTTATGTCTCTGTTGCTGTTTCTCTGTCCCTCCTCTTTCTTTCTCAATTCAATTTAATTCAATTCAGAACGACATTATTGGCAGGACTGTTTCAGTAACAATGAATGCGTTCATATGCACTCGGTAATCTGATCTTAATTAAGTTATCTCTTTATGCGAGTGTCCATGTGAAAAGCATGCTCCGATTTCGTAGATCTGTGTAAGGTCTAGAAATTTGATTTAGAAACCTGATAAAGAGAGTTGGATTTCACTTCAGTAATCTGCTTTCTCAGCACACGTATACAGCTTTCTCTGAATTCTTTAGGATTTCCCAGTCTGTGCATGCACCCTTCCTGACAAGCGCAGCCGTCCCTAATCTGGGGATGAGTTTGCAGCACCACCGCTAGCAGGGACTGCTCCTTCCTCCCACGCTCTTCACCTTCTTCTGTGAGTTTATTGGATGGTTGCAGAGTAGAAATCTGATTACTGCCTGATTCATGTAAACATGGAAAAACGTTTTCCCATTAACTGATTACCCACAGGACTGTGTCAGCCAGAAATGTCTGGTTGGTGGACTGTTCTCAGTCCAGCAGTGACACAGAGGGATTGAAAGACTCCAGTAGCACTGATGTCATAATGCTATGGCTGATTGGTGCTTCATTCATTAATGACTATTTCCTTTTTTCCCTTTTTCTGCTCTCTCTCTCTCTCTCTCTCTCTCTCTCTCTCTCTCTCTCTCTTTCATTCTTTCTTTCCTTCTTTGTTCCTTTCTGTGTGTGTGTGTGTGTGTGTGTGTGTTTTAGTACAGTGTGGAGTTTTGAATGTCATGTATCTCTAATACCTCCACACTGCATAATTAAAAACAGTACTGTCTGTGCATCTGTCCATCAGAATCTAACATCAGACACCAGATATGATTCACCAATTTGTACATTAAAAAAGCCATAATTAAAAAAGTGTCCCCAAAGATTGAACTGATCCCAATTAAGAAAACGCTGGTGAATCTTCATGAAAAATACATAAACTGATTGTAAGAAATGTAGCCAAATGAGACCCAATGATTCTTCTTCAGACCGTACATTTTACAGCTGAACCTCTGAGACAGCATTCAATGATGCTTCTTGTCCAGCAGCTCAGCCACTGAGACACACCTGTCTCTGGTCAACACAACCTGCCAACAGTATAGTCCACTGGGCCATGGTGCTGAACAACTAAGAGAGACAAACCGCTGGGCACAAAGGCAGCTGGCATTTCATAAGAGGAGTCAAATAAAAAAGGATCTTTTGTGGAAAATGAGAGTGAGAGGGGATTAAAAGAATTAAAAAATCCAATAAACACAACCATCCTCCTCATCTCAGAATTTTATTGCAAATTCTGCACTAACAACTGGGGTTATACATAGGGCCCACCCCATTCCTATCCCCCATATTCTAAACACCCCCTACATCGGGTGATTTGAGCTTATGCACATCTGGTGCAGCCGGGCCCAGGGGGCTAAATAAGCCTCTACATCTGACTAATTACACAACATTAGAGAACAACTTAAATACTCAATGAATGCATTTTTAATATTTTTATATATTTTTCGTAAATACAGTCAAGATATCTGATGGAGTATATCGCTAATAGATATTAGTTATTGGAAACTTGGCTTCAGCAAACAAGAGGGTTGTGATAGATGTCAAAATCTTATGTCAAGGCCATGAATTTAGCACTTATGTTTAATCAGAAAAGCACAAACGAAATGTTTTCTCAACTTTCATCCTTATTTTTAACTCAGAGAAAATGACTGGTGGTGCTCCACCAGTCTGAGCTACCACCACTTCATGGTGCTCCACCAGTCTGAGCTACGTAGCTCCAGCACAAGACTGAAGAAGCAAACTTTAGAACAACAATGTCTTGGCTGATTGACTGCATTGGGGGTATGATCAGGAACAGTGGGTGTGGGTTAGATCTCTCCACACACTGTCCTCTAATTGGCATTGCACCTTTTTTTTCAGAGCCAAGACCCCGTTTCTATAACGGTTAGGACCAGGATTCAGTAAGAAGGGAAGGGCTTCTCAGAGTAGAAGAAAAAGATCAAGTTTTGGTCAGAACTTTAACAAGGCCCCTTCAACCCCAGTTCCATTATTCACTAGATGGCCAAGGGGATGGTGGGGCACAACGTAACACTTGCAAAATAATTTTACACAAAATTGAGCAAGATTCATGATATTTCTAGCAACCCAAACATCTGTGCTACAAAAGAACACATTCACTTTAATCTCAGCACCTACTGTTCATCAGCAGCCGAGAGCAGAGCAAGTGCAAATCGTAAAACTTGCCCCACAGACTGTTACAGATTTAGTGGTTTATTGCCACTAAAAGGTTTGGCAAACTGATGCAAAACTCAATTAATTGAATAAAATCTACTTTGGCTGAACTAGACAAGCTGTATAACCCAAACTCATGAAAATATCTTTGGCCCCAAATTAGAATATTAGTGTGGCACAAATGCAGTATATTATTATAGTTTTCTCTGCTTATTTATTTAGGAAAATTAAAGAAACAGATACACTTTGAACAGTTAAACACATAAAACACAAACAGCCTTCAGGGATAATATCACTGACATGCAAAAACCTTGCACCTCCAAAATATTTTACAAATAAAAGGAAAACAAATCTTAACGTTCAATGGAAGTCAAAATAAAAGATTTTATTCCCAAAAGTAAGTTGGGAGCATTTCTATTGGTCCAATCATCAGGTAATTTTGACATTATGTAAAGATCAACTGCCAGATTCACATTATGTCAAAAAGTAAAATGCTGTAGAAACAGAGATACAATGTTTTTGAAATAACAGATATGTTGCTGTGAAAATTGTCACATGCTACAGCTGATGTTTCCTACTAACGAAGCACTAATAAAGCCGGTTTCTCCTATTTTATCTTATATTAAACTCCCCGCAGTCCGCTAAATATTATCTTCATAATAGTGTCTAATCAGATCATTTATTATACACAATACATTCAAACAATGATACACAAGTGAGTGTTAAACAGTTAGACACTGGAACTGGCATCTCAGATATGAGGTGGTAGGCAAAGAGCCGTAGACCAGCACAGTAAATGTATTCAAAAGCTCACACTTGGCATGCTTAAGGGGGTAGTAATCCCCTGCAGATGGTGCTGCACAAGAATGATCAGCCTATAAATACCTGCAGGGTGTGTGACTGGATTCATAGATTGAGAAGAGCTGGTGCAGTGCAGTGAATGCCTCATAGGATGTTCGGAAAATGGGTCACAAAGCAAATGTTAATGACTGGCTAAAAGGAATGACTGCGATTCCAGTCTACAGAAAATTATCTTTCTCCTTAAGAAAGATAAGAAAAGCCATTCTTTGGAGATACACGTAGTGGACGGGATTTTGTGGAGCATTACATTTCATATGACATATTTGTTCTACGCTAACTATAACTATAGTCCAACGTGACCTTCTTACAGTTTTGAAGGAATTTCCATTAATTAATTCCTTTTTTAGAAGCTCCATAACAGGGAAATATGGCGAAGGTGTTGTGAATTCCATCCACAGGCTTATTGTATATATGCACAAAATAAGTGTGTGCAACCCTTTCAAATGTTACAAAATGTTATGTCAAATGGTATGGAACACCCCCATATCTATTCATCCACTGATCATAGAAAGTTCACACAATGTAAAGAACAACTGAACGTCTAATGCACTAGCAATATGATATGAGGATCACAGGTTCCAATGCCAGGTCATGCTACTTGCCATCCGCAGCCAGAGTCAAAAGCGAGACAAAAGAGAGCAAAATTGGACACTCTTTCTCTGGTCGGAGAGATGACGCTCTCTCCCCACATCACACCTGTTGTATTGGAGCTGGGGACCGAGTGCTTTTTTCCATGTGTGCTGACTGCCCAGGAAGGATGAAATGATGACATTTCAAAAAGAAGTACTGGCTGGCTTCACTGAGAAAGCTTATTATAAGGTCAGAGTCCTAATGGGGTTGGGTAACATTATATATATATATATTTATATATAGTGTATTTTAATATTGTTTAATATTAATAAGTTTACACAGTCCTTTAAATTAGCTGGGCAAAGCAAATGTGCAGATACCTTCATGTGTATTAAATCTCTATTATGTAAGAGAATAATACCCTCTAGTGTGTGTTTGCGTGTGTGTGTGTGTGTGTGTGTTTGTGTGTGTGTGTGTGTGTGTGTGTGTGCGTGCGTGTGTGTTAGATAAAAGAGGTTTCAATCCCCCTGGTAAGAGAGAATAGCTTCTAGGCCACTCTGTACCCCACCTGAGCAGCTGCATCTACTTTCTCTCTCTCTCTCTCGCCGTCCTATACAAGCAACAACCTAAGTGCTATTTTCAAGTCTTTAAAAAGGTCATATGACCTATTTTAACCTTGATTCTATCCTAAGATCTAAAAATATACTCTCAGACCTGAAGAACAGGCAGGTTTACTCCTAAATACTGCTGTCATTAGTACTGTAAATACAAAATATATTAATAGACCTGCAAGGGAAAAGGAGGGAAATGCCCCACATTAGAGCGCTTCTGTTTACTGTAAAGCTACTCTGGGTATGAGTTATATCTGGTCTATACAGGACGATGATAAGAGGAAGTAACATACTTAAATACAATTACCACTTTTCTAAAGTAAAATAACCACTATCAGTAAGTAAATGTATTTTTTTTATTTTAAAACAGCGTTTTTGTGTTGAGTGATATACACCGACCAGCCAAATCATTATGACCAGCTCCTTTCACTGTCTATTTTATCAGCTCCCCTAACCATATAGGAGCCCTTTGTAGTTCAGTAATTGCAGACTGTAGTCCATCTGTTTCCATACAAACATTGGTAGCCTCTGTTTACCCTGTTCTTCAATGGTCGGGACCCCACAGGACCACCACCAGTACTGCAGTGACACTGGCATGGTGGTGGTGTGTATGTGAGTGTTGTGCTGGTATGAGTGGATCAGACACAGCCGTGCTGATGGAGATTTTAAACACTGTCAGAGGCAAAAGCTCACCTGCACGGTTTGTGTTGGTCATCCTCAGCAGTGCTGAGTCATCCACATAATACTTGTGGGGCCCTGACCATTGAAGAACAGGTCGTAAGGAAGCTAACACAGTATGCAAAGAAACAGATGAACTAGAGTTTGTAATTGTAGAACTGCAAAGTGCTCCTATCCTGATCAGTGTATATATGCAACCCAAACAGTGTATCTAGAGGTTTATGCTTGAAATGCAAAATAATGGTTTATGCTAGCTACAAATTTTATTTCAGGTGAAAAAAAGATCAATACTTTTAAGTGTCGTTATGACATGCTAATTGAATTTTTGGAGACGGGCCATGCTCTGAATTCCTCCTCCCCAGGCTATATATACCCTCCACTCTCATTTCAGCTTTGGAATGAACAACTTTGCACCCACCTCCCCATCTCCACCCCTCTTCTCATACGTTCACCTCAGCAACAGGGGGCTCGACTCATGCACCTACCTCAGAGCCGCCCTGATTCATCCCAAAGTCCACTTTTGCCTTGAGGTGAGGACTGTACTATCAAAAATGCTTATAATTAGATGTACAGTATTGTTTAATGTGGTGATGTAGTGTTGTAGTGAGGAAAGGTTTCCCATGATCATATAAACGCTGACCAATCTTCCTAAAGGTCTTTTATAGTCACACAGGGATTTGGATTTGTCTTTCTAACAATCCTAAGAGCAGTTCTGTTTGAAAATGTTTTTTGACCTCAGACTGATAATCACCGACATGCCAAAAGGTCACAGGATACAAGTGGCAGCCATGATGTGCATGCATGTAAGTCGGGAACAAAAAGAACATATATTATAAACTAAATATTTTGGATTGTATTGGATATTAACACCATATTGAGGTTTCCAAGTCTAAGGGCGTGTATGCAGCCCACACATCTGCTCAGATCCTCACAGTAGTCTCGCAAACCTCATATAAACCTTCCCTGGACTGTAGAGACTGTTACATTAACAAAAGCAGGATAAACTCTTTAATAGCCTTGATTTCAGAATGAATGAGGTGGTGTCCCAATATTTTTGCCCATATAGCACATGTTGTAATGGTTTTAAAATCAACATCAAAAGAAGGATCTAAGTTATGTCCTCTATAATACATTCAATCAGTGTTTCAAAACTTTTGACTGGTACTGTGTATCTCTAGCCTTAGGTGTTGCTGGTTGTTGGAATGAGGTTTGAAATTTCCATGACCAGTGCAATTTCCATGACCAGTGACCACTGTCAGCACCCACTGTCAGGTGGGTCAGCAGCCATATGTTTGTTAGACTATGCTCAAAAACTTGCAACCTGAAAACAAAAAGTGGAAGTTTGCATCTGACTTTCAGTGGCTCAGGTTTTTCTTCTGCTTTTTTTTTGGTGTGTGTGTGTGTGTGTGTGTGTGTGTGTGTGTGTGTGTGTGTGTGTGTGTGAGATAAATCCACTCAGTCATCATTTTCAGGGGAAACCCTTTCCATGGAAAATGTTTGTTTAGGGTTACTGTGTTTTTTCTGCCTGTTGGTGTTTGTGAGAACAGAGTTGACAGGCGAGAATCACCCCTGCTGTCCTCCAGAAGGTGAGCTGAGAGGTTCTTTGGCAGCTCCTCAAGTGTAGGTATATTAAGCTTTTAAATTTACTGTACGAAAACGAGATGGACCTGCGAGGAGCTAAAGGCATGTAAAAGTTTGGGCACCCCAGTCAAAATTTTTTGACTGTGAAAAGTTAAAGGAGCTGAAGATAAACTCGTTTCAAAAGACATAAAGATAAAACGTTTGAACAAAAAATGGTGAATTATTTTGGACATAATTAGCTCATGAAGTCAAAAATGACTTTTAAATTAATTAGCTTGTTCGGGATTTGGTTTGTTCAAAGTCAGTGTAAGAAAAGGCAGTGTGTGCAAGTTCTGACCCCTTAAATCCAGAGCATTCTGGAAAGTGAACGCTTCCTGTTTCTAAAGTAATGGTCGAATGCCGCTAAAGTCTGAAGACTGTCCGTGGCTAAATAACGTGCCCTTTTTACAGCAAGCTTGAATACATTCATGGTGATAAACCCACGTGTAACTCACTGGATCTCCATAATAGCACCTATGATTCTGGTGAAAATGAAGCTAAACCTCAGGAACAGAGCTTTAGCTTTAGCATGCACATCATTTCATAGTGTGAACTGTTCAGATGAGTGTCCTATATACAGCATCAAAAAGATGACAAAGAAAAAAGGTGGACAGCCTAAAAAATAATTTGGATTTGGGCAACTTTTCCTTCTGTGTGAATGTTCACTTCATCCATCTTGAGAATCAGGATTACACCTGAATAAGACCAGGCCACATGTGAAAACAGAAGCGAATTTAATTCCTCAAACCACTTCTGGAGGTGGTCTGAAACCTATTTATACATTATAGCAGTGTAAACACACTTGTCTCTCCATGACACATTTTACAATTAAAACCCCTCCCAGTACAACTAGAGCTGATCCCAGGACACGTCCTTTTCATGCAGTACAAAAAGAGTCATTCTAAATTTGAAGAAATACACAACAACATGAAGACTCATCTGTTTCAGTAGTATTTAACTCCATAAAGACATTTGTTTCAACTGGATCTAAGAGTGAGGAATCTCTAGATTCCAGCCTTGTCTACTAGCTAAGGATATTCTAAGTGAACAGCAAAGCACTTTTGTAAGTCGCTCTGGACAAGGGTGTCTGCTAAATGCCGTAAATGTAAATGTGAACATGTAAAATTGTGAATTTTGAGACAGCAAGAGAGCCTGAATGGATGAATAACTGGTTCCCGTGCAACAAGCAGATTGGAATATTCCATTCCAGGCAGCAATCAGACTTCATTGTGACTAACAGGAGACTCTTTACTATTAACTCTTAAGTGTAAATGCATACAATTCAGATACTACCCACATGAAATGAGCAGGTGTAAATAGGGTCATGGCTTTAAAATGCATGGCACAAGAACATGCACAAAGCTGAACTCATGGCAATATTAGTGCCTGGACTGCCATTTTGGAAGGGGATGAACTTGTGAGTGGGACAAATCTTGGATTTCGCTGTTACTGGGGTAAAAGTGCAACAGTTTTGTAAGTGTCATTCAAACTCTGCAGATGAAACACTGCAGTAGATGCTGGCTTGCTATTAAACCGTAGATCATACTGCAATAAAATAAAAATCTACTGTTATTGATCTGCTTGTATGGGAAACTGTTGATTTTGCTGCCAGCAGAGCATCGCTTGCTGGCAGCAGGAGTGGGATTGGGGGGTTAAGTGTCTTGTTTAAAGGGCACAATCTGGAGTACTCAGCCACTCCTGGGATTTGAGCCCACAACATTCCAGTTGATGGCTCACCTTCAGTGCTAATGAATTGGTTGACAAATGTGTCACATTCAGATTCAGAGAACCGTACCGCACTATATGTCCAAATGTTTGCCTTCAGTGATTTTAAGTTGCAACCATTGCTGACATAGATGAGTGAAGCACATACACACACACACACACACACTAGTCTAGTCCCTGTAGAGAAGTATGATCAATAGAATAGGACTCTCTGAACCTATTGGTACCATGCCTAATCTCAGATGTCATCTCTGTAATGATGATGGTCCATACAATACTTTTGGGATGAGCTGGGGGAGTTGGGGATAAGGAGATGCTGTGATCATCCAACACTCTTGTAACTGAATGCAGTCATATCCTCACAGCAATGCTTCAATGTCTACTAGAAAGCCTTCCCTGGACAGTAGAGACAGTTACTTCAACAAAAGCAGGATTGGCTCTTTTTAATACCTTTCATTTTGGAAGAAACAATGAAGGAGCAGGTGTCCCAGTACTTTTGCCTATACTGTGTATTTGCTCCAAACAAATTCCCCTATTTTCTTGAGGAAAAACTGCTTTTAATGACCACCCTATTTTAGAGAGGAGATATGAGAAGGTGAAGGATGTTTTAAACAATGTATAGGTTGTTTAACAATGAAAGAAAAAGCCTAAATGGTCTAGTCCTGCAGATCTTCACGCCCTGGCCTGTCATGCCTGAAATCATAGTCCTCCATAGCTTAAGCAGGAGAGGTAACCTGTACTTGACAAGTCCCCTTTAGCAGAGCTCCTCAGTATTGTCTAATAGGTAAGGTGGAGTTTAATGGTGGAACTGAAGATATGTAACTGAAACCTGCCACCCATCCCCAAACTGGAAAATTGACCAGCCTTCTTGTCCTTTATGTTCTTGTGTTGGGAAGTAGGGGTCGATGCAGTTCTCACTATGTATAATCCCCCATTCAGACTTCAGACATTATTTGGGCAACAATAACAACACAATGCTGTGTCCTCAAAGCCCGTATGATACACAGTAACCAAGAGTTGCATGAAGCTGGAAGCACCTTCATGAGCTTAGAGGCTTGCATCCTTCCTGTGGTTTAGTTTGCTTGTTCCACACCTGCAGGTGAAACTGTGATCTTTTAATGATGTTAAATTTGATGACTAGTGGAAATTGGTGGATTGTATTCATCCCACTGCCATTTTGAAAACCAAAAATTAGGTTGGGGGGCTCCAGCCTTAAACCTTGTGTTAAACCCAACAACCAGCAGTCCCCTCTAAGCGGCTGCTGAGAACTCTACAATGACTCTAAAATAATAAAGCAGGAGAATGTAGGAGAAGACAGCCATGCTGTGTCCTATGAATATAAGTAATAAACGACAGTTCATGAATGCTGGAGGTCAAGCTGAGAAAGTGAACTTTCAGAGAAAACTGCAATAAGTATGCTGAATCCATTGGGATGCTGATACTCTGATACTGACCCATATGTACAACCATGGCCCACAGAAAGGTCCAGTTACTTAACAACATACTGTACCTTGGTTGCTGGTGGTAAGTTCCTCACCAGAGAACTAAACCTATTTACCCTCCACTTCAGTCCTACCATGGTTTAAAACAAATCGTTAACAGCCTGATGTGACTCTGATGTAAGGTTTGGAGTCTGTGGCTCTGTCTAAAAAACAGGAGGCTGAGCTGGATGTGGCGGAGATGAAGATGCTGAGATTGTCGTTGGGAGTGACAAGGATGGACAAGATTAGAAATGAGTATATCAGAGGGACAGTGAAGGTGGAGCAGTTTGGAGATAAAACTAGATAGGCCAGGTTGAGATGGTTTGGACATGTGTTGAGGAGGAATAGTGGATATATTGGACAAAGAATGTTGGAGATGGAGCTGCCGGGCAGAAAGAGAAGAGGCAGACCCCAGAGAAGGTTTATGGATGTAGTGAAGGTGGACATGGAGATGGTTGGTGTGACAGTAGAGGAGACAGGGGATAGGGCAAGATGGAGGCAGATGATCCGCTGTGGCGACCCCTAAAGGGAGCAGCCAAAAGAAGAAGAAGTTAACAGCCTGTTGTGTGTATTACTTAAGTGTAGAACATCTTAAGTAGGCAGTCACGTGTAAACATTTAGGATAATGCTGGAGAGAATGGTCTACTGTGAAAGTGGAGAAGGTAGGGGTGTTGTATTGTCTGTTGAAAGGTGGTATGATCAGTGATTATGATTGCTTTCCTAATGTTCCTTGTAGAAATCTTAAATGGTTCCACTTGCCCAACATTTAACTGATTTGCTGTTGTCCTGTGAGCAAAAATATAGAAAACAAATAGTGTTTTCTGTCCTTATTCGCTTCAGTAAACATGTTTGACGGTTTGGAAAACCAAGTCAATAAAATAGCAAATATAATGAGTAATGTAATGGTGTGTGTTCATACTGCACATGTCAAAATGAAAGCAAAACAGTGAGCACAGTCTAGAACAGCAGAGCACAGCCTTACTGTACTGTACTGTACTTACTGCTTCGTCCTTTTCAGGGTCAAGGTGGGCCCAGAGCCTACCCAGAATCATTGGGCACAAGCCAGCAATGCCCCCTGAGCAGGGCATGAGTCCATATATACACAACCAATCCTTCACAAACTCATATCTAAGGTCAATTTAACACAGCCAGTTCACCTACCATCTGCATTTCTGGGCAGCGCTGGGAAACCGGAGTACATGGAGGACCAACCAAGCAATGATTGAACCCACAACTCCAGTCCCTTGGAGCTGTGTGACGCACCACCTGCAGCACCATGTGCCACCCTATTTAAGCACTGTAAGATTCTTTGTTTACAAAGCAAGAAATTACAGTGATATGAATTTGAATCAGAGACCGAGGGACATCCAAAAATACTTCAATATCTAAAAAAAATATAGGACATATAACATAATGTGAAAGAAATTCATTATAAAATGAGTAACTAAAAATTACACGTTAAAAACTGTATTATTAACATTGCATTCAATGTGATTTTAGACAATGGGGCACGTGAACATGCTGATATATGCTGAAACAAGCTGTAAATGTTTATTTATTTAATTTATTTTATTTGCATTGCATGTTAAGGACATGTTAAGATGTTATGAGTCTGAAACATAATAATAATATGAGTTCTTAATATACATTCTTAAGGAGAAGCCACAGCCAATCTAGACTTTTGGACTGGTATAACATTTATTACTTGTAAGCAATAAAATTCACTTTTCATGACCTCCAAGAATAGTTTATCTCACACCCAATGACCTGTCATACAGTAGCATGCAAGTGTTAGATAACCTGATTTCCAAAGGGTATAAAGGTAAAGTTAAAGACCAAACATTTAAAGCATGATTACTTCATGTTTATCATCTACATCATGTTTATCATCAATGTTCTTTTTGATGATGTTCAGGTTTGGGAACTGTGAGGGCCATTGTAAATCTTCAAAACCTTCAACTTGCTTCTCTTGAGGAAGTCTGTTGTGGATTTTGAATTGTGTGTAGAATTTCCATGTCTTTTCATCTTCATCTTGTTTACAGACAGATGGAATCTTTGCTTCCAGAATTTGCTGGTATTTAACTGAATTTTCCATCTACTAGTGAAATGTTTCCTTTGCCACTGGCTGCAACACATGTCCAACTCATGATTCATCCACCCTTGTCTGGTGGTGAGCAAGCAGGAAATATTTTCTTCTGATGACTCTTCCATGAATGTCGTATTTCTGTTGAACTGCATCACCACCCCAGAATATAATCAATCTTTATGAAGGTCTTTTTCAGCTTGACTGCCACCATTACTATTAACTATCATTTCTTAATTATGAACTTTCTGACAATTCAGGCTTCCTGAAATCACTTTGCTGTTTCTTATAGCTTCTCCTGCCTTCTGGGTATTGGTAGAGCTTGATCACATTTACCTAATCACCATGAGTTAATTCTGGACTCTGATGGATATTTCATGATTGTAGGTCTGATCAAAACTTAACAATAAATGATTTCTGGTATTTAAAGAGGTTGATGATTCTTCTTCTTCTTTCAGCTGCTCCCTTTAAGGGTCACCACAGCGGATCATCTGCCTCCATCTTGCCCTATCCCCTGCCTCCTCTGCAGTCACACCAACCATCTCCATGTCCACCTTCACTACATCCATAAACCTTCTCTGAGGTCTTCTTCTTCTCCTTCTGCCCGGCATCTCCATCTCCAACGTTCTTTGTCCAATATATCCACTATTCCTCCTCAACACATGTCCAAACCATCTCAACCTGGCCTCTCTGGCTTTATCTCCAAACTGCTCCACCTTCACTGTCCCTCTGATCTGCTCATTTCTAATCTTATTCCATCCTAGTCACTCCCAACGAAAATCTCAGCATCTTCATCTCCACCACATCCAGCTCAGCCTCCTGTCTTTTAGACAGAGCCACAGACTCCAAACCATACAACTTAGAGGGTGATGATTCTATTAAATATGAAGAATAGAAATAGCTAGGAACGAAATGGAAATCATTAGGCCTTCCCTGACGTCTTCATTATTACCAACTCTGTTCTTTCTGGTCCTCACTGTATCCATCCAAGCTGTCTTCTCTTTCCACAAATCAATACATTTGAAAGTTTGAATAGATCCCAGGGCTTATATTCAAAGAAAAATAAGTTTGAGTTGAAACTGGAACCCCTCTTGCCACCTAGTGGCTATGATGAATGTAAAAATACATGTAGAATCATCTACAGACAAACAAGTGGAACTTTGACCATGACAGTTACAAACTGATTTGTCATACAAGACACATTAGTGAATCATTGTAAGCTTAGATTCCATGTCATTCCTACAGGCAATATACAAGCAATTATGTCAAAGAACAAGCAGCAGTAATCTGAGACAGCAAGTCTGGCAGCATGACCTACAATATGCTCTGTGGAACCGTTAAATATAGACTATATTGGTCACAGTTATGGAGTCTCCCAGTATCACATTGAGGCACATCTAAAGAGTACAGAAGACAAATTCAGCAGGCACAGGCCTTTTTTCAGTATGAAGATTAAAGTAACTGCAGTTAGGGATCCAACTAGAATACATTTTCCTCTCACTGCCCTCATTACTTGAAACCCTCCGGTCCTCTACAACATTTTCTTCAAATGCGGTCAAAAGCTTCCCACGTAAACTTCTACATACTGTATATACAAATGGCTTTATTATCTGGACCGCGGGTTCTCAACCTATGGGCCGGGAACCACCAGTGCGCCGTGAGGCACTCTCGCAATGGTCCACAGGCCCGTTCACAAGTGCAGACAGTAGTCCATAGTGGGATGCTAATGTCCCTCAAGGACAATAAAGTATTTGTAGACTTTATGGTTCTACTCTATTGATCCCTGGAAGTGAAATTTGATCAACATAATCCATTTTAGGCCCTGCAGTGTGTGAATGTGAATTTGTGGTGCATGTATTTAGCTTTTTGTGGGGACTATTCCTGGAAGGATAGAAACCATAAAACTGTGCAACATTTGGCTGGTTCCCATTGGGAGAATGCCACCAACGTTTAGCCTTAAGCATTAAAATTATGTTTTGGTAGCTGATGGTAAGTTTCAGGTTCGGTCAGAATTAGGAATTGTAGCATTTTTCAGTAATAAAAGGTCATATAAAAATATGAATTACATTAAAAAATTTACATTAACAGCACCATGGGCTGTTTTGTCCTGTACACATTGTGACATGACACCTCTACGAATACTCCCCACATTCACTGATTGACCACAATATTATGACTGTCCATTTTCTCAGCTCCACTTACCATACAGCACTTTATCGTTCTATCATTACATCTGCAATGGACAGGATCCCTCAGAGTCACCAATGCATGATGTGGGTCGGTCGTTCCCAGCACTGCAGTGACACTGACATGGTGGTGATGTGTTTGTGTATTATGCTAATACGAGTAGATTAGACACACATCTCATCTCTGTTGGTTGGATATTTTTGGTTGGTAGATTGTTCTCTGAGGGGTTTAAACACTCCAGCAGCACTGCTGTGTCTCTCAGTGCCGAGAATGACCCACCATCCACATAATACCTGTTTGAGGTGGTCCTATAGGTTCCTCAGCATTCACACACACACACACACACACACACACACACACACACACACACACACACACACACACACACACACTAGTGTATCTCAAAAAATTAGAATACTGTGAAAAAGGTTTTTGATTGTTGAAAAAGTCAAATATTTAATATTACACTTAAAGTGATATATTTCAAGCTTCTATGAGACAGATAGAGAGACAGACAGAGAGAAACAGAGACAGACAGACAGTGTGTGTGAGAGAGAGGGAGAGAGGAGAGAGAGAGACAGACAGTGTGTGTGTGTGTGTGTGTGTGTGTGTGAGAGAGAGAGAGAGAGAGAGAGAGAAAGAGAGCGAGAGAGAGAGAGGGGGGGGGTCCTCTCCTGGTGAAGAGAAGTAGACTCTCACTCTGGAGCTCCGCAGCTTCAACTCGCGCACGAGAGAGAGAGAGAGAGAGAGAGAGAGAGAGAGAGAGAGAGAGAGAGAGAGAGAATGAGGAAGAACTGGCTGACTGAAGAGCGCGTCTCTCTGAAGCGCGAGATCTGCTGAAGAAGGACGGATCTCTGATCTCTGATCAGTCCGGAAAAACGAGCAGGAGAGATCAGAGAACACCAACAAGCGCGAGCGAGCGTGTGTGTGTGTGCGTGCGTGCGTGTGTGTGTGTGTGTGAGCGTGTGTGTGCGCTCGCGCGTTCGAGCATGCCCGTGCGTGTGCGCGCGCGCGTGTGGGAACCGAGGAGCAAATCTAACCCTTCCGTCTCGCGCGTATAAAGAACCCCCCCCACCACCACCTACCCCCTCCTACCACCACCACCACCACCAGACACCTCCACCTCCTCCACTCAACAACAAAACAGCCAGACGAATGAGAGCCTGGACACAGCGGACTGGTCCGCTCTCGCCCTGACCTCTCCTCATCTCCTCCTCCTCTCCTCTCCTCCTCCTGGAAAGGTAAGACCCCTTTCTTTCTGCGCCGCTAAACGCCTGGGTGAGCTTTGGGTTGGGATCGGGACGGGACCCCCTGTCCCTCTGTGCGCGCCCCTGTCTGCGCTAAACCCGCTGCGGCTGCGGGAAGGAAGCTGCGCGCGCCGGGACTGCTTATCTGTCATGCATTGACGGGAGATGTGTTCGTGCACGCGCACGTGAAACTCGTGGCCGGTGGTCGGAACCGCGTTGGTTCCGAGGGACGTCGTAGCCCGAGATGCCCCGTGCGTGATGCGCAACAGCAGCACCGTTCCGTGGGCAGGATGGGGCTTAAAGGCTTCATGTCCATCTAGGTGAGCTGAGGGCATGGGACCCGTGAGCATCTCATAGCTCTTCAGATTCTAGAGTAGGACTGTTTGTGCGCCTGTATACATGTCAGATGTGGGGAAGAAGGCTCTGCATTCTCAGGTCCAGCAAGAGAATCAGCCTGTAGGTGCACCCTGCCTCACAAACCACTGGTCACCTTTCGCCTGCAGGCATTTACCAGGGGCATTTCCCAAAGCATTCTCTGACATCCTCAGGCATACTGTAGAGCACAGACTCTGTAGTCATCTTACACCAAACCTTCCCTTGAAAACAAGGCAGTGCATATCCCTGCCATAATTGTTTGGTCCTAAAAATCCCATGCCCCGTCCCGTTACGCAGTCCGTCGCCTTATTATGCATGCACAGCAAATCAACCTGTCCGCCTCTGTTGCTGCACACTCTGCTGCCTCTAAGCAAGCAATGCTGCGGAAGTGTCACTTGTTTACATACAGTTATATTTCACCGTTTTGTTCACTTGATCATCGCCCCTCCCTCTTCTCTCTCATCTGCAGGTTTCCAAAGCAGCAGACTGCTCGTTTGCCCATTGCAGAACAATGAGGCAAGCCAAGGTTTCCTCGTACCTCTCAATGGGGCTCCAGTATCTGGTGATTTTCGTAATACTGCTCACCAATGTCCACCGTGTGATGGCGGAGAATGTGCAAGTCCACAGCTCCAACCTTAACACTTCTGTCAACAAGTCAGAGTCTTGCGGAGGCTTTGTTTTCTGTGCACCTGGTGTCATTCTCCCTGTGTGGGAGCCACCGAACCCCTCATTTGGGGACAAGGTGGCACGGGCGACGGTCTACTTTGTGGCACTGGTGTACATGTTCCTTGGGGTGTCAATCATTGCTGATCGTTTCATGGCATCCATCGAGGTGATCACCTCTCAAGAAAAAGAGATCACTATTAAGAAACCGAATGGAGAGACAACAACCACTACCGTACGCATCTGGAATGAAACAGTGTCCAACCTTACCCTCATGGCCCTGGGTTCCTCTGCACCAGAAATTCTGTTGTCTGTCATTGAAGTGTGTGGACATAACTTTGAAGCTGGTGACCTTGGGCCTTCCACCATTGTTGGCAGTGCTGCCTTCAACATGTTTGTGATTATTGGGATCTGTGTCTACGTGGTTCCTGATGGGGAGCATCGTAAGGTGAAGCATCTTCGTGTATTCTTTGTCACCGCTGCCTGGAGCATCTTTGCCTACCTGTGGCTCTACCTGATTCTGGCCGTCATCTCGCCAGGTGTTGTTCAGGTGTGGGAAGGCCTCCTCACCCTCTTCTTCTTCCCTATCTGTGTGGTATTTGCTTGGATAGCTGACCGACGTCTTCTCTTCTACAAGTATGTCTACAAGCGTTACCGGACTGGCAGGCAGCGTGGAATGATCATTGAGACCGAGGGTGATCGTCCACTTCCATGTAAAGTGGACATTGAAATGGATGGGAAGATGCTCAACTCCCACGCTGTGGACTTTCTGGATGGGACCCTCACTCTGGACCTGGATGACAAAGATCTGGATGAGGATGAGGCTAGACGAGACATGGCAAAAATCCTGAAGGAACTGAAGCAAAAGCATCCTGACAAAGAGGTTGAGCAACTGATCGAGCTCGCTAACTACCAGGTACTCAGCCAGCAGCAGAAGAGCCGTGCATTCTACCGTTGCCAGGCCACACGGCTGATGACTGGTGCGGGAAATATTTTGAAGAAACATGCGGCAGACCAGGCCCGAAAAGCAGTTAGCATGCATGAGGTGCGAAGTGACACTGGTGAAAATGACCCCATTTCCAAGATCTTCTTTGAACCTGGCTCATACCAGTGTCTGGAAAACTGTGGAACTGTGGCAGTGAATGTAATCAGGCGTGGTGGCGACCTCAGCCAGACGGTGTCTGTTGAATTCCGCACCGAAGATGGCACAGCAAATGCCGGCTCAGACTATGAGTTTACTGAAGGCACTGTTGTTTTCAAGTCGGGCGAGACGCAGAAGGAGATCCGCGTTGGGATCATTGATGATGACATCTTTGAGGAGGACGAAAACTTCCACATCCACCTTAGTAATGTCCGTGTTCTTCACGAAGGAGCAGAGCCTGAGACCACTGAAGCCAACCATGTGGAAACCATTGCGACTCTTGGTGTTCCCTCCACTGCAACAGTCACTATCTTTGATGATGACCATGCAGGAATCTTCACATTTGAAGAACCCGTGATCCATGTCAGCGAGAGTGTAGGTGTGATGGAGGCAAAGGTGCTCCGCACATCTGGAGCTCGCGGCGTTGTTATGGTACCCTACAAGACTGTCGAGGGCAGCGCCAAAGGAGGTGGCGAGGACTTTGAGGACATCCATGGTGTGCTGGAGTTCCAAAATGATGAAATCTTGTAAGTGGCATTTTTGATTTTAAAAACAAACCAGTTCATTGTTTTGGTATCTTTACTGACAGAGTGTCAATTAAAGTCCTGAAAATACATTTGCAGTTACTTCTAGTAGATTGTTACAAACGTGGTTCAGCGTGTGCTCTTGTCAGTTAAGAAACCAAGTGCATGAATGATGTAACTGATATCATTGGATTATGCCTGATGGTTGGTTGAATGCATGCAGAATGTGTGCTTTGTGACCTCGTGGTGATGTCACAATGACATCGGAAAGCATGAAGCCCAAACAACTGACGAAGGAGGAGACCACCAGAAGTCATGTACTGCAGTTCCTCTTTGCAGCTCCTGTTTCTATCTCTTTTTCATACATCTGTCTGTCCTTTACGGCTTTCAATCTATGTTCTCTAAGCCCTGAAGCTTGCTCTGTCTGTGTCATTGTATATGTTAGTGGTTTGTGGTTGTTGTAATGTTTTGGTTCATGGAAGTTTCCCTATTCTCTGTTGGGTTCTGGGTGATGTTAGATGTGTGGTGATGATGTAATGTCTTTCAGTGCATCAAGGATTTTCTTTGGCAACTCTGGTAACCACAGTTTAACACTATGATCAGCCACAGTCTTTCCTGAGGATGAATGATGTATTTTGTGTTTCAAAAAAGGCGTCCTGGCGTTGGGAGTGCGGTCTCAGTGATTGTGCACATGTGTACTTTTGATGGGCAATTTAGTGCATGATGGACTGCATCTGGTTTTATACCTGTCCCTGATTGCACTGCTGACAAGTCACCATAGGCTAATCGTTGTCTGCGATTGCACCAGTGTGTCAGTAGTGTTGGGGCCTCACAAGACAAGCAGTTGGGCGACCTTAACATAATTTAGCTGAAAGCTCAAAGCGATCTGACACGTTCCCGTTGTTCGAGAGTACTGGGGTTATTTAAACAGTGCATATCTCTCCACACAAGCAGTCAAAACACACACATTCAAACATACAAAAACACCCATTTTACCACTCACTCTCTCTCTTGTCTTGCTGTCTGTCTGTCTCTCTCTCTCTTTTCCTCTCCCTATATCCCCCTGTTTCTGAGGGCGTGTAAGACAAGTGAAGTGATTGAGTGAACGTGGGCCGTGTGTTTTAAACAGATTCGAAGCAGATGTGGAGGGTCAGACTTTCCGGGGCCTGTTGGCCTACTGCATACTTTCCATCGCGCAGTGCTGCGAGCGCCGTTAAGTGGATTTTAATAACACTCCTTTAATGAAATGATGGAGGGACTGAGGGATGGAGGGACTTCAGGGAGGAGTGTGTTGTGGCATAACAGAGGGAAAAGGGGTCCTTTTTGTTACGTTTTCGGGTTATGTCCACCCTCAGCATTCTAGAGCTCTGCTGGAATGTCTGGATTTCTTTTCAGGATCTCGAGCAATTCCAGAACGTATAATTAGAATGTTATCTCACTGTTCTGGAATATGAATCTGGGAAGCAGGCGGAATGTGACATGACCTCCTATTACATGAGCACATTTAATGCCGTTGAGCCTTTTGGACCTTTACTCATGAATTTCGCTAAATGCCCTCAAGCCTGTAGAAGAGTTCACTTCTCTTTATTTATTAATTTGTTTACAGGCAGGCTTCATCACTGGGTAAACTTGGTAGAACCTGATAAACAAGTTGGCTCCTCATGTAGTGTGGGCTGTAGGGGTTGTATCTCTAGCAGTTTCCTTTTAAATCCTATAGTGCTGCTCAACATCATAGATGTGGCAGTTTGGATAAAACAAGTGCACATTCCGTCTACTTGACTTTTTCCACTGAGCCCAGTTTTAGGCTTTCCGTACCTTTGGAGAACTGTGCTGCACTTCTTGATTCACCTTATATCATAGGTTTTAAACTAATTTCACTAATTTACCCTATTTTAACCCAAATTTCGATGGTGAAGCATGTGTTTTCTTGAGTCAACCACACATTTTCAGACTGCTGCTAAACCAACATCATCAAACAGCTCAACGTGCATGGAGGAGAACACTAACTGCCAGTTATATGAGTGGCCACACTGACTAGAATCATGATATGAATAAGTTCAGGGCTTCTTTGGCCATTGTGCACTCTGGGTCTCCTACTCATAAGGACAGATCATAAATCAACCTGATATCTCTTGATGGTACACAGATGTCCAGATTTGTCCTCTATGTTATACCTCAATATGCCTCAATACTGATTTATTTGATTATATGTATTAGTTTTTCTTATAGAAGAGACTTGTATATGATGAAAACTACACATTACACTACAAAGACCCCTGGCCCTTGCAATTCTGGTGTCACAATATACACTGTATAGACAAATGTTGATGCAGCTGTTATTCATTGAATTCAGGTTCGATTTCAGTCATCCCCATTCCCAGGCCGATATTCCACAATCAACTGTGAGTGGTATAATTGAGAAATGAAAGCATTTAGGAACTACAGCAACTCAGCAACAATGTTTCAGACCATGTAAAGTTACAGAGTGGGGTTGGAAAGTGCTTAGGTTCACCGTGCATAAGGGAGACCAACTCCATATATGCTTTGGGATTTAGTATGGGATGTCATAAAAGCTCCTGTAGATGAAATGTATAGGTCTTCTGATAGTTTAAATAATCAGCCAAGCTTCCAGAAGCACAAAGGCTGTGTCCCAATTGTACTGGGGACACAGTAACACTGTAAGGTATGGGCTAAATACTAATCCTAATAGTGTGGGTTTGGCAGGTTAGTATACACAGTATTAATATAGGCCACTGTTAACAAGAAGTAGTAAAGTGTTACTATACCAACATGCATTCTCTTCCTGCCACCATTGCTTTTGTCTTTTCTTACCGATTTCTTCCACATGTGAATAGCTCCTCGTTTTCTGTTTTGCAAAATGAGAATGTATTGTGGATATTTGAGAATACTCAAAATTAACTTTGACGCATCACACACTACTTTCTCAAAAATTAGTTAGTATTGCTAATAATTCAACAGTTGGGATGCACCCAAAATAAATATGCTTATGGCAAGTAAAATCTAAACTTTGGCCAGCCCTGATTAACAGTGGTCTTCTTTTTATGGTCATTCGATTTCACTGTTATTCCATCACAACAAGTATTGGTGTTTGGGTGTGCAATACTTGCAGCTACTATAGAATAAAATGTGTTACAGAAACAAGTTAGATGTTGGACATTATTGTGGTATTCAGTGGTATAACGTTAATATGTTATTATTAGTAGTTCTAATAAAACTATTATTAATATCATTACAAAGTGTGCTGACTTCATAGACCTACAGACTACGTTTATAAAGTAATGGGAGCCGGTATGAAACCATGCTTTGCGGAAGTAGGCTATATATCTATTGATGTTATATGAGATAAATATTGAATGAGAACGTCAAAGGCAGTATATAATTTACCATCCATACAGTTCTGCATTAGGTTCTATGTAGAGAGAGCTTGGCATCTCGTAAGACAGCTAATTATCCAATGCGACCGTTTAAGGCTGTGTTCAATAATAAAATGAAAAAAAGATCATTAAGTTTGTGTCACAATTGTTTATATGACAGTTAGCTGACAGTTAATGATCATATTTACATATGAAGCTTTAGATATAACATCAGTATTGTGTTAATAGGTGATCTGATCCCAGATCGGCATACTGAGCCTACTCTGACGTAACATATGGCAACGTAATTATATGACTTCAAGGTTCAGCTCTACGATCAGTTTTATCTCTGTTGCTAAATATCATGACACTACAGAAGGGTAGCAATAATAAGGTTGTTTCACCTCACGACAACTGATATAACCCTGCATTAACCTTTATACGGTAAAGGCTTGTTGTCAGTCATAACACTGTCAGATGTAAAATGACATCAGTGTTTATTACTGGTGATTCTTCAGCGTGGGGTCTTTTATCATCTTTTTACCACCTTAAAAATAGAACTAGCAATATTTTATTTTGTTTTATTGCGTCAATACAGTGTTTATACTGTTTGAAAGACCTCAAAGGCCGAACAATGGCCCAGACTGAACATATATAAATGTGAAATATTTCACATTCATTTGCCGAGTGCTTTAGTGCAGAAATCCAACATATCTGGAAGGGTTCACTTACTTTAAGCTAAGCTAAGCTAAGCTAAGCTAAGATAAGATAAACCTTTATTAGTCTCATAATGGGGAAATTTTTCATCCTTTACTGTTTGTCTGTATTCTCTAGAGCTCTATTGATGTCTTACAGCCAAACCTACTGAACAACAGTGAAAACTAGTTCATTTCTAAGCAGTTCAAAAGATACTGCCTGTGAATACCACCAGATGTCATTACTGTCTCAACCTGTTTTGAGTTAGTAATGACATTGTGGTAATGACAATTTTCCCTTTTTTAGGAAAAAAAAAAACATGGATTCCTTAACAGTTAGTATAAAATGCACTTTAAATACATTTCTTTTTATTTTTCATAAAACATTGCCATAGTGGTATACATAGCAATGACGGTAAATTATTAATATTTTTTTCAGACATCAATGTTTATGTTTAAAAAAATACCATACAGAAACCACAGTCTGTTATGAAAAACACATATTTCATTTTTTTTTTAGCATTTTAGCCTTGTGCCCATTGACTCCAGATGGGCTCTGGATCAACTGTGACCCCTGTTCATAAAGAAGCAGATATGACAATGACTAGCTTAGAGACACTGACAAAGTAGCAAAAATTTATTTGGTAAAAAAATGTACGTCATAGTGATTTGGGGGCATTTCTGTGGTGCAATAAATAATGTATTCAATGTCTGAGCTGTTTATTTTTATAATAAAGCAGGACAACATGAATTGAAAACCTGGGGCTATAAAAGTTTCCCAAATTTAAGAATCGCCCAGCTTTGTGCTTCTTTACAAATGCTGCCCTTCAGTCAACTGTTACTCTAAATATAATCATACGCAGTTACACCACTTAATACAGTTAAACCACCAAAAAAGGAGCTGATCCTAGATCTGGCTTTTCCTCTGGAGAGGTTCACGCAAAAAAGGAGCCATACACTGCTATACGCCCTTGAACACATCCCAGATGCAAGGGAGGACGGATTGCTCCGGAAAAAAAGGAAAGAGGCAGGAAAAAAAGGAAAAAGGCAATGAGAAAATAGATGATCTACATTGCATTGCCAGAGGCCACCTCCACCCTAATTTCAGTGCCTCGCTCTCTTTGTCACACTAAAGTGAGGAAAAGTTTCTTCCCACCTCTCTCACTTTGTTCTCATCTGCTGCGGTATTTCCTCTCCACGGTCTGGCCTGGCTGTTTTACTGGACTGCTACTGAAGGATGCTGGCATTGATTGATGAGTGTGCGTGCGTGTGTGTGTGTGTGTGTGTGTGTGTGTGTGTGTGCATAAATCTTTACTCATTTGGGCGTGCAGGCATGTTGATTAGTGCCTCTGTGTGTCTTTGCTTACGTCTCTGTTCATTAGTTAGTGCAGGCCGCTCGGTGTCTAAGTGTGTGAGTGTCTATGTAACTGATAAGAGCCAAAGTCACACCCTCTATATGACAGTCCCTCGTGAACACAACATATGGAGACTCTTATTAAGATGTACATTATCTATATCAGCTTATGAGAAAATCTACATATAGCATTACCCAGTGGTATATGTACTGTTGCTGTACCGTGAGTGGTACACTCTCTGTCTCTCTCTCCCTCTTTCTCTCTGTCTCTCACACACACACACACACACTCATACTGTGTCAAATCGTACGCATAATCAGCTCAAATTACCTTGTAATTTGGTTGTGTTCATGAAAATGTCAAGCCAGTGGGTGGCAAAAGAGAATATGCCTTTGTTTTTTGTCTGTCATTTGTATGCACTCGTGTGTGTGTGTGCGTGAATGCGAAAACAGTATACCTGAACCGTTAAATGGTTCAGTTATCATCACCTTGCTGTGTGTGTGAGCATTGTCCTGCTGAAAAATGTCAGTTGGAAGCCCCGTTATGAGACGCAACACATGTAGTCGCAGATGTCCTGCTCATATTACTGAGCTGTTAGTGTCCCGCATAGTACGTGTGCAGTGGCTCCCCAGATCATCACGCCAGCAGTTGGGGTAGTGGATGCTTCACAGCAAAGGCAGCTAAAGTTTATTAGCGTCCAGTCCATAGCATTCCAGATTTCTAATTAAAGACACCACTGCATACAAAGCTGAAGATAATTTAGTCAGATCAGCCTAGATAGCAGGCAATTAATTGAATCGACCATACTGCTTCTCTCAGTCCAACATTGCATCCCCTCTCAAAGTCTGTGACTTAAGCAAATATCTTCCAATGCATTGTAGAGCCATGACTAGTAGATAACAATCTTTCACCAAGAGGTACACTACCCAAAAGTAGCCCCTGGGAGTCTTTTTATAGGGCAGCAGGGGGAGAACTTCATGCCTTCTTGTGCCGAGACCCGGTGGCACATCAGACCACATCCGCAGCACCTTCTGTCTGAGACAGAATTCCATGCCGGGTTTTGCAGGAATTCTATCAGAGTGTTATTTTAGTGTTAATGAGTGTGTATATAGGACTCTCAGGAGCAGATAAACAGGAACCTTTTGGTACCATGTCTAATTCCAGGCGTGGGCCAGAGAAGTATTAGGGGTATAAAGCCCCTCAGCGTTGAGCTGTGGAGCGGTGGAACTCTGTTCTCTGGAAAGATAAAGCTCCAATATTGATGCTCGTGTCACTATATGTGTGTATTTTTTTAAACATTCACCTTCTATAATATCTATATATCTATGTCTATAATACAATTTTATCACTCAAATAAATGAGAGAGAGAGAGAGTGTGTTTGTGTGTGTGTGTGTGTGTTTATACAGTGCTTTTCTGTTGTGTGAAAGTGCAGTAGCCACTGGCAAAATCCCCAGAAACGCCTCAACAGTCTTCAGTGCAGTAATACCGGCGTGAGCGGTTTGAGGAGGCGCAGGTGGTCGCGCACAGCCGCAACCCTGGCCTGCATCTTTACTGTCATTGTAGGAGACAGCCATCAGATGGTACAGTCCCTCAGGACCGCCTTTATATGAGGAACAAAGGGAAACAGCAAGAAAACAGGAGAGGGAAATAGAGAGGACAAAGTTACACAGACACAGGAGGAGAGATGAAAAGAGAGAGGGGGGGGGATAGAGAGAGAAAGGGGGAAGAGAGATGGAGGTGACTAGAGACCGTCCATCAAAGACTCGGAGGGTGATTGAAAGGAACAGAGGGATGAAAAGACGATGAATTACAGAGATGGAAGTGGTGGAAAGGAGAAGGAATGAGAGAAGATGTTCAGAAAGACAGAAGGGAGAAAAGAGCAAGATAATGATGAGAAGAAAGACAAAAGGGAACAACCCGAAAGGGCAGAGAGAGAGAGAGAGAAATAGAGACAGGGATGTGGTCAGGTTTGAAGTGCTAATCTATAGTCTCTCATTAGACCTTCTAGCAGCTGCAGGGCAGCACACACAGTCTGACTCATTAAAAGCTAAGAACGATGATGGGCCAGCTCCACTCGTGTCACTGAGGCCTATTAAGTTACTAGCAGACGCTAATCAGACACTGGCAGAGATGCTAGCACTCTATTACATGTGAATAAAGCACCCCCACCCCATATTCACTCATAGAAGGTCTAAATTCAGCCCAGACTGATTTTACTCCAGTGTGATGCAGGTCAGAAGGTCTTTAAATGAGCTGAAAATGAAGTAGTTCACGTTTTGGCTTGAGCTGATTAACTACGTCTGATAAATCAGACATCTCACTTCTCCTGATAGATCAATGACAGTCGCTGACTTCTGTGAATCATACAGAGTACCCAAGATGAAACATTTGCATGTAAAGAACACTCATACATCTTTTCCATTCAAATCTTTGCCCTTTGAGAGAAAGAGGCTCACTCCCTGAAATCACAGGAATTGAACCCCTGGCCTTACGCTAAACCCTTACACAGACCCCCAGCCCACACTAACTAAACCCTCACCCACACATACGAAAGCCCAGGAAAAAATAACACATCTCAACCAAAACAAAAACATCAACAACAGCACAAATGGTCCTTCTACAGAGGGAGGCAAACGCACCCATCAACCTTTGTGGGGTAAATCTGCGTAACTGGGCGCACCCCTGTAGTAACCATCAATATATATATATATCAGGACTGGGTCAACTTGATGAAATTTGTTATTTAAACACTAATGTTTAAATTTCATTAAAGTCTTGCTAAAAATCCAGCTCAATACCTGGTTTCAAATGGTCTAAATTGGAAAGGCTAAAATACTCTTTTAGCTCCTTTAATTAAAAGTGAAGCTGATTTATTTTATATTCATTACATTTAAAATTATATATTTCACGCTTTTTTGTTTCGAAGTTGATACTGTGATTAGTACATTATTCACATTTGAATAACAATATTCTAATATTTTGAAATTCTGGACTTTTTGAGCTATAAGTCATACTGTCACTTTATGTGTAATGAATATGAAATATAATGTTGCCATTTTTACTGAAATTGTATATATATATATATATATATATATATATATATATATATATATATATAAAACAATAACATAATCATAATTGATGTGGGCGAAAAAGCATTATTGTTAGTGTTGTTTACTAGTGCTTCTGTGTACTAATCCTCACTTAAAATAGCCATTCTTAATTATTACTTCATTATTGATTTGATATTTTACTTATTCTATTACAGAATAAGTAAACTATCAATTCAATAATGAAAAAAAAACTTATGACATGAAAAAAAACTTTCTGTAATTGTGAGGTTGAAGGTTTTGATATATTTTCAGTATATGATAATAATACTAACACTGGGCTGTGCAGTGGCAGCTGTGTAAGGTTTGCTCTGTCTTCAGGGTGTTGTGAGTGCAAATCCTGCGACAGTACATTGTTCTTTTTCTTTTGCTAATATTAAGGATATTATATAATTTTATAAAATATAAAAATATTCATATTATTATAAAAAATATCAGCTGATATTATTGGCCAACTGATGCATAAGCCAGACCCTATTTTTATACTTTATACAGGTTAGACTGATTTTAGCCCAGAAGGATGAAAAAAAGGGTATTCCCTTTGTTATCTTAAATGACTAGAAGATGCTAATCAGAACCCATGGCCATGATGCATTTACACACAGATGACTTCAGTTTATCCCCGCTTGGACAAAAGGACAAACATCTGGATTTCTTCAAATTATCTAGAAACGTCAGCTTAATGAACTGAGCTTGTTATGGTTCTAGCGGACACTAATCAGATGTTTCGTAGAGCTACTAGCACTGTGTTAGACATAAAGCATCATCACCATCTATCTACACCCAGTTGAAAGGTCTTAATTGAGCCCAGACTGATTTCTCCCACTTTGATGAAGCCCGGAATATCTTCAAATTAGCAGAAAACAAGTAGACCCTTGATTCATCAGCTTAATTATCCAGGCTTAGTTTCTAGTAGATGCTTATCAGGCACTGGTCGAGACTGTTGGCACTCTGCTACACATAAATATCAAGCTGTCACTGTGGATCTACACATAGATGAAGGGTCTAAATACAGCCCAGACTGATTTTAGCCCAGTCTGATGAAATACTTCAAATTAAACGAGTGCGCTTTTCACTCATTCCTTAATGAACTCTCTGCCACCAGCCACGCGTCCAGCGCTAATGGAGCAGGCAAATGTTCTGTTCAGGCTAAAACATATGTGTTTATGTTCTTAATGTTGTGAAAAAACATACTGTACATAACACAGCTCAACAAATATGTATCAGCTTCAGTGGACAGATTTGCATGCTTAGATGACTATGTGACTGTGTTTGATTTCCTTGCTGAATAAAACAGTCTGTCCAGCTAAAGCTGGACAAGCTGGGTGACTAAGGTATCTTTTGGCCATATTAGGGAATGTTTGATGGTTTAGCTGGTCTACAAGCATAAACCAGCATGATCAAGCTTCATCATGCTAGTATAAGACCGAGATGGTTGACCAGTAAGACCAAGATGGTCCATCAGCTTGACCAACATGACCAAGCTGGGTGACCAGCATAAGGAGTAATATCAAGGTGGTCAACCAGTTTGACCAGCAAGACCATATTATTATTGTTATTATTATTATTATTATTATTATTATTATTATTATTATTTACACTATGCTGGTCGAGAGCAGCATATTTGCTTGGATTACCATCAAAACCAGCTTAGACCGTCTGAAACCAGCTACCAGCTGCCCTTAAACTGGATTGTTCAGCAGGGGCATCCTCAGGGAAATATAAATGTTTTCAAATATGTATACATTTATATTGCATTATTCATGGGGGGGGACATGTAATCGCAAGAAACAAACAACCAAATAACAGTAAATAAACACACAAACAACAAAAAACCAGATCCAGAAAAAAGACAAAACTAAGACAGGGAGAACCCTCACTGTGAGCTGTCTACCACTTTTGTTGCACAGGGGACAGAATGTGTGTGTGTGTGTGTGTGTGTGTGTGTGTGTGTGTGTGTGTGTGTGTGTGTGTGTGTGCGTGCGTGCGTGTGTGTGCGTCTTTGTTCAGTTTTTAATGTCCTGTCAGTTTGAACTTTTCTGTTTCCACTAAATACAGTTACGTAAGTGAGAGAGACGCTCATACTGGATGGAAAGGGAGCAATAAAAGATCCAGCCACCATGTCCTTGATCACATAGTAGGTCCGTCTACAGTGGTGGTATCTTCTCAAGGTTACTCTCTCTGTGTGATGTGATAAACATTCCACAACAAGCTGAAGAGTCGCGACGGTAACAAGACATTTATTAAAAGCGATGTTTCAATTAAAGCTAGGACTTCCTGCGGCCGCAGCGCCGGGCCAACACTGTCAAGCTGCAGGAAACCCATAGTCAGCAAATCCTGAATCAATTCAGCTCACTTCAGTCCGTTTCAGTTTTGTTCAACTCCATTTATATTGTGTAGGTCCTCCAAAAAAAACAAAAACAGCTCTGACCCATTAAGACTTGGACTCCGCAAGACATGGACAGCATGAAGGTTTTCAATAGTTGGTGCTGCTGTAACTCTTCTGAGGAACCGGGCCAGACAGCAAGCCTTCACTCCTCTTGCACATTACTGGGCCTTGGGTACCCATTACCCTGTCACTGGTTCACCAATTGTCCTTCCTTAGAACACTTTTGGTAGGTACTGATCACTGCATACTGGGAACACCTCATAAGATCTGCCTGATTGTTTTGGAGATGTTCTGACTGGGTCAGAGTATCACAGTTTGGTTCTTGTCAGATTCTTAAGCTCGTCTAGTTTTCCTGCTTTCTAACACGTCAACTTCAAGAACCGACTGTTCACTCAGGACCCAATATGTACATCCCACCTCTTGACGGGTGCCATTGAAAAAAGATAACCAATGTTATTCACTTTACTTACATCAGGGGTCTTAATGTTATGGATAGTCAGTGTATTAACCAGTGTATCTGAATATGTAGACTATATTAGCCTTTATTTATATTGAACAAACACTAATATTATATATTTATATGCTAAATATTTATTAATGCAATAATAATAACAATCCCTTATTTATTCTTTAATGTAAAAAATGAAAGTTGAAACCCCCTCTGAGTTTGCTAATGGCATGCCCCAAAGTGCCCTTATACATACACTCATTGTCAAACAAATAGTTGCACCCAGGTGGAAGTGTTGTATTGCAATGTTATCGGGAAGGAAGGCAAAGTTTACCTTCTCATTTACTATAAATGATTAAATATGTTGAATTATATAAGCAAAATTCATACCAAGGTAGTGTATCTCAGGGTGGCATCAGGCAGGGAGTTGTAGAGGTTCCTGGTGGAGTCCTGGGATATTCCATTCCATGCAGCTTGAATGTTCTCACTCAGATTGTGCATTGGGGGGGATTGTTGATAGGTCATCCAATAGCATCCCACACACTTTCTATCTGGGATAGATCTGATGATCATGGAATCATCATGGAATAGTATCTGTGTCTTCAAGGCGAGCTCTTGAGGCTACTGTCTGTTATGAAATCAAAGGTGACCTGGCATCATACAGAATTGCACCCCACACCATGACACCATGCCTTTTGGATGTGTGGTGCCTGACAACAAACTGGTGATCTTGGTGCCTCCACACACAGGTTCATTGGTCATCTCCACCAAGACACAAGTGGGATTCTCAACAAATATGACCCTGATGGATTTTATGACAATCTGGTGCAACATCTTTGGAGTCAAGAATTTAAATGAAGCCCACCCCCCCCCCAAACCCCAGATAGTCACCAATTCCACAGACACCACAGGACACTTTCAGAGGTCTTCTGGAGGCCATGCTTCATTGGGTCAGAGCTGTTGTTGGTAGAATGAGGTTAACTACATAATATTAGGCCATACTGCACACACTCTACCTTCATCCTTGTACTACAGCACCCCAATGGACCTCTTGTACTGTATCTACTCACCTTCTCTTCACCTGCCTTAATGATCCTCATGTCTTTTCAAGCATTCAACCTTCTTTTTCTTCTCAACTGTCTCCTTTATGCAGGTGTAGACTCATTACTGTGTAGTCGGAAAGAGTGCTGCGTCACTGAAATAGAAGACTGTCAGATTAGTTCTAACCACTGGATGATGATTGGAACATATTATCGTAGCACTAAAGCATGAATGAATTTCAAAGGTCCTCGCTGATCCATCTCACTCCCTCACTCTCGCAAACACACTCTCGACCTTTCCCACACTTTCTTGTTCTGTTGTGTGTTATGGATTGAATTACTATGTTTAAGAGGTGTGTGTTTGTGTGTATGTGTGTGTTAGATGCTTGTTGTGTCAGAGTGCTTTCAGTGTTCACATGTTCTCGCTCTGGTCCCAGAGCCATGGGGATGGGAGGGGGTCACGCTGAGCTTGCTCTGTACAGCTGGCGGACAGTGTGAACAGGATCGATTTCAGAGCAGTGGTCTTTCGTCCATTCTCCTGGAGATCTCCAAATCTAGCACACCCCAGTCAGTCAGTCGAGACCTTCTGAAAGCAGTAATTATTTGGATGGGGTTGGATCCAGTGTCTGCTGGAAGGTACTGAAGCTCTCCAGGAGCAGGGGTTGGATACCACTGGTGCAGAGTGAAAACAGGAGCTCAATTTAGCAATTAAGCACACAGTACATTCCACTGTCCACACTGACCCTGAGAAGCCTGGGTTTCCACACTGCCTGGGCAAAAGTATTTGGACACATGCTCATTCCTTGGTATTATAAAGGTATTAAAAAGAGTTTATCCTGCTTTCTGCTGACCAGTTTTTAACTGGCTCTATTGTCCAGGGACGTGGAGTATGGAGCATAGAATACTACTGGAGTATTGCTCTGAGGATTTGATTGCATTCAGTGTGTGAGCATTGCAACTTCCTTCTGAGATTGATAAAGTAATTCTGGTTCTCATTCAAGACGATTCGCGAGTGAGTTCAGGATGTTGGATGTTCACTACCCCACCTCAACACCAACCCCCAAGTTCATTGCAAACGGAAACATCTCAAAGATCTGTTGGGTTGCTTGGCTGATTCCTTTTCTGGTTCAAAGGTACCAAAAGGTTTCCACTTTCATTACGAATTCAAAAAGACCTGCTTAGAGTGCAGAGTGAAGTGAAAGCTTGAGGAGGAGGATAAGATCTGGATTGTCAAGTGTTGAAGTCCTACACTCACAAAAAAATGGAATTCTTATTTAGTAAATGCAGTTTGTAACTAGTTTAAATTCTGTGGTCAGCTTGAGTCCCTGAACTAACAAGCTGTGACTTAAGTGCCATTGAGCACCTCCAAACCACCCCCCCCCCCCCTCTCACAAAATAGAGGACAAATCATCAAATCAAACTGGTGTGCCATTACAGTTGACTATAAGTTCTATAAGTTTTAGCCTGGTTAAAGGGTTCTTCAGGGGGGTGGTTCGGTATACCACAAGACAGAGTTCCATTAGTGCTATGAGCCAAAGAACCATTTTACTTCAAGTTCACTCCTCCTCTTATCCCATAGGGCTGATGAGTCAAATATCAGAGCCCAAGATTCACCTGTGTGTGTGTGTGTGTGTGTGTGTGTGTGTGTGTGTGTGTGTGTGTTAGTCAAGACCTGCAGGTTATGCGGTCAGTAAATTGTTTTTAGTGTTTGTTGCCGTAGATTTGATTTCAGTCCCTCAGCCCAGAGTCATTCAAACAGGTGGGATTCATCCCTGCCAGAAGCTTTTCTACTTCCAGCCAGTGTAACCTGAGAGGGTGCGTGTGTGTGTGTGTGTGTGTGTGTGTGTGTGTGGGTGTGTGTGTGTGTGAGCATGTTTGTTCTTGCCTCAAGGCTGCATTCAAACTCCCTTTTCCGTTCAAAAAGAACGGCACAGTTTTCAACACCTTGCTTGGCTGCACACACGCATGCACACACACACACACACACACACACACACACACACACACACACACACACACACACACACACACACACACACACACACACATTTCTATAAAGGTTTTTCTTCCTGGGACCAGTTGTCCTTTGCTGAGTGCAGAGAGGTCACATTCCAAGTGGAGGTCAGCAGCGTTATTGCGACATTTAAATGATAAAAAGAGACAGTCAAGGACTATCTGTCTTATCTCTACCTGATCTTCTGAAGGATTCACAAAGGAAGACAATTTTGCATTTTATCCTGGTTGTATCTTTAGATACTTCGAGCAACCTTTTAGAGAACACAGTTCCACTGCACCACAGCAAGGCTGTTTTAGAGCATAGTTTGCACGTATGCACATGGAGATTCACCAGGAGATTCTACAAGTGGTCTTACAGCTGAGCTTCTCCAGTTTTATGTGCAATTTGAAGTGCGGTGATATCTCAAAAGGTTGTAAAGTTAGCACTAGGGGCTGGGCAATAGAAAGTAAATATTGATATATTGAGATATATTTTGTACAAGAAAAAAGGCCATATCGCAATATTGCATCTGTTCCGCAGGTTACCATCTGCTCATGATTTAATTCCAAAAAGGAACAAGAGTGGGTGGAAATGGTTTGGTTTCTGGAGGGTTGATGCTCTACAGAGTAAAGTTTTGTTCAAATTATGTTATTGAAACATTTCACGTAAAGTTTACTTCCATTACCTGCTAGTATCATTAGTCTTGTATCTCCAGTTTACAGACACTGTGTCTTTTCTGGGGAGGAGGGGGGGTGGCATGTAAATCAGATTTTTTGCCCAAACCATCGCTTTAAATGTGTTCTAGGCTGGGTCAGAGAGTGTGAGTGTGAGTGACTGAGAGAGCGAGTGAGAGAGTGAAAAATGAAACAGAACTGGCTATGCTTACAAAAGTCATCGCTAGGCAACAGATGAGATATAGTGGTTACGGTTATGTAGGGCACTGGGAATGAGAGAAAAAGAGAGGGATGGAAGGAAGGAAAAATAGGACTGAGAGAGAGAGAGAGAGAGAGAGAGAGAGAGAGAGAGAGAGAGAGAGAGAGAGATGGAACTCTTGCATGGTTCACTCTGTAGATTAGTGACTGGCGGAAATGCCATAAGTGCTTTAAACTGAGCTGTCTGGATTAAAGTGTCTTTACACCTCACATACCTTTAATGCTGACACAGCATTCATACTCACACACACACACACACACACACACACACACACATGCCAATACACTGAATCTATATGGGATGTTTGCCTTACTGCACCCTGTATGTTTTACGCCATGATTCCATTTTTAAAGAATAGGTTTACTAATTCTTTACTAACAGGTTTACCCAAAACTGTGATAAAATAAAGATCAATAATACAGTTTATCATAACAAATCATAGCAAGTAATAACATACTACTATTTAGCTCTTTAACCTTCTGGGTCCTATGCTAGTTTTACAGGATATTTTCATAGTTTCTTTGGGAAACAAGGGAATTTGAGCAGTTTTCTGAACTAAATTACTCACTTATATTGCAATATGCTATGGTACGATAGGGTAAGTCTTGTAGTTTGTTATGAACTGTGTATCATGTCTGTAGGTTACTGTGATCCTAAGTTAAACAGCCTGGAAAACGGCATTTAACTGCCTGCAAAATGCGGATCACAGGTTCTAAGAATCTCTTTCATTCTCTACCACAGTGCACCAGTCTGACTCTGTAAGTTTCCCTAGAATGATGCATTTTCCTTTTCCTAATTATGTTCTTGAATGGGAATGATTTGAGATGTATGTGTATGTGTATGTATGTGTTGCCACAACAGCGTGTGATACAGTTCTACTGCCGCTATTGTATTTACAGTGATAATTCCCTCGATCTGGATGCAGAGCTGCAGTGAAAGCACGCAGACTGAGCATTACAGAGCCATAAAGCAACACAGCCACACATCTGCAGAACATCAGTCTGAAGTGTGAGAGTGGAGAGGAGAGTTCTGTTAGTGTGAGGCGTGGGAGTCTCATATGGACACCGGCTGAGTGGAAGAAGGACAAATAGTCCAGTCAACCTCAGTCAACCTCAGAAAAACAGTGTTCACTATTAACTTTTAATGTGGAATGAAATGAAAGGGAGGAAAGAGTGTGAGGGAGAGGCAGTCACTCCACTCAGCCACTCCATCCACAACAGTGTCAAAAGAACAGTCACTAATACAAATATTAGTGACTTTATCAGTGTCGGGACCTGAGGAATTTCCTGTACGGTAAATGTATAAACCCTTTGTGAAAACAGAGCTCTTACCGGTGGGAGAACCACTTTGTTTTGAAGGGGGGCTTGAGAAGGAGGAGGTTAGTGTTGCTGTTAATGCCCACAAGGTATTGAAAACCAAATCACAGATGTTCACTGCTCTGTAAACTTATTTCACATCAGTAGTCGACAAACAACAATATCAGCCCACAGTGTGTACTACAACACACAGGAACAGATTAGACTCCAGTGTCTTAAAGGCACTGGGAGCTGAACGTTAAGATATTAAACACTCTATAAACCTGTAATGAAAGTCAGTTCTAAACTAGAATGTCTCCTTATATAAACTCTTTGTTCAATAAAGTGATTTCACGTTATCTTATCGAAACTGTGAGGCTGTATTATTAATACAAACACAAAGATCATATCAGAATCGGTATCGACTGATACTTATAGATTGGGGAGCAAAATAACTTGATTGGGATCCCTCACAAAAATACTTTCAGATTCCAAGCTAAAATGAGCCTCTCATCTCCAAGAGATGCGTATATGTGTACGATTCTGCAAGCAGGCCAATACGTGTGTGGATACGTATATGTGTACAGTAGTGTGGGAAGTAAACCTATATAAACCTAACCTAAACCTAACCCTAAACCTAAAGCTCAACCTAATCTTACCCTAAATCTAAACCTAAACTTAACCCTTACTCTAACCGGAACCATCTAACCTTAGTATGTGCATGACTTTCTCACTCATTACGTCCTTTGATCGAAGCTCCAGATCAGTAAAAAGCTGCATGGTTTCAGCATTTTTCTTACACACATGAAAGGAGTGGAAATATGTATTTGGTGAAAGAGTGCTCCCAGTAGATGGGAGGGTATGTGCATGATGTGGGACATTCTGAAACATACATATAGACGGATGGAATACATTTTGACAGAAAAAAAAGTTTTATTTGTCTATTTTATTAGCAGGAAGGTTAAAACAGTGGTTTTGTTGAGTGAGTTCATCGTCATTGTCTTCATTGTTGGTTGAAAAATGCATAAAACAACATCATTCCAAAATCAAAAGAACCTATCCTTATAAAAATAGAATTTGGTAATAGCAATTCATAATCTGAGTAATCGATTATTTGTATCCGTCCCTAAATTTAGTGATGGAGGACAATTGGTGGACTTCCCCTTAAACGTGATATATGTTGGTTTGGTCCCATTACTGCATTACTGCAAGTGTGAACAACTCTGTGAACTCTCTCTCTCTCTCTCTCTCTCTCTCTCTCTCTCTCACACACACACACACACACACACACTGAAGTGTGTATGCTTTATCCTTAAGTTTCTGTCTCAGGGAGTATATCCCTCACTCTGAGTGGCCTTTGCACACTTTACAACAAGACACTTAAACTGCTGACTCTTCTCCCTGCAATTTTCCCAGGGATTAAAAACTTCCCTCTTTAATCTATGATGGCCTGCAGGTTGCATTTCTCTCCTCCTCTCTCTCATACACTCCCTCTCCCTATTGCCATCAGCCAGATCCAGCCAAATCCAGCCAAATCCAGCCAAATCCAGCTGAAGAGAAATGGCATTCTTCCGGTCTCCCTGGCTGCCGTGCAGGAATAAAATATCGCAGTCGCTTTTCCGAACTCTGAAAAGAGTGATTTGCTAAATGTCACAGAGTTCCCAAGCAGCCGTGGAGAGAACAGGGCATTATTAATGCTTATTGGTTTATTAAATAAGAGGTTATTGATGGTTATGGGAGCAATAATGAGCTTAGCTGGAGATTCATTATTTGGAGGCGCAGCACAGATGCCTTGGCAAGCCGTCCGTCTTCATTAGGATGGATTGAGAAAAAAGATGGGGGGGGGAGTCAGGTGGCAAGAGAGGTTTGGAGAGGAAAAGAAGGTTGTTGGTTGCTAGATAACCTGTGTGCAGAACAGATCAAGTGTAATAACATTGATTTAACATGTGTGAAATTTTGGTTCATTGTCGAGAAACTTGCCACCTCTTATTTCTTTATAATGGGGGGTGAATGGAAGTGGACGTTACCATGACTACGACACAAACATATTACTGACAAGCCAAAACCAATGAATCAGTGTGTGTCCTGCCTGTATCCCACCACCATTAACACTGTTAATAACATATCAATTTTAGCCCAAAAGCTGATCCCAAAATGATTATAAAGTTTAGTTGAGAGGTCACTAATAGTTGAGAGGTCACCTGTGGTCAAGGTCCATACCCAGACACTGGACCTGGACCGATAACCAATGAACAGTTGAAACTCACAGACCAATCAAACGCATTGTACATATCACACATGACGCTGATCAGATTGGTGCACTATGAGTAAAAAGATATGAGAAACTGTGGTCGGAGGAGACACTGGGGTTTCAACACTCATCCAACCATCCCAGTGCAGCACACACTAACCCACCACCACCATGTCAGTGTCACTGCAGTGTTAAGAATGACCCGTCACCCACATAATACCTACTGCGTGGGTTCCTGACCATTGAAAAACAGTGTGAACGGAGGATAATAAGTATGCAGAGAAACAGATGGACTACAGTTTATACTTAAAAATGTTATGGCTGATCGTTGTGCCTATGCAAGTCAGACGTAATGACGTGCAGGTACGATATTCATCTTCATAATGCCCCTTTAAACATCTCAGATGTCCCTCTCCGTTCCCTACCACTGTGGACAGACCTTTCCTGCCCTTAAGTGAATGTGAATGGCCACTGCGTTAGTATAAGCTCAGACACGGAGTCGCATTATACTGTCTCATCTTTAAATAAGTGTGTGTGCTTGTGTTTACATGTGTGTTTTTTGTGTCAGACAGGTGGTAATCTCTTAATCCTGCTGAGTCATGCTTTGAGCAATGCTCCGTGTGTAATCCTTCACCGCTAAGAGGAAGTAGCCCCTCTGAGGCCGCACTGTCCCTTGTTCCCGGCCGCCAGTGCCACGCTCGAGCGCTCCACAGCGCTTCCTCTCAAGCCAACAGGAGCTTGGACGATACGCCTTCATCAACAGCACTCAATCACTGAGGCTTAAAAATGCTCGAAAGCAGCTCTGTGTGTTTGCATAGTTGAGATAATTGCAGAAATTGGAATTGTTCTTAAGGCTTTCAACGGATTAATCTGCTGTTTAGTGACCGCACCGTTCTCATTCGTTGGGAACTCATTTAAATGTAACTGTATCACTGACCTTGTGGACGGTCTCTATAAATACAGACTATAAATCAAGCTACTAACAAAGCGATACAACTGAAATGCAATGAGGTTTAATGAATTAATATGAAAGACTATCAAGCAGCTCTAAATGTTTATGTTCTGCACATAATGTCTCCATATCTAGCACACTCAGGGTGCAAGAGTTTGAGATGTTGACACATCAAAGCCCAGTACAGAGTATTAAGCGAGAAGGTCATTCAGATTATATGAATGCTGTCCAGAGGCTGAAGTATTACAGGATGGTGGTAATGGTAGATTACCATTTCCATAATTACCAGAATGGTAATCTCTGCATGAACTGTGAACTCTAGTTACTAGTAACACTAGTACCTCCTAGTAACCCTAGTACCTCCCTTATGCTTCCAAAGTTTTCGTGGGCCACTTTATTAGAAACACCTCCCGTGTACTTCCACTACTGGCCACTTTATTAGAAACACCTCCCTTGAATTCCCACTACTGGCCACTTTATTACTAACACCTATCTTTTGTATCAATAAGAATGATCAATCGATAATCAATGAATCTGTGATCAATTACCTTTTGTATGTATGTGCGTTAGTACAAGAATATGGTCTATGACCCACTGTGCACCTCACAGTATCAGATGTGGTGCTTCTTTGGTTTCTGTGCTCTCAGTGTGTGTGTGTGTGTGTGTGTGTGTGTGTGTGTGTGTGTGTGTGTGTGTGTAGATGTAAAGACCACTCTCTTCTATAGTATAGTATATTCAGTTCCCCTTGAGAACTCTTGACTAGCATGAAATTTTAATGCATCTGCAGGAAACACACACACGTGCACACACACACACACGTGCGTGCACACACACACACACACACACACACACACACACACACACACACACACACACACTCAGATACAAACACACAGGCACACACTCTCTCTCTCTCTCTCTGTCCCTCAGGGTCACTGAAGACAGAAATAATGTGAAATATTTTAATTTATATTGTATATATAATTTTGATTCATTCGTTCATTTTTCGCACTGATTCAACCACTCATTCACTGTCATTGAGCCACTGACTCATTCATTCATTCATTCATTCATTCATTCATTCATTCATTCATTCATTTTGACTCATATACTTGTTCCTGTTTATTGATTTGCTTATTGTCATTGATTTATTCACTTATTATTCTCTTTGATTTAGTCATTGTTCACTCCTTCATTTTATGATCTGCATATTCATTCATTCATGATTCGTTCATGTGTCCACTGTCATTAGGTTACTCGTTCAGAGAGAGAGAGAGAAAGAGAGAGAGAGAGAGAGAGAGAGAGAGAGAGAGACAGAGAGAGGTTTGCTGCTGTTTGACAAAGACAAACAGGGATGTCATTGCAGACGCTTCCAGAAAACAACACTTTTTGATCTCTTTGATCTCTTTCTGTCTTTCTCTGTTGTGTGTGTGTGTGTGTGTGTGTGTGTGTGTGTGTGTGTGTGTGTGTNTGTGTGTGTGTGTGTGTGTGTGTGTGTGTGTGTGTGTGTGTGTGTGTGTGTGTGTGTCGGCAGGGGCCCAAAGAGGTGTCTATAAATACGTTTATGAACCAGGCCAGAGCAGAAAATAGGGAAATGAAGCAGGACAACCTCCAGTGGGCCAACACAGAGAGAGAAAAAGAGAAATAGAGCAAGAGGTTGGTCTACTTTTGTAACTCAAGATGTCCAAACAATAGAACACTGCTGTCCGAATTCACACACACACACACACACACACACACACACACACACACACACACACACACACACACACACACACACATATATACACAAATATATGGCATCTTACTGAGAACTATTTTTTTCTGATTGGAAATTCAAATTCCAATTAAGCATATCTGATTTATCGGTATGTCTGTATATCTGATTTGAGCATACATATGTGTATGTGTGTGTATCTGTATGTGTGTGTGTGTGTGTGTGTGTGTGTGTGTGTGTGTGTGTGTGTGTGTGTGTGTGTGTGTGTGAGAGAGAGGGAGAGAGAGAGTGAGAGAGAGAGAGAGAGAGAGAGAAATGGCTATTTATATTGGCTGGGAAAGGAAGAGGCCTGTTGAATTGTAATGATGATGTCATCACTGGGGCAGATTGTGGCTGACACACACACACACACACACACACACA
>CM067513.1:27946285-27951049 GCA_034509495.1 Acestrorhynchus altus | reverse complement strand
AGAGAGAGAGAGAGAGAGAGAGAGAGAGAGAGAGAGCAAGAAAGAGAGAAAGAGAGAGAGGGGGTGAGCAACAGAGAGAGAGCAAGAGAAAGAACAAGAGAGAGAGAGAGAGAGAGAGAGAGAGAGAGAGAGAGAGAGAGCAAGAAAGAGAGAAAGAGAGAGAGGGGGTGAGCAACAGAGAGAGAGCAAGAGAAAGAACAAGAGAGAGAGAGAGAGAGAGAGAGAGAGAGAGAGAGAGAGAGAGCAAGAAAGAGAGAAAGAGAGAGAGGGGGTGAGCAACAGAGAGAGAGCAAGAGAAAGAACAAGAGAGAGAGAGAGAGAGAGAGAGAGAGAGAGAGAGAGAGAGAGCAAGAAAGAGAGAAAGAGAGAGAGGGGGTGAGCAACAGAGAGAGAGCAAGAGAAAGAACAAGAGAGAGAGAGAGAGAGAGAGAGAGAGAGAGAGAGAGAGAGAGCAAGAAAGAGAGAAAGAGAGAGAGGGGGTGAGCAACAGAGAGAGAGCAAGAGAAAGAACAAGAGAGAGAGAGAGAGAGAGAGAGAGAGAGAGAGAGAGAGAGAGCAAGAAAGAGAGAAAGAGAGAGAGGGGGTGAGCAACAGAGAGAGAGCAAGAGAAAGAACAAGAGAGAGAGAGAGAGAGAGAGAGCGAGAGAGAGACATCTAGTATGTGTGTGTAAGGTCTATTGACAGGAACAGTTTCATCTGAAAAGCCGACAATAAATGAAAACAGTCACCACTTAACATTATGCAAAATTACATCAGGCTAATTAGAGCACCATCATAATGGCTGTGAGCTTTCTTTCATTCTTATCGACATTAGCATGTTTGATCATCCTATTCATATTTAACAGCTTAATTTTCCCCTGAGTTTCCTAATGTGCTGCCAGGGACACAATCCTGTCTTTCAATTCCTGAAAAAACTACGTTCTCCCTCTTTGGCTCACGATGACTGAAGCAGGCCTAACGCCGAGGTTACACAGCCCTGATTACCCGATGATCCTAGTTCTCAGATGTTTTGATCAGTCGGAGTGGACAGTTGGAGAGAGAATGGAGTAGTGTGTGAGGAGCACAGACACATATTTGCCCTCCTGATCGTCCTTCAGACCAGTCAGAGCATATCAGACGTCAGATTTCTTTGATCTACTGGTATATTCTGGTCAGCAACTCAGTTTGAATGGGTCCTGTCAACGGCCAATGAAAACTGAGCCCATGAGTAAACACGGGATAAAGAAAAACGCCCGTGTTCACTTTTCATTTTACATTCCACCTTAAACGATGCAGCAGCTACATTCTGGTGCTGGTATGTGTCCAGTACAGCAGCACGATTTAAGGTGAAACGGAAATTCATATACGAAGCCAACATCATATGGGTAACATCCAATATATAGCACTTTCTTCCCTCCCACGACCTCCAAGGTGTTTTTTCCATTTTTTTTTTTTCGTAAGGAGTGGCCACTCAAACAGTGATCATAGATCTTACTTCCATGTTTAATCCTATAATGTGAGGCCAGTACCAACAGTAATAAATAACCTTCAAATTCTGAATTACTGAATAATCTAATTTAGTCTGTGTCTGTGTTTTAAGATGAAATCAACAAACCAATGTAAAAAGTAATAAATACATAAAAAAAAGGATCAAGTCAAACTGATATATGAGTGTTTACACGTTTAGGCATTTTAGGCTGTGACCAAGCAGCTTGTCTATGTTTAGCCTGCAGGCAAATTGGACTTCTGTTAGAGATCACTGTTAGCTGCAAGTGATCCGACTGGATTTGCATGTCCGAACATCAGCTCTGGATTTGACGTGGATGTTGTTTGTAGTGTTGTGAGTGATGCAAAAGACACTTTGAAATCTGATTTCAGTGGCCACATCATCCAGACATCTGTATAAATCCAAGTTAAATGTAGTTTCATGTGTTTTTCCTGCTGTCCAGGCTCTCAAAATCAATGCCAAAAATCAGTCTGAATTTAGCCTTTATCCAATGACTGGACCTCATAAAGAGGACATGTGGTCACCCAATATGAACTATTAAGTCATACATTACTGGTGCACAGACATGGCTATATATTCAAATGGGGAATGAAGTGTCTTGTGTAAGGAATACAGTATATACCAGGAATACAGTATCTAGTCAGTCTTGGGATTTGAACCCATAAACTTCCTGTTTCTGGCTCAACTTTTTACAACTAGGCTGCCAGACGTTAGAGATGCATCTTGAATGAATTAAAATACAAGTAGCTTTTGTAGCTGTCCAACATTTGATCCAATTTTTCTTCTTCTTCTTCTTCTTTTTTGCCAGTGTTCTTCCCTGGTGTTAGGCATAGCCAGGTTCCCATCTCCCCAGGCTTCCCTCCTGTTGTGTGGGAGTCACATCAATCCAGGCAAACACATGTATGCTTGCACACACACTTCCACACCACCGTGCCTGCTGATACATGTTTTGAAATAATGTCCAAGCCGCACTGCTGGCTAGTTCAGCAAAGACAGACAGCTTTGAGGCCTGTAAATCAGCCCAACTCCACACTTGAACACCTGGGTCGTGACCCTTCACCAGTCACTGAAAGTTCTACCACGTTTCTACAAAAAAATACCACCTTAAGAGGCTATTCGGTCACATCCATATTCAACGTTTTCAACTAGATCATGTCTGACTTTTCAATTAAGGCTGCCGTTCCAAATAAACCTTGACTTGCTTTTTCAAGGTCTGAGAAACTATTAGGATAGCACACTAGTCGATTCCTCAAATAATCATTTGGAGACTACAAATATCAGAGCTCCCTCTGGAACTCATGCTGTGGGAAAAGCTCAGCCATGGCCTGTATAAAAGTATCAGATTGGCAGAGTTGGTGTAAAGTGCCGTGGCTCTCTGGGTCTGATCACGGTGGTGTAGTATTTTGCTTTGTAACCTGTCGCAAGGCCTGTGCATTGAAAGACACAACAGACACGTGGTTCCCAGAGCAGTCCACAGGCCCACTTCTTTTGTAAGACAGTCAGAAGCAGTTCACTCATATCCATGTTCCGGGCCATCTCTGTCTCTTTACAATTCCCTTTTGCCATCAAAAAGGTCAACTGTACACATTTGGAATAGAATATGTGTAAAATATAAAGCAGGGAGATGGTAAAAATGAACAAAAAGAATGCAGCAACTGAAAAGAAGTGCATTTACATCCCAGTTGAGAGAACCAGTTAGACTTTGAGTACAATACAGTTTCAACCAAATCTTGGCGCATTTATGCATTTGTAAATGGAATGATTTTTTTTTCCATTATACAGATTTAATTTTTCAAATACATGGTAGCTTAGAAACATAGAGCAGTAGATAACGTTAACCCTGGTCTACACTATGGCCTCAGGTAGCAGGAGCTACCTGCTACCTCCCCACTCCTCCCAAATCCCCGGGATGCCCAGTCTTGGCAGAAAGCAAGGTGACTGGCAGGTATATTTTCTTAACTTCATCTGCACATTATCACATGAACAGGACAGCTGGCAGGGAAACATAGAAGCTTTGAATATCCCAACACTCACTGAAATCCCTACAATATCCAGTTTTCTATTAAAGGTGATTCAGAATGATACCAGCACCTGGTTATAGCTGTTCTACAAGCCGTTGTTCTATAGCTGTTCTACAAATTGCCTCGGGAGTGCAGATCAAAATGATCCTCTAGGGCTAAGCCTGGCTTGTCTACAGTGACCTGTTGATGACTGAGCACTGACCCTGTCAACTGAACATGGATGAAATGGAACTGAAAAGGTATATTAGTGTTCTATATGTTCAGCAGCTGAATCGAACATTTAGAATCCAACATTTATCGTATTCTGAATGAACATCGGCTGAAGAACGTTTAAAATACAAAAATAGCTTTTCGGTTTCATTTCATTTATTGGTTTATTTGACAGGGACAGCTCATTAATCAACAGGTCACTGATGAACATGGCGATTATAAACACGCCAGGTTTTTGTGCCAGCGTTGCATGGGGTGTGCTAAAGCTAAAACGCGCAGGGTGGGGGTGCCTCCGGGACCTGGGTTGAGAAACATTGGCTTTGATTAATGAAATTTTGCCAGGTGACCACACTGATGGAACTGTGTAGACACTGCGTCCCTCACACACTTCCTGATTCTCTCTCGAACTATTGACCATAAAAATCGACAGACAAGAGCCAACCAGCACAGACTTGACCAGCCTGAAAATCGGGGCTAAAATCAGGTTTAAAAATCACGTAGTGTAACCCTGGCTTTAGCTAGCTGCAAGCTTTGTTTTGTGTAGGCTGGGGCACTTTAGGGTTGTTTGATGCCTTTCCTGAAGCAAAGGACTTAAGCCTGCCAGAGATCCTAAGAGGGCGTATTTCACTCCCTGTTCCTCTCTGCTTCTCGCTCCCTCTCTCCCACTCTCTTTCCTGTGCGAGCTTTGCTTTCTTAATCTTCTGTTCTTGCTCTCACTCTCTCTTTCTCTCTGGGGTCTTGGTCCTGATGGCAAGCTGCTTGTTGAGAAGGCGGATCAGTTAAAGCGGGCCTACTGCCGCGACAGCTATTGGGTCCTGTTGGATTTTAGCGAGCCAATAAGTCAAAGCAGCTCCCCGACTCTCGGCTCACCCTTTCATTTTCCTCTCACTCTCTTCGTCGGTCTCTTTGTCTGCTTTCTCGCCACACACCTCTTCTTTCACTCTCTCTCGCCTTCTCAAATTGTCTCTCGCTCTCCAGGTTCTCGTCTTTTCTCTGTTATTAGGCTGCGGGGTCACCGTTCCATCTTCCATCACAAAGAGAGAGGGG
>CM067513.1:27931285-27943785 GCA_034509495.1 Acestrorhynchus altus | reverse complement strand
GATGTAAGTGTACAGCTCTCCTGTTCCAGTGAGGCCTGAGACCAGCCTGTAGCTGGTCATGTCAACATTTTCTTTCGTTCTTTTGAAACGCTGAGCTATGTTTATTTTATTTTTTTCCCAGAAAATAACATTTCCTCATGTTTTTTATTTACTTATCTTAAAATAAGATATGTTTACTTCTTTCTCCATAATATTTACTTTTCTTTTTTAATAATAAAACATTTTTGACGTTTACTTTGAAAATAATGACGTTTCACTGGCCACTTTATTAGAAACACCCACCTTGGGCTTACACTCACTGGCCACTTTATGAGCAAGGTGTTTCTAATAAAGTGTCCAGTGGGTGAGCTTGAGTAATCTGAACAGTTGGAGTCTGAAAGTCAGAGACGGTAAGAAGTGATGTAGCAGCAGGACATTGCTAGCGTAGCTCCTGGAAACATCCTTTCTGTGGTTAGCCTCAAAGGCCTGAACCCCGCTGTTGCTTTAATTGAGTGTTTATCATAAACAGTTAGTATAACAGCAGAGCAGCTAATGGTGTTTTGCTGTGCGAGAGTGGTTTGCTGAGTGTCGGCATGGTGATTAGTGCTGCTTTGTTTATATGACTGTGACACAGAGGTCAGTTAACAGATGCGTTATGTACTACTGTGAAGGTGTGCATGTGCGGGTGTGCATGCATGTGTGTGTGTGTGTAATAGAGAGAGAAAGAGACAGAGCAACTAAGTTCAGTTTGAAAAATTATAGGAATATTTTCACCCAAAAAGGGGGTCCTTCTCAGCTAATTTTAGGCCATAGAAAGGGGGTTTCCAAAAAGGGGGTCTCCTTTCATTCTGATCTTCACGGGGATGGTGCTTAAGGAAAATTGTGGGTGCTGGTGCTGCTGGTTCTGATGATCTGTCATAGTATTTGTTGTTGTCCTGATGGCCTAATATCACAGTATAAAATATCCTGTCCTTACAGCTGATCTGTCTTCAGGGTTTTAACCATATTTGATTGTTTCCTAATGGAGACCATTATGCCATTTCCCATTAGGAAGCAGAGCCATCCGGTTTTACCTGGGGATGCATTGATATTGGAATTATGAGCCAATATTAACACATGCCTTTTTTTATGTGTGTCTGCCTGTACTGATTAAACATGTATCACATGTAGAATCAGCATTAGGGGACAGTTATATGGTTATTTCCCAGGTAAAATGTAGTACAGTTGTGTAGAAATCCATCACTGCGTACATGTTCTGCTCTTGCTGCATACGTTTGAGCAAATCTAAACATCTGCCTAATGTCCAAGGTTGATATGATTACCACTTTTGCCTGTAAATTGCTTTAAAGAGTCATTGACTGGTGAAGAACCCCTGGGAAGGAACTCCCTTTTTGGGGCATTTTAACCAATTATAGCCTCAATGTTAGTTAGGTATCTATAGCCTATATACTCTAATTCAGACAGTTGCATTTTGCAATTTAACATAAGCCTTAAAGGCCCTCTGAGTATGATTCTAATGTAGTGGAGCCTTCACTCCATGTCCAAACCCCTGTGCTCTGTAAATGGAGCTGCTCTTTCTTCACATTTCACTTTGCCCTGCCTCCTTTCTCATGCTCCTGCGGAGGAATGTGATGTAATCCTGAGCAGGGGAGTCACCTTACTGTGGGGGATGAGTCTTGTTCTAACATTTGGGGTTCATTAAAAAAATATCCGAGCCTATATCCCCGAAAACAAAAGCCAGGTGAAGCCCCTGAGCACGAGCCACCTGAACAAACCAATCGGGACGAATCAGTTCATTCACTGAGAAAAACTTCACTCAAAAAGGATGTGAATGAAACTTATTGGTGAGCAACAGGTGATTAATGCACACACATTCTGACATTTATCAAACCAAGGCAACCCTATTCATTACATCTTACTTAAATATGCATGAGAGCTCATACGTGCTGTGTTAAATGTAGCAGAAAGCCTGCCGGCATGTTCAGTTTGTCCGTGAAAAATGAAAAGTGCTGGTAACCTGTTACTACACCACAATCTCACACTTGCAGTAGTTGCCATGCAACCTAACTAGCCAACTGGGAATTCATGGAAGTTACAGTCAAATGCAAATCCGGTTCCTCAAAGTCAATGGGGTAGGCAGTGAGTGTGGGAAGCAGTGAGTGAGTGTGTGTGTGTGTGAGTGTGTGTGTGTGTGTGTGTGTGTGTGTGTGTGTGCTCTAAGTCTTGCCCCAGGTTACATCGACTCTTGAATTTGCTGTTGTGACGCAAAATGAACAACACAGAAGCCCACAGAGATATATGTATTTGTGTGTGTGTGTGTGTGTGTGTGTGTATGTGTAGCTTTGAAATAAGTGATGCAGGCATCTCTGCTCCTTTTATATCTTTGGCCCTCCAGGGTGTGGTCAGGACATACAAGGACAGCGACACACACACACACACACACACACACACACACACACACACACACACATGGACAGAGATATGGGAATCTTCTGGAGTTTTCAGCCTGGAATTAGGAGTTGTAGGAGAAAATGTAGTAACGTAAAAATAGAAGAGCATAAATAAACAAAGCCTAAATATTTTAACCCCCTGGAGTCCATGCTTCTGCCTGCAGAATTAAACAGAATTTCACCAAAACGTTCTGAGGTAAAAGCCTCAGCATTCTTCTGGCTTTGGCGAACAACGTGACATATTTGCAGAGAAAGCAAACAACTGCACATATCGCATGGAGGCTTTGCTCACAGTGTCATGGACGTGGTAGCTGGGCTGTAATTGGTCAGTAAAAATGAGCTTTTGAGGACTGACTCTCAGATCAGTTATTGCAACCTGTATGATTTGTCTCTTGTAGACAGATATCAGAGCAACTCTCAGTACAGATTGAAATATTTGTGACAAAAATGGAAAAAAATGGTACATTGTACATATTCCGTCGTACACAGCTGTGTTCTGGCTAATAGACGCAACAGCATTACTTCCCATTCCGGAGCACATATGACAAGCTTGTTAACTCTGGGTTTTGGTTTCCTGCAATGCTTCTGAATTTCATTTCACAGGGAGTTTGCTGAGCAGTTAAATTAGGAGGGAGAAGGAGGCTGCAGCCCACATAGGACAGGTCCTTGGTAGAGCTGTCTTCTGAAGCCTCCTTTTCAGAAACCAGTTAGTCTAACAAATGGATCCGTCTGAGGCTGCGTAGTGTCATCTACAGAAAGGTCCTGCTTCTCACATTTGCAGTGTGAAACATGTGGAGGGACTTGTGCACAGAGAACTGTGGGTAACTGAGGCACCAGCTCCGTCCCCAAAATTGCTCATAACATAGGCCATGTTTCTGGTCTGGTCTGTCGTGTCGATATAGACTTTGGGACACAGCTATGGCTGTAGTTAGGTCTGTTTTGGTTGTTTTCCTTCTTAAATAAGCACTTTTCAGGTTTTTTTCAGAAATGCTGCTGGAGAATAAAACTACAATTTCGACGAGAGTGAGTAAGAGAGTGACAGAGAGAGAGAGAGAGAGACAGTGTGAGATACATCCAGAGTAAGAGAGTGACAGAGAGTGAAAGCGAGACAGAGAGAGAAGGAGAGTGACAGAGTCTGGGAGACAGAGAGAGAGAATGACAGAGAGCAAGAGAGATTAAGAGACAGAAAGACAGTGAATGAGAGAGAGACTGAAAGGCGGAGAGAAACACAAGCCACCCACAGCTCCCACTCAGTAACACTCACACTTGTGGAACTGGTGGAACATATTTCCATAATTTCCTTGTTTCCATTGTTTTCTGGTCAGATTTTTTTAAACCACATCTGTTTGAGACTATAAGTATTATGACTGGCAATGAGGGTTGGGTACCGTTCACATTTAAATCCTGGAATTTTTTGTTACTCCCTCTAAAATAGCAAATGACATTTAAGTCATAAAAAAGTTTTAATTTTTTACATTTAGTTATTTATGTAAACTTTTATCCCATTTTTAAAATTGTTTGTTTTTTTGGGGTCACTGCTACTCTTACTGTGCTGCACTTGGACTGAAATTGTACACTAATGGTTTTACATGTATTGGCACTCATTAGTATCAAGATAATTTGGTCGCTACCCAACTCTACTGACAATGTTTTAGTGTAATCTACGAATGGTAATAACAGTAGAGAGGGTTCGGTTTAAGCAGAGCATCATTGGACCTAAGCTTCCTCCAGATGGTGAGAAAACTCGAGGCATCTCAGACTGAGTGCTTCACGCTCACCGTTAAAAGGCTGGAAACGGCATGCTGGTACTTAGAGACCAGCTTAGAGGGGAGAATCAGCACACACACACACAAACACACACATACACACACAGAGGCACATCAACATCGCTGGTCTAAAATGGAATGGACACCCTGCCCTTAGCAGAGAGAGAGAGAGAGAGAGAGAGAGAGAGAGAGAGAGAGAGAGAGAGAGAACAAGATCGGGAGGAGAGGAGGAGTGATTGAGAGAAAGTGTGTGTGTGTGTGTGTGTGTGAGAGAGAGAGAGAGAGAGAGAGAGAGAGAGAGAGAGCGGGATGGAGGCCGTTTGGGGTTTCAGAGCTAGTGGCACTGACAGAGGGTCTTAACCTGTCACTGCAACTTTCATAACACTCTCACACTCCACACCCAAAGCACTGTGTGTGTGTGTGTGTGTGTGTGTGTGTGTGTGTGTGTGTGTGTGTGTGTGTGTGTGTGTGTGTGTGTGTGTGTTTGCGTCCTTGCCTGTCCTCTCTGCATCCAACAGAGAGCTGTAGCAGAGTAAGAAGAGGCGTAAACCTGCAGCAAAGTCTTTCCGACTGTACATCTGAGGATTACCATAGTATGACTTCGCCTGTTCTCCATTCTCTCTCGAACTTCTCAAAAACAGCTCTGTTCTCTCGCATGTGTGAGTACAAAGTGATAAACGGTCTGGTCTGATCTCAAAGTTTCATAAAGTTTGACTGCTTACATCCGATTGTCTCAGATGTCAGAAAGCACAGATACTCAAACACTTGATTAATCGTTCAAATACTGAGAGTCTGATTAGATTAATCATTCCATTCCATTACATCCCTGTGTCCAAATGTTTGTGGACACCCCTTCTAATGAATGCATTCAGCTACTTTAAGTTGCACCCAGTTATGGACATGGCTTATCTAGACCCTGTAGAGAAGTACTGCCAATAGAATAGGACCCTTTGGAGCAGATAAACAAACCTATTCTGATTGATAACCCAGATAAACATGAAATGGAATATCGGTGCTCCATCCGTACATTTGGGATGAGTTGGGGTGGTGATCATCCAACATTCTGACCTCGTTACTGCTCTTGTCCCTGAATGCAGTCAAATTCTCACAGCAAAACTAGTTACCTTCCCTGGACAATAGAGACAGTCACTCCAATGAAAGCAGGATACACATGTAACTTACATTACAGTAGTTTGTTAGAGGTCTTAACATCCGAGTAGTAAAATACATTTTACAAATATCTAACATCAGGTGGAGTATTTAACATCTAGATCACATTAGAGTAGAAATGTTATTTACTCAGTTTGATGTTAGCTAAATGATAATTACTATAGGGAGTGATGGAGGGAGAGAAAGAGAGGGAGTGGTAGAGAGATGTTAGTTGACTGCTGTTTTAGATGTAATGGCAGTGTGTGAGCTGTCTGTCACATCCTATCTCGGCCTAACTGGCTGGTCTTCACAACACATAGCTGTCTACTGTACACTGAGTGTGTGTGTGTGCGTGTGTGTGCGTGTGTGTGTGTGTGTGTGTGTGTGTGTGTGTGTGTGTGTGTGTGTGTGTGTGTGTGTGTGTGTGTGTGCAAGAGTTTTAAAGAGGTCCCATATGTGTTTGCCACACACATATGGAGTGTGTGAGAGGATCACACATATGTGTTTATTAAAGCTGAGCACATGGACTCCTGCCTCTTTCTATGTGTGTGTGTGTGTGTGTGTGTGTGTGTGTGTCTGTGTGTGTGTGTGTGTGTGTGTGTTTCTGATACAGTTGTATATATGTAAGCAGTAGAAAGGATGAAACCTTGTCCACAAGTGTGTGTGTGTGTGTGTGTGTGTGTGTGTGTGTGTGTGTGTGTGTGTGTGTGTGTGTGTGTGTGTGTGTGTGTGAGTGGTGTAGCGTAGTGATATTTTTCGGAGTGCGTCACCCCAGTAATGATGTCACCCAGGGCTCATGTCCCAGAATCCTCTGCTGCTGCTGTATTCAGGCAGCTGTCTGCTCAGAGCATGGCCTCAGCACTCATACATAAACACACACACAGACATACAGACACACACACACACACACACACACCCAGACACATGTCTACTAATGCATATTTTAACTATCCCAGAAGTCAGTACCAGAGAGGAAAGAGGGAATGCTCTGGTCTCTAGGACTGAGTGTTAGGACATCATGATACACCAATCTGGAGGTGTCAGTTCTTGACACGGCTTGCTCTCATTGTCTGTTATCCACTGTCATTCCACAAGATCAAAACAAGATCAGACCATAGTTATATTTGTGGAATTGACTGGAGTTGAGTGCCGGACTGAACAAGTAACAAAATATGCTTATGTAGAAATGCTTTATATATATACGTGTGTGTGAATTTTACAATGGCTAGCTTGCTCATGGCAGAGGCTCATGTGTAATCGCTACTACACAGTTCTGGAGGCAGTGCTACCTTTGAGGCAGAACAAATGTAACTAGTTCAGACAATAACCAATTAAAATAACCAGTAGGCAGAGTTTTGTAAGAAATACAAAAAACACCTTTGAGTTTGACCTTTGTTTATGTATTTCCAATCCACCTTAAATGGTGCTGCTATACTGGACACCTGGTAGGACCGTGATGAAACTGCTGCACCATTTGTTGTCTGTTCCATATGTGAACACATTCTTTATCTCTATCCTGTGTCTCACCCACAGTTCTTACCGGCTGTTGGTGGAACCTGTTCAGATTCAGTCACTGACCAGTTTACACAACTCAGAGTCGGGTCAATAAAATGAAAGATGTTATTATAAGATATGCTCTGACTGACTCAACCCACAGACTGAGAATTGGGGCTAAAATCAGGGTACAAATCGTCTCTCGGAGTGGGCAGCAACGCTCTTCTTCTCCCCTCCATCACTCAGCACAGTGTGTAGATGTCTGTAGATGCCTGATACAAAAGAACTATGAGTAATTAGTGTTCTCCTCCGAGCGTGTTCAGCTCTTCAGTCATTGTGTGTTAGCAGCAGTGTGGAAAGATGCAGCGTGCTTCCAGCATCATAGCCTTGTCTGTCCCTGCACAGGTAACATGTGCACACTTGGGTGTGTGTGGACAATAAATCAACAGTGATGTGTGTGTGTGTGTGTGTCAGTAAGTGCGTAGAATAGGGGTAGATATCTTGTGGTTTAAGAGTCTTTTGAATGGTAAATGGCTCTAGAAGATAAAATGAGGATGTGGTTCTGCCATATGGTTTGATTGTGTGTGTGTGTGTGTGTGTGTGTGTGTGTGTGTGTGTGTGTGTGTGTGTGTGTGTGTGTGTGTGTGTGTGTGTGTGAATGTGTTTCGTCATGCACACGTTTTTCTTAAGTGGATGGATTATGTGTGGTAAAAAGAGTGTGTGTGTGTGTGTGTGTGTGTGTGTGTGTGTGTGTGTGTGTGTGTGTGTGTGTGTGTGTGTCTGTGGATGCAGCTTGAGGCTGTGAGCTCATTAATAAAACATTCCCACATTTATTTCTGCTGCAATGACTCTGCCTCTCTCTTATGGCACACACACACACATATACACACACACACTTAAACACTTAAATATTTGCGACATTTACACACACGTGTTTTCCACAGTGGCTTCTAACACACTTTTGCATCCATCTCTTCCTCTCTCTCTTTCTTACACTCTCTCTATTTCACACACTCACACGTTTCACCCGTCTGTCTCCAGGAGGACAGCTTTCTGGTGGGCGAGCGGGCGGGTGGCCCGCAGTTGCCATGGAGACGCCTCCTAATTGACAGGGCATTTGAAAGTGAATGCTTCCGAATGTTAAAGCAGCTGCCTCTTTTTTCTAATTTAATATCATTTACTGATATTGTCTTTGATAGTCATTTTAAAGGCTTATTATTATTTATTTCAATGTTATTTCAAATATTGTATGAGAATAATTGGCCATAACCTTTAAACATAAATGCTTCTGCTAATGAACATGTCCAAATATTTGTGGACTCACCATTTAACGAATGCGTCTAGTCCCTGTAGAGATGTTCTGCCAATAGGACTGGACTCTGAAGCAGATAAACATGAACCTGTTGGCACTAAGCCTATGTCAGGTGTTGGCTAGAGGGTTATAAAGCCCCCTGCTCTGAGCTGTGGAGCAGAGGAACACTGGAAGGATGGTGCTCCATCCAAAACTTTTTGGAGTTGGAATGAGATGGGAAGTTGGGGATGAGGAGGGGTGGTACAGCAATGTTCCAAAATCCATTCATACTTTTGACCCAGTAGTTTTGTCCAGTGTATATTCAGTAGGGGCAGTGATGTGATGGCATGAATGAACTGAAATCAGCTGCGAATATATCAAACTCAAAAGTGTTCCTCCACCGTGTTTTCATCATAAAAATCACTTATTAATTTTACATGAAAGTGAAATTCAAAACCATACACTTCATTGTTTGACTTGGGGAACAGGGGAGTCCCACGTCAAAGTACCCAAATATACAGTTTTAGAGGCTTTGAAAAATGTTATTAATTGCTGATTTTACCTGGTAACAGTAGTCGTGTGAAGTAACTTATTTGTGGGCTGAGGGTGGGTAAGATGTTCCAATTAAGATTTGTGAAAGTTGGGGATTGTTTAAACCTTTGACCTAATTATTTGTCTGTCTTGATACAAGAGATCATGCCAGTCCAGGGGATTGAGCCAGCAACCTTCTGGTCCCAGCCTGTTCCTCTAACCATTAGACCAAAATCTTTTGTGCAGGAAGTGCAAGGTCAGTGATGCTACAACCCCCTGGACCAGAGATGTTAAGGGCCTTGCTCAAGGGCTCAACAGTGGCAGCTTAAAAGATTTGGGCATCAAAGCCACAACCCTGTGATCAGTAATACACCACCAGTCCCTTTCAAGTGTAAATCATTCGTTAAATCAGTTAAAATAAATAATTTCTAACCGATTCAATTTTGAAGGCAAAAAAACAAAAACACCACTGTTGCCAAACTGCATGTTCATGGATGTTACACACACACACACACACACACACACACACACACAGCCTGTAGAAGAGTCTTTGTTAAATGCCATAGCTATGAGGCATGATGGATAAAGGCTTGATGTACAGAATCCTTTTACTTCTCATTGCTTTCCTCTTTTTTTTTTCAAGCGTTCCTCTCCCTCTCTGTCTCACTCCCGCTAACAAGGCTCTTGTGCTGAGAGAAAAGAATAATGCCTTGACATGAAAGACTCGGCACCAACAAAGCCACGAGAAAAAAAGAAGCCATGCATGTGTTTGAATAAATACATTTGAATAGGGTTACTTCGAGAGTTAAAAAAAACTCTAATAGAGTGAACCGTGAGTGGACATAGTGTTCGAACACTCCAACGGTACAGCTGGGTCTGATGTGTCCGCTCGTACCAGCGCAGCACACACTTAAACACCACCACCATGTCGGTGTCACTGCAGTGCTGAGAATGACCCACCACCCACATAATACCTGCTCCGTGGTGGTCCTGTGGGGTTCTGATCAGTGAAGGTCAGGGTGAAAGGAGGAGAATGAAGTATGCAGAGAAACAGATGAACTCTAGTGTGGAATTATAGAACTACAATGTGCGCCTGTGTGGAAAGAGGAGCTGATAATATGGACAGTGATTGTAGAAACAAGGAGGTGGTGCATGTACTTTATTATTAACAGATTGTCGGGCGACATGAAAACGTCAGTTATGCGTTACACGGTTTAAGTAAATCCAATATGTTACTTTTCCGCCTGTTCGCGCAGCCATATTCCCATCTTAAGCAGGGTTTCACTGTTTAATCCCAGCTGCCACTCCTCCGTTATGGTCCTGTGGTGAGAAACAAAAAGGGAGCAAATTGTGTCTGTAGAGCGTCTGCTTCAGACCTCCAGCTCCTGCCTCAAGCACCCAGCAGGCTGCGATAAATGTTAAGGCAGTGTGTGTGCGCTTGTGTGTCAGGCTTTGGGGACTCACTGAGCAGGTCAATAACACACTCTGTTTATTTGTTTATTCGTGTTTGTTTGTTTGTTGTTTTTTTTTCCTCGTTCATTTTCTGGTTGATTTTGAGCATCAGAGTGTGAAAATCAGACTATTGCTTTTTACGCCCGGGAGGAGGGCCCGCGCGAATGACAGAACAACACATGCACACAGGCACAGTGAAGGTCAGGCCCATCCGCTTGGAGGTCAACCGTGAATGTCTCTGTAAATGAACCCACACTGAAACACACTTTATTGGAAACCCTGGTAGGTCCATCTTGGTAGGTTTACTGTGTTAACAGTGTAGCCTTACATGTGTTGCTGCACATCAGCCTGCTACCATATCCATAAATGGAAAGGGATCACCAGAGGACCACCACTGACCCAGATTTTACTAGGGTGGTAGTTCACTGTATGGACAGCAGTGACCCTGATATGGCATGGTTGCATGTGTGATAGAAATGAGATGTTTTTTTCTCAGAGTAGCATATCAAATATCAGCATGACCAATTATATTGCAGATGTACTAGATATGTTACATATGTAGTACATTGATGACAAATTTGCAATATAATATAAATCCAGAAACACTGTGTTGAAACTACCTCCATCATGTTTAGAGCTATAAGATTATCCTGTAGTGCAGCATTTCACACGGAGCCGAAATGGCCTGATGCAGGACAGTGTGCTGGACTTTATGCTAAGGGTGACTGTGTGGAGTTTCTGCTTATCAAAGAGCAAATGTTCATCATTAATGGTTAATAATCAAACAGGAACGGCCTCATCTTCAGCCTCAAGTATTTCTCCATCCCTCTCTCTCACCCCCTCCCCCTTGGCTCCTTGTTTTGAAAACCTGCATAAACTTCAGAATATTTTCCATGACTTCAGTCCCTGTGAAACACTCTCTCTCTCTCTCTCTCTCTCTCTCTCTCTCTCTCTCGCTCTCTCATACACACACAAACACACACACACATACACACACTGTCCCCACGGTAAAAACCAGCTCAGCTGGTCCTTGCCATGAGCATGAACAAGAGGAATGGGTGAATGGAAGAATGTCGCCTGGGCAACCAGATAATGTCCCCAGTGTGTGTGTGTGTGTGTGTGTGTGTGTGTTTGTGTGTGTGTGTGTGTGTGTGTGTGTGTGTGTGTGTGTGTGTGTGTGTATGTGTGTGTGTGTGTGTGTGTGTGTGTGTGTGTGTGTGTGTGTGTGTATGTTTCACCTTTGCCCAGAAGGGATGTTTATTGGATTCAGTGTCATCTTTAAGCTGTTGGAAGGTCTGTGTTTATGTTATGGTTTATGGGTGTGTGTGTCTGTGTGTGTCTGTAAGTAACGCATGTGTGATAGATGTGCGAATGTATTAGTGTGAATGAACAGGAGTGTGAGATATACACTGATCTTTAATGGTTCAGTGGTTAGTGTCATCTGTCCTGCATCAGGGATGTAGTGTGTGTGTGTGTGTGTGTGTGTGTGTGTGTGTGTGTGTGTGTGTGTGTGTGTGTGTGTGTGTGTGTGTGTGTGTGTGTGGCTTTTAAGTGGGCATATCCAAACTTTTGACCAGTGCTGTTCATCATTTTCCCTGCTGACATTTTCCAAAACATGGAATGCCTTAGATTTGGCCAAAGTCCAGCAGGGGCCTCTGGAAAGTTGCAGCCCTATCTGACCCATCCCCAGGCCCTCTTCCCATCTGGTTCTGTCCCAGGATGGAGTGTTTCACCCGTGTGTGCCTCCTGCCCCGCATGAGGACTCCCTCCTAATGTGGGCCAACTCCAGAAAAAGCTGATGGAAGAGAATTCACAGACTTCTGAGGGAGATCAGGAGAGAAGAGAGAGAGAGAGAGAGAGAGAGAGAGAGAGAGAGAGAGAGACAGACTCATTCTAATGTAATCCCAGCCAATGGGAACTGGAGAGATGCCAAATCTGCGAAATGAAACCAGCACTACAGGGAGAGTGTCAAGAGAGAGAGAGAGACGAGAGAGAGAGAGCGGAGTTCCAGTACAGAGAAGATACAGATGAGAGAGGTGGTGATAGACAAGGGAGAGAGGTAAGGCAAAGGAGAAGGGTGATGAAGACTGTGGCAAGAGAGTAAGGTGGGACCTTGGGTAGATACAGAGGAGAGAGAGAGAGTGAGAGGAGACCAGAGGGTACTGATAGAAAGGAGAGAAGAGAGAGAGAGAGAGAGAGAGAGAGAGAGAGAGAGAAAAGAGAATGAGGATGAATGAATGAGATGGATAGTTCTTTAATGTAAGGAGTTCAGTAAGGGAGAGGTTTCAATCTGACTGCTGATGCCAATTGAAACCCTCCTCTCCTCTAACTCCGTGGAATGCCATGTGTCTGGACACTCATGCTTGTCATTTGTTGTGGATATTTTTC
>CM067513.1:27916285-27926285 GCA_034509495.1 Acestrorhynchus altus | reverse complement strand
TTCATTACTGGAAGTGAAATTCTGTCCATTAACAAGACTGATGGACTCTATGTGTGTCAATTATACAGAAACTCCACCCCCGCAAGCTGTTACCATGGTGAATGAGCAAAAGCCGGCTCACTTAGATATTCCGGCTGTTGTTCTGGTGAGAGTACTTTAATTCACTGGATGTGTCCTCAACCATGCCATTAACACCTTAATTGTGAAAATGGAAACATCTAATTTAGTTAAATATGCTAATTTCTTTTAAAGGGACCTTAACATCAAGGCCACTTCTTTTGCCAGCCTGTCGTGATATTGTAGTATTTGTGACATCACACAAAAGAACACATTTAAATAGATCCAACTAATCAGCCTACAGCAGTTTAGCCCCGCCCATTCACACTTAAGCCCATGAAGTTAGGGTGGAGCTGAACAGTCCATTTTGGATTTGGTGCACTTGTGATGTCACAAGAACATCTACAGCATCTGCATGCCCATTTACTCAGAAGCTATAAGAAGTGATAGACTAATTTCTGAAAGAAATACAGGGCAGCCAATCAGAGCTGAGCCTGATATATATATATATATATATATATATATAGCCACCTATTAAATTTAGCCCCACCCAATTCTTATAGAAGTTGTAAGAAGTGTTTCAGAGTGGACAGCTTTGTGACTGAGGTTCAGTACAGAACAGCCAATCAAAGCTTAGCCAAACAGCTTGTTTCGAATTCATTGTACATGTGACAGCATGATATCTAACTCATTTAAATGCATACACAGCAGGTTAGCTCCGCCCATTCACACTGACACTATAGGAAAAATCTCAGAGCAAACTGCTTTTTGAATGAGACACAATGCAGGGCAGCCAATCAGAGCAGAGATTAGTCTTAAAGAGCACATTCATTTGTTTAAGGAATATATATATATATAGTTCTCATTCATTATTCCGCCCAGTTCCACTGGCAGCAAAACAGGTCCAGGCCATGATGCTCCCACCACCATGCTTAACAGTCAGCACAGCGTTTCGGGATTGAATGTCTCACCTTCACTCCTCCAAACACACTTCTGATGATCGTAGCCAAGCAACATCTTTATGTCACGTGATCTCTGTTCCTCTGGCCAGCTCCTAACTATTAAAACAGCACAGATCAACTCAGCAAGCACTGTAGCTCAGCAGATCCCAGTACAGTGTCAGATTCCTCAACATGCAGACCAGCTGCCCTTATTGGCTGTGCTCAGTTACACTGGGGGACAGCCCCGCCCACTAAGCGCCACGCTGCCACTCAGCACTCAGACTCCTGAGAGATTGGAGGAGCAGTCCCGTCAGTGGCAAAGTGAAGGGCCGCCACCGGGGAGCGTGGGTAGATCTGAGTGACGCAGAGAGGGCTGGATAAACACCCTGTCATCCTCTAGAGCGCCACTGCGGGAATTCTAATTTCACTCCCACTCTCCTTCCATCTCTCCTTCTTTCCTTCCTTTCTCTTTTCCAGTGTCTTTCCTTTCTCTCTTGCCTCCCTGATCTTTTTCTTTAATTCATTCTTTTCCACCTCATTTTCTTTGTTCCTTCCCATTTTCTTTCTTTCTTTTCTGAATTTTATGTTCTTTCTTTTGTCTTTCTTTTTATTTGCATGTTCTCTCTCTCTCTCTCTCTCTCTCTCTCTCTCTCTCTCTCTCTCTCTCTCTCTCTCTCTTTGTCCCTTGCATAAACCTGCCCTTCTTTCTTGACTGTGTTTCTAAGTAATGGGGATAAGTGTGTGTGTGTGTGTGTGTGTGTGTGTGTGTGTGTGTGTGTGTGTGTGTGTGTGTGTGCGTGTGCGTGCAGCTCGATCACGGCATTCTGTGCTCTTGACAGCAGCTGTCTCAGCAGTCGCCGTGGGAAACGTTAGTGCCTGACTACCGGAGGATTTGTGGGATTCGGACTCTGACACATGATCAATGTGTGCACTTCACACACACATGCACACGCATACACACAGACACACACACACACACCATACGTCCACTTTCATACTGCCGGCAACCAGGCATGACCATGTGCCTTCAGATGAGTGTGTACATGTCCAGACGTGTGTGTGTGTGTGTGTGTACGTGTCCAGACATGTGTCTTGTATGTAGGGTGAATGAATGTGTTTGGGAGGCTGGGGTGGACCTTCAGCACTCAAAGGAGAAAACCAGAGATTATCCTTGGGCAGGTGCACACACACACACACACACACACACACACACACAAACACGCTGTATGTGTTAACATAAATGTCTGAATCAGTTGTTCCAGACGTTGCTCTGACTTTATCATGCCAGGCCCCTAACACACAGTGTCCGAGTGAGCCCAGGTGTGAATAGAGTAGGTCATTTTCTGAAGAATTCACAGTGGGTCATGCTGTGCCTCCTGCATACCCTACACACACACACACACACACACACACACACCCCTGCCTAAATCACACAGAACATTTCCATGTGTAAAAGGCCAACTCCAGATAATATCCTGACCTCTGGACATTTTCCAGAGTTCATATGTGAAAATGGTTACACAGACACTGTGTGTGTGTGTGTGTGTGTGTGTGTGTGTGTGTGTGTGTGTGTGTGTGTGTGTGTGTGTGTGTGTGCACGTGTGCTGGAGGATGATAAACTGGTTTAATTTCACCGTCCCCTGCTGCTCAGAGCTTCACTGCTGGTGGATCTCGGAGCAGGGAAGAATAGCTGGATGAAGTGATGGAGGAGCAGTGAAATGAAAAGGTGGATGGAGGATTTATGGAGTGGAGAGAAATGAGTGAAAGATGAGACGCCATCAAACACAGGGACAGTTCCCCACACTTGCAGCACATGTAGTATTATTTATGTTCAGAGATGTTTCTGCTGTATCCACTCTGAGCCTGGGATGTGAAGCTCCCAGTACTGGCAGGGTGAAGACCACTGCATCATTTCTGATGTTTGGAGGTGAACGGCAACTTCCAGTTCCGTGTAGCATTGTAAGCGATGAGGTAAGAGGAGGACCGTCGTACCCATTCAGCTTGTTCATCAATTCATAATTCAAATTCATTCAGGTTTCTGTATTCATTACTTGTAAAGTGACGTATTTCATACCTTTATGTATATATATAAATAAATTTGTGTTCATAATTCAAATTCATTACATGCAAACTCAGAGGAAAATGAATGTATGCAAGAGAAATGTAGGATCGTCCGACATGTATTTCCCATTTTCCTACTCAGCTCCAGCAATGTGCACCACCTTTGTATTTCTGATGAAGTACAGATAACAGTGAGGGTTGGTTCAAGTGGATGGCCACTAGCTCTGTATGCGGTGGGTATTAGCCTTCACGGTAGCTCTGTTGTCTGGACAGGAGCTGATTTGGACTGTAGGCTAATCTCTAATCTGTCTAAAGGACAGTCAGCCAAAGCGTTATCTGTCATAATCTCGCTCAACACTCTTCTAATCTCAAAACGCTGCCAATTATGCACTAGTGCCAGTGAATAAAGGAGGGTGTGTGTGTGTGTGTGTGTGTGTGTGTGTGTGTGTTCAGGCCTTCCCAGCTTTCTCTATTCATGTCTGTGCATAGAGAAATACAGTATACATCTATATACAGATGTTTATAAACTCTTTGTCCACATGTTTGTGGACAGCCTTTCTAATGAATGCATTCAGCAGTTGCAGCCACTACTGACACAGATGTGCAAATGTACACACACAGCTTGTCTAGCCCCTCTTCACTCCCTGTCCACTCTGAACCTATAAGGGTCTAATGATTCTGAAGCATTGAGCTGTGAAGCAGTGGAACTATGTTCTCTGGAATGATGGGGATGCATCCAATACCTTTGGGATGAGTTTGGCAGTTGAGGATGAGGTCACGTGGTGGTCGTCCAACATCCTGACCTTACTTATGCACTTGATCAACAATCAAAAAATAAATACAGTAGTTTATAGGAACATAACATGACTGGTCTATCTGTGCTCACTGGGAAGGTTTCTAAGGTGCTCTTGACTGCTCCACACTCAACCTAGTAACACTACACTTTAGAAAACACTAGGAAAGCACTAGAAGGCAATGCTACTCAAGGACCTGGAATGAGAAGCACTGTGGTAGATGAATTGGAGCCTTTCTCTGTACCCTCTCTGCTTAATGGAGGCTGGTGGTTCCCTCTGGACCCCTTCACTTAATTGTGTTTCCCAGGGTGGGCTTGCATCAGGCCATTGCGCCCTATCCATCTGCTTTGCTATTAATTACAATGAAATGTGTCAGAGCCAAGATGGCTGACTGGGCTTATTGGTGGTAGGCCTTTTTAGTGCTATCAGTCAAGTACATAAACCAGCTTAGAGTGGATGTTGGTGACATGGTGACACGGTGGTTGCTGTGGTGCAACAGATAATACCTCCAGTGAGCCACCACACCATGTGGGAGACTTAAGGGTTGAGTCCCAGTCTGGGCAACTACCAATGAGTCAACTACACCAATAAGAGCCATTGGGCAAGATTTCTAACACTACTCCGGCCCACCTTTGTAATATAAGGAACTGTTCTGGATAAGAGCGTCCACTAAATACCATAAAGGTAAATGTTCATACAGGACTAGAAGTTGAGTCATGAATGGTTACATCTTGATTAAATGTCTCCTGTTGTTTTTTAGTGCTAGTGATTAAGCTTCTGGTTGATATATTTAGAATTTATTTAGACCCCTCTTTTTAGACTGGACAGTTAAACTGGACCTTTTCTTTAGAATGAGTCATGAACAATTACATGTGAGAGGCTTCTACTGTTGTTTTTCTACTGCTATCGATCCAGAACCGTGTTCAATCTAGTGGTTGATGAATCAGGGCCTGTACAGCAGCTTCTCTTCAGACACTGCTGTTTTCTCGTATGCTTTATTCAGGACTGTTACCGGATGAGTCACAAACAGCTAAAGGAGAGATGGGCATAGCCTAACACGGGGTAAAAAAAAAACAAAACATTCAAGTGGTAGGTGCTTTGGTCTTCACTCATTCCTGCAGAAACGACATTTGTGACCCTTGACAGCAAGCAGATTCATGTTTCTCCAAAGTCACCCTGAAAACCTTGCTTTTGTTCCATCAAAAGCACTTTTTTTTCATCATGAGTGTTTTTAGAGCTTGTCTGAGTCAAACAATCCAATCCTATTGATTTTTGTGTCTCTCTCTTAAATAGCACAATTTTGAAGAATGTTAACGATTCCCTGTGAGAACTAGCGAGATTACCGTTCAAACTAGGTGGTGGTAGATTCTTGTAGACAAAAATGGAAGGTTTTAATGCACAGATTCATTAGAAATACAATACAATATGATTTATGGATTGTTTATTTTGATGTAGATGTTTTGTGTATAGAGCTCTTTGCTCAAACCTCGTAGATGGACTCATTTTTTAACTACATTTTTATTTCTTTATTTTTTGTTTACCAGACTTCCTACCAGGCTTGTTGTTGGGTACACCTTCAAAGCTTAAAACAATGACAGCAAATTAAACCCTCCGCAGAGTTTCACTTAAGCTGTGGTTACACAACATGGTTTTAACCCTGATTTCAGCCCAGATTGTCAGTCTGGCCGAGTCTGTGCTGGTTGGCTCCAGAGGTTTTTCAGCAAAAAAGAGTCAGAGTCGACAGTTGGAGAGAGAATCGAGGAGTGTGTGAGGGGCACAGAGGCACAGACCTTATCACTGATAGATCTTTGTTGTAACAAAACCCTCGATTTCCATTGTTGTCATTTTTCACTTTTTGACGTAATGTGAATCTGACAGTTGCTATTCATGTTGTGTCAGAATTTCATGTTAAATCGACCAATAGATTTGTTCCAAAAAGACTTTGAATAGAATTATTTTCCATTGACTTCCATATATAAGTTGATTTTTTTTTCTCTTGTAAAGTTGTAAAAGATGGCTACACTATAAAATAGATAAAGGTCACCCTGAAGAACATTTACAGATTTGCAGATTATTTGCAGGTAATTGCACATAATTGCAGGTCATTGGAAGAACTGCTGCACATTGTTGTGTTATATTGAAAAAGAAACTGTGTGGAGTTGAGTGTGTGTGTCCGTGGTCGGCTGAGAGCAATGCTGGTTGCACAGTCTAACGGCAGCATGAAGGACCTGCAATACCACTTCTTCACACACTTAGGATTAAGCAGCCTGTCACTGAAGGAGCAGCGCAGTGCTGCCACAGTCTCGTGCATGGGATGGGATTCATTCTCCAGCATGGATGCCAGTTTGGCTGACATCCTCCTGTCTCCCACCACCTGCACTGGGTCTTAGGGGCTTCCCAGGACAGAACTGGCAGACCACTCCATAAAAGATGGCAGATGCCACCACAGTGTCAAAGTAGGTACTCAGGAGTGCTCCCTGCACTCCAAATGACCTCACTTTCCTCAGTAGGTGGAGTCTGTTAGTGGAGGTGTTCACTGACCAGTCCAGTTTGGTACTTCTAAGAGTCCACTCTCTCAATGTCCGTTCCCTGGATGTTCAGTGAGCTCTCTTCTGATTGGCTTCTCTATATTGTGCCTTGTTCAAGGAGCAGTCTGGGCTGAAACACTCCTTATAACTTCATAACTAAAAGTCGCAAGAACTTAATAGTTCTATGCCGGATTAGTAGATACTGTTCATGCAGGTGCATTGATTTATGGCATCACAGTGAATTCCAGACAGGCTGTATTTGTATTTAGTGAACTGTGGGTTTTGAGAATTGTTTCTAGGATGCATTAACTTGCTTTTCAGCTGAAAAGCTGAACCTGAGCCTGTGCAGTGATTAGCTTTAGGCTTTAACATGATTAATATTAGCTACTGTCATTAAATATGCATTAAAATACATGTGTTTAGGTTTAGTCCTATTTTAGAAAAATACTGTAGGTTGGTTTTAAATTAATATATGTATGTCTTATATTCGTAGGCCTGTCGACAAAATAGAAATAGATACAAACAATCAGTTTACCTACCAGTTTAACTGATATCTATTCAATCCTGTAGGCCTTCAGATATTATATTTATTGAATGGTTATATTTCTTGAATGAAACACAATTATTAATCATAGTATGTATTGTATTTTATACCATCACATCATTTATAAGGCATTGGATTAAGTGCATGTATTTTGGAACAATTCTGAAGAATTTAATGACTTTAATAACTGGTGACATAAAATGTCTCCATTAAAGATGTTAATTCAGTTCAATTATTTTATTCCTACCTCTGGTCTTGTGCTTCTGGGAATAGCAGCACTGTTATGGGGTAGTGAGTTTGAATAGGGCTTTTCTCTTCTACTCTATTTAGGAATCTTAGCAGATAAGTAATGAACAGTTACATTTAAACTTAGTTAAATTGCCCCCTTAATGTTTTTGGCCTCTCTCTCTCTCTCTCTCTCTCTCTCTCTCTCTCTCTCTCTCTCTCTCTCTCTCATACGCACACACAGAGAAAAGCGGGTTCTCTGTTATTGTCTAGACAGCACCCTCAGGCCAAATGTTGTCTTTCTGGTGTTCTTAGACTTTGAGACGAATGCACTGTATCCCTTGACACACCGTTCATGCCAAAATTTGAGTGAAAAAATGACAGATTGAGGAGGCTGGCTTCTCACTGTCTGACAGGCATATATACATATAATAAAAGCATTGCAAGCAAAATGTGCATTAGAATTTTTAACCCTGGTTGTTCATGGTTTGAGCACAGTAATAGAATACAGGTTTTGTTTTTGTATTGGTTATATACATGGTAAATTTAAACTACTGAAGGTTTTCGTTTTAAGGTCTGAATCTCTTTTTTTCAGTGTGAATGCTGATTACACACAAATCTACAGGCATGTATGGTATAGAATTTTATTATTTAACGTTTAGAACCTTAGGCCAATTTTGCAGGATGTGTTCATAGTTTGACATAGTTTAATTCACCAGAAAAATTTAAAAGTATTTTTTTTTATTATATATTATTATATTATTATTATATTGATCATTTATACATTTGTATAAATTTGTCCATGTTTTGATAAAAAAATTACCAGTGTCTTGTAAGGACTGTTGGAATATGATCATTTTGAGCTTAAAATACAATCATTTTGTAATACAATCATTAGATTACCTGACAGTGGTCCAAACAAAATAAACAAAACAATTTGAAAGTGCTTTATTATTTTTTGTTATTTATGTATCCGTATTATCCCATCTCAGGACTTTTATTCTGAAATTTGAACACCGTGTAAGCACAGAAATAGAGTGCACAGCCCTCCCTTCTTGTTTTACCCTTTAACCCAATATTTGGGTCAATTACATCATCAGTCCCACCATCTCTCAATGAGTCGGAGTCTGTATGCAGGTTAAGCGTGTACATATGGACAGAGCAATAAACGTGTACTGGAGGACTCCTTCATTCAGTGGGAAACAAGTGAATTTAACTTTACATGTTTACTTGAGCTTGATTACTTTGAAAATTCATCTTCCATGATGGTTAGATAGAGTAAGTATTGTAGGTTGTTAGAATATGTGTATCAATCTGTAGGTTACTCTGATCCTGAGATATGAAGCCTAGGATGCATGTGCCGGTGAAGTGCAGATCTTGGGTTGTAACTATAATGTATACTGATAATTGTAATGTATATTAATAATGTAAATATAATTGTAACTATGATTGCTATAATTCCTAACTGTGACTATAATATCTATAATTTATAATAATAAGGAAATATCGTAGGCAAAAAAGACATATTAATGATTTATTTACATGCACTGGTAAAATGCTGAAGCAATCCATTATTAGGCCACACCATAGAACTGAATGAAGAAAAAACTTGAATAAAGAAAAGGGGTAGGCAGTTGTGGTCCTGGAGTACCAGACTCCTGCACAGTTTTGTGCTCCTCCTACTCAAGCACACCTCATTCAATTCATCTGTTAGTTGCCAGGTTTTTAGGCCTGTTTATTGAATTCAGGGATGTACAGGAATCCGGCACTCCAAGAGTAAAAGAATTTTATCATGAAAAAAACATGCTGTTAATGGATGGTGTTACATCTGGTTTTGGCCAAATACACTCACCGTCAAAAACAAATGTACCAACAAGGAGTTGTTGGAATCAATTGAAACTTTATACATGTAAAAATAGTTCAATATCAGATTTAACAGGAAGCTTTAGGACAATAAACAGCTGGGCATAGAGGCATTAGTCAAAATGGTCATCTTGCTTCTTTCTAGCCGAAGATTCACCCCCTCTCAAAGTGTGTCAGATGGGCAAAATGTCTTTCAGTATGTCACAGAGACATGTCTAGCAGTCAACAATCTATCACCAAGAGGTACACTACCCAAAAGTAGCTTCTGAGAGCCTTTATATAGGTCAGCAATTTACTTTTAAGCCCTCTTGTGCCAATATCTATTTAGACCACACCTGTGATCATTTACATATCTGCCTGAGGCACAGCTGTGCTATTTTTAAAATAAAAATTAGAAACAGAATTGTAGTTCAGGAGGACATTGGAGAGTTCATACACACTACTTACCTTGCTAGCATGTACTTGTAATTGGTAAAATTAAATATCACAAGCAACAACAAAACAACTTATCCTATATAGCTACGTTATGGAAAACAAATTGCACACAAGAAAAAAAAAATAATGGAAGTGTAAAAATTTTATTACAGGTAAGTTTTGAGCAGATATATTGCTCCATTTCTCATGACATTTTTATATATAAGAACAACTGATATCATCTTTACGTTAGGGATGTCACTGGGCCTTAGTGCTTCCTTATTGACCCCTAATCTCTAACCATACTCTCAGTAAATGGACCATCTGCTTTTACCACTGCATTCAAAATTGTCATGTTTTGTTCCAATATGTTCAATAAACAATTTGTCTGCCAGCCAACATTATTCATTAACAAAAGGCAGTGGTTGCCTTCTATAATATTCCAAGAATATTATGAACAGCACAGTGTGCTGTATGTTACACATAAATCCATTTGTAAAAATCATACACAACACTAGGTGATCTGAAATATTGTTGTTAGGTCAGTACAACATTACTCTGACACCAGATTCT
>CM067513.1:27624445-27906945 GCA_034509495.1 Acestrorhynchus altus | reverse complement strand
GGTTACACCACTTGGATTTGCGTCTGACAAGCTTGGTGATGCTGGTCATGCTGGTTGACCTGCTTGGTGTTGCTGATCATTCTAGTCAACCAGCTTAGTGATGCTAGTCATGCTGGTCAACCATGGCAGGTTTGGTCATAGTGTGCTTGTAGACTAATTAAGAGCTAAACTGGTCAAGCAGTTTGATGAGCTTCATCTGTCAAGGCTTTTTTTTCCAGCAAGGTGGTTACAGCAGTGTGCAGCGAGAAGATGTGGTTTGTTGGCTTCATGTAAACTGAGGGACCACATGCTGCCCTTCACCCTCACAGCACATATACATGTGTGTGTGTGTGTGTGCGTGTGTGGTCAGATTAACCTGTTTATCAGAAATAACATTACTCAGAACATAGTTGAAACACAGAGCAGGGCAAACAGAGGTGCCTCAGAAGTATTAAACAGTCTAGGGACTCTTAGCACCTGTTTGCCAAGGATGAGCCTCAGGTAAGGGGCGGGGCACAGTGGCCTGTGCATGTGCTATTCCACCTGAAGCCAGCAGAGAGAGCCATTACAGCACCTCTGGTGTCACTGGAGCATGTGGCTCCCGGAGCCTGGTTTTGTGGGTTTGATCCCCACTCAGGTCACTGTCTATGACCCGTTCGGGTTTCCTCCAGGTACTCTGGTTTCCTGCCCCCTCCCATTAATACACATGGTAGGTGAATTGGCCTTGCAGAATTGTTCCTAGCAGTATTCCTGCCTTGCACCCAATGACTCCCACAATGACCCTGAATAACGGATAATTTTGTTTACTAAAATGTTTTATTCTAGTGGTTTTTAAATAAATAGTTAAAAAAATATTGTGATATAATAAATATCTTGTCGTTATATGCCTAAACTGACCAGTCAGTGGGCTATACTATTCCAGCTCCATCCATACAACCAGTTCCTTGGTACCCCAACAAGCAGGGTAATCAAATTCAGCACAGGTACAATAGTGGTCACTGGGCAGTGGACGACAAAATGACAATTTGCTCCATAGTCCAGTACTCACAGCTTTGTTTCTTTTGTGCTGTCGCCAGCACAAAATAGCCCCTTCATGTCTCTCTCTGGCCAGTCCACTCCTCCTCCTCCTCCTCCTCCTCCTCCTCCTCCTCCCCTTTTTGGCCTGTATGACTTTCTCTTGTTTCCGGGGTCTTTGTGTTTTTATTGTTTTGTAGCTTTGGCAGATCTGAATGTGCCATTTTGTCCTTGGACATTTGGACTGGATGGAGGGTCCAGTAAACAAACTCCACACACACACACACACACACACACACACACACACAAACACACACACACACACACACACACACACAAAAACACACACACCTTTTATAAATCACTCTGTAAACAAAGAGTATCTGCTCTCTGCAGTTGCAGCAGCCCCTTGATATAAACCTCTCATGGATGGAAACAGGAAGAGGGTGTGTGTGTGTGTGTGGGTGTGTGTGTGTGTGGATGGGTGTTTGTGTGTGGGTGTATGTGTGCATTGTCCCAGGTTGTTATTAGGATTATACAGGCCTTAACCATCTCGAGCTTTTTGCAGCATAAGATTTGAACCAGTCTGTACCTGAGAGCAACTCAGTGTGTGCGTAATTAATGAGCATTCAAATACAAATCATGAATATTAATGAGTCATTAATCAGCAGTGCGTTTAAATGGTATAGGGAGAGCTAATTCAAACAACCAGACACACACACACATACACATACACACTGCAATGCATGCCACCTCACTTACCCAGACACACACACACACACACACACACACACACACACACACACACACACACACACACACACACACTTACTTTAATCTCCAGAGAAACCTGTTACAATTACTCTAATTAATTTACTCCCTTAAAACCTGCCTGTCAAAATATGCCCTAGAGAGAGTGCGCGAGAGCACGAGTAAGAGCAAGAGGGAGAGAAAAGGAAGAGGAATATAGGGTGCTGGGACATAGATGAAAGGGTGTAGACAGTTGGATAGAAGATGGACAGATCTGTGTGCGAGAAATTGAAATTGGGTCTCCTTGTCATTCTCGTCTCCTGTGACGATGGCGAACTTGCGAAATTGTGTCAAGCCAAAGTGGAACTGTTCGCTCTCTTTTTATTCAGTGTGGAATCACCTTGACCCAAAAGGCAGCGAGATAGCCGTGCAGAACTGAACCTGAGAGCGAGTGGGCTGAGTGAGGCGGAACACAGAGGAGCCTGTCAGCAGAACCGACGCACTTTGAAGAGTCTGTTTCTTCCACTTTTGTGTAGAACGTACAATGAGGCAGCAGAACCATTGATATAGTGATCAGAAACATACAGTATGAGCAGTATAATATAGTTATAATTATGGAATATCCAAAGGAGACAAAAATGAATAGATCCAAATCAGCTTATAGCATTTTTGAACAGAAGGTGGGTGAGTGTGTGATGTCAGAAGAATCTGAATCATTGAAATTCAAATCCGACACTTATCCTAATAGTCGGATCTTAATAATATGCAAACTATTTACGGATTCTGAGGATATGATCCAGACACATAAAATCACATAAAAGTGTGTTACTGTCATTTTAAACATTTTTCCAGCAGATAAGAAGGTAATAAAATTGCTAGGCCACAAACACATTTTATCTAATATTCCTCCCACAGCAGCAGCTGCATTCTCTATTATCTACTCTGATCTAAAGAACTAAAATGGAATGACTGATACAGCACACAAACAGCTCTCCTTTATCCTGCTCTGATTATCTATTACTGTGGCTAAATCAGTTCCTGTTTAGGAACAACATAAAAGGAAAGAGAGGTAACAAACAGATGTGTGTAGGCCACCTGATTCCTAGTGAATACCATAAAAATAGTACAATCATAAGGGAGAAATAAACATTTCTTCATCCTCGTTCGGGATCGGGACAAACCCAAAACTCAAAACTCAGGCCTGTTCTGGATTTTTCAGGGTCTGTGGCCACTATGGCTCATTTTTGCAATTTGATAATATCGGTTCTCTGTGCAATCACTCTGAGGTGCAATGACACTTTTTTATTTTATACAGATGGGTGCAGCTGTCACATCATTTGGACCTTACTCTCCCACCTAAACCTGCTCTGTTCTGGCTGATGTGCCAGCTTACAAACTTCCACTGAACAATAACAATATAAAAAAGTGATCTTCAAGTCTTCTGCCGCAGAAATGTGGATTGCTGCTAATGAATGTGTTGGTGCTGAGAGATAAAGTAAAGAAAATCCCATTTGCATTACTAACTGGAGCCTCATAACTGTGTGTGTGTGTGTGTGTGTGTGTGTGTGTGTGTGTGTGTGTGTGTGTGTGTGTGTGTGTGTGTGTGGTGTGTGTGTGTGTGTGAGCGCTCGGCTGTACAGCGTAACTGCCCACTACAGCTTCAGAGAGGGAAAGCAGAGGGAGAAAGTCGATTATAGCACTTGTGAGGCAAGCTACTGTATTTTCCTTGTTAAAGTATTATATTTGCCAAGTAACTAGTGAGGTCAGTCCACCAGTCAACCATCACAAAAGAAGTACACAGATGGATCCCCATCATTCCAGAAAGCTCACCCGGTTCCACTGCTATAAAACTCAATGTTGGGGCTTTATTCCCCCTTTATTATATACCCCTTTGTATGTCTAGTGCAGGTGTTCATGTTTATCTGATCCAGAGTCCTATTATATTGGCAGCACTTCTACTGTGTGTCAGCAATGGGAGTAACTTCGTAACCAATGCATTAATGCAGGTAGAAGAGAAATTAATCCACACACATCTGGACATAGTGTACAGATCAGAGGCATTAATTAGATTTAAAAAAGAACTCAACACGCTGATCAGAAGTATAATTTTATGATGATGATGGTCTTGGTGTGTGTGTGTAATGATAATGTAGTATGTGTGTGTGTGTGTGTGTGTGTGTGTGTGTGTGTGTGTGTGTGTGTGTGTGTGTGTGTGTGTGTGTAAAATATAAGGAATGAAGGTAAAACAATAACTAAGGTGCAGCAACATAAATCACCGTTGTGAGCAGATGGGTGTGAAAATAGCAGCTTATGAGTTAAAGATGGAAAACAGCAGCAGGGATAACGTGCATGGGTAAATGAGCATGGATAAATGCAATCAAATCCTCACAGCTGTCCAGTTAAAGTGTCAAGCAGTGTTCTGGAATTATTCCATAATGGGCCACAGCTAAATGTCTAATTGCTGCCTTCATGCATATGCTGGTTTAAACGCTGCTTCATTAAAGCAGAGGGGCTTAAAAGGTCAGTCTGCCTGATGGAAGGAGGGAGGGGCAGCACTAATATTGCAACAGCACTAGTCGTTGCAATAATGATAATAATAATAATAATAATAATAATAATAATAATAATAATAATAATAATAATAATGTGGGTTTGTATTTTTACATGTGTTATGCATATATATTTAGTGGCATGCAAACGTTTGGGCAAGTCTGCTAGTAGGATTGCTAGTAAAAGCGTCTGTTTGTCTGCACTAGGCCTTCAGAACGATAGATCAGACTGGTGTGGTGGTGCACTGTTATGCGGTGCAGTGACACCTGCACTAATATGACCTTCATGGTAGAGTTGTCAAGCGAATTCCTCCTTACCACAAGATTCAGCATCAGAAAAAGCCAAATGACTTTGTAAAAAAAAAAGCCTGGAGCATTTTAGAAACAAGTCGTGTGGACTGATGAGGTTAGCTTTTTTTCTGTAACACACAAAGGTAGACTAGGTATCCACATGCATCCAGCCACTTTGAAGTGCATCCATTGTTTACCCATATGTGCAAATAGCTCGTCCCTGTAGATAAGTACAGCTGGAGAAGTGGGCTAGAGGGGTATAAAGCCCCCAGCACTGAGCTGTGGAGCAGGGGAACCGTCTTCTCTAGAATGACAATGAGTTGGGGATTTAGGGATGAGTAACGCTCGTCATTGCATGCAATCAAATACTTACAGCTGTGCTCCAAAAAAAACAGAAGGCCGAATCTGGACGGGATAAAGACAGGTACTCCAACAAAAGCAGGATAAACTATTTTTAATATCCCTGATCACAGATGAAACTATGAGTGAGCTGGTGTCCCAATACCTTTGTCCAGAGAGTATGTTTGAAAAAAAAATGGATTTTTTAAAAGCATTTACAAGCTGTGATACTTACCAAAAGGGGGCCTTACCAAGTCCTGACCGTGCACCGGACCCAAACCTTAGCTTTGAGTCTTTTTCCTTTTGTCATTTTGAACGTATAAGAGACGGATATTAAAAAAGTAATCTTACTTAAAATATGAAATAAATATCTCCTCTTTAATTTCAGCTCATTTTGTACTTGCTTAGCTATTATTCACGGTATGAGATATTAAATCAGCTTCCAAAAATTCATGTTCACTTGGTAACAAGCAGTTTCACTTGTTGTAATCAAGACAGACAAGCTTTGGCTTTGATTCAAGTGAAACAGAGCAAAAGACAAAGAAACAAAGGCAGGATTTGTTTTCATCAGAACTGATTTCACAAACCCTTCAGATCAACCTCTGCCCTGTTTCACTTTTGTTTTTTAATCAGTACGGCAATGTGTGTGTGTGTGTGTGTGTGTGTGTGTGTGTGTGTGTGTGTGTGTGTGTGTGTGTGTGTGTGTGTGTGTGTGTGTGTGTGTGTGTGTTTAGTAGTGTGCAGTTCAGTGCTCATTAGAAGCACAGAGAATATGCATAATGCATCATAAGGGCCTGTGAGGCGTAACTGTTCGCTGGTGCTGCAGTGCAGTTTTTTTATACAGCAGCTTCAGCCTCGCATGCCCTCGCCTCCTCCGCACTGTCAGGACTTACTCCCCTCACTATGGGCGGGTGCGCATGTAGGCGTTACTAGATGTGGAGGTGTGTGTGTGTGTGTGTGTGTATTTGTATGGCTGTGTGATACAGTGCTTTGCAGTACTGTATTTTCGGTAAGGCAGAAAGTGGGGCAGCTTTAGCTTTATGCAACCCCTTCTCTTCCCCCCACAACCCCAGCGTTATCCTGCTGGAAATTGATGGGTCAAGTGTGGTCATGAAGGGCTGCAGAGGCTCAGCAACAGTTCTCAAGTAGGTGGTGGTCATGGTCAAACTGCACCATAATGTGCACACATACGAAGAGTCCAATTTCAACACAATGTCGGTTCTTTTTCACCTTCTGTTGTTTGATTTGTGACAATAACCTGCCTCTAATTCCTGTAATTGGTCCAAACTACAAATGTTTTCATACAGCAAAGGAACTGGACCATGGTTCAGTTCATCTGGACCAAGACCATCTCTTTAGGTCAGACGAAATTCTAGTTCTTTGGTCCAGTCCATAATCTACAGTACCTTTCACATCTGCATATTCGGTTCAAACTGAAAGGTCCGAAAACCTTGCAGCTGGTTTCAGATGGTATAAGTTGCTCTTAGACGTCAACGGTGGTGGAAAGGCTGGTCATTCAGGAGAGAACATATTCTTTGATGATAAACTAACTGGTTAAACTGGTTGACCAGTCCTGACCAGCACAGGTAGGCTCTCCTTTTAGTTTAAGGGCTAGCTTGACCAAGCTGGCAATCGGGTGGTTAACTAGTTTTATCATATTGGTCATGCTGGTAGACCAGTTAAACCATCCAACATAAAATGACCCAATGCTGGTTAAGGGCATGGTCAAACTGGTTGTTTGTTTTTCAACAGGGAGCGCATGGACAGAGACGCGGAAATCAGAGCAAGGACAGAGTGTGATATTCTTAAAAACATCTGAAAAATGTTTAAATTAGATGTATTTCGGCAGCGTAACAAAGACTGGTCAGTTATGAAAGGTCCTGATTTTAGCTCAGATAATGATGCATTTGTGAACATAACACAATCACACACACACACACACACACACAATCACACACACACACACACACACACACACAAACTGATTGAATTCATGGATACACACATGTTCTTGGCTTGTATATCATCCATTAGCCTCTGCGTCAGCTGTCCCACACAGAATTATTAAGTGGCATCTCTTTCAGAGTAGGAGAGAAAGGGAACAGACGGTGAGCAAAATGGGACAGAAATAGTGAGCGAGAGAATAAAAGAGAGGATGCACTATCTGACTAACAGGCTTATAGCTTAAACACACAATTGCGTTCAATCATATCATTTAGGACTCAATGTTAGAAAGGTTTGCTAACCGGCCAATAATAATCAGACAGGATTTCAGTTCAGATATATTTAATTAATGACTAAACCGACATTACTGCTTATTATTAATTATCACTTATTTTCTGTCTCTTTTCAAAACTGCCCCCAAAACCGTGTATGTAATAACCGACAGTGTAACAGCACTTTGCTTTGCTCTTTTCAATCCGCTGCTATAAACTATATCACTTTTTTTCTTACTCAACTTTGCTTTTTTTTTTTTTAAATGCCACCAACACATCACTTCTTTTTAATGCTTCTGATATAATGTCATTTCTTTTCCATCTCCTGCTAAAGCAGTTCTGCTTCATTACAAAGTTCTGCTTATGCAACACCAATGCAACCGCCGCCACTATTCAAACGTCCACTGACGCGTCATCACTTTTACTGCTTTTGTAATTGTCACTAACACTATCACCAGTGGACAGCTGAACAGGCGAGAACAGCACTAACCCCCAGTTCCGTTGCGTTCTTCTGAATCGGTTTGACCGCCCTGTTGAAGAGTCCAGAGAAGGAATTTTAGAAACATGTAGCCTGACAAGAAAAAGCTGCATGCTCTTGCACGGAAAGTGCTCATATAAACACTCCACCATCCAAAAGTAGACACATAACTTATGAATGAGTGTGTTTGTCTGACCCAGCCTTCACTTGACCCATATTCACAGACTAACGGTCAAGGTAGTGCAGAAGGAACACACAACAGCTCCATATATGTGCATGCATCTGTGCATCCAGCCATGTGTGGGTGTGTGTCTGGAAGCAGTCTGTGCTTTAGCTCTGCTTCAGCCAGAACGCATTGCCGTGGCAAACGCAGGGCGAAGGGGCGAGATAAAGACCCAAATGAATTCTGATTAACTCTAATAAAGCTAAAAGAGGCCTTTGGTTTTATTATTTATTTATGCTGATGGCTTTCTCGCGGCGTGCATGCCCTCTCTCTCTCCGTGACTCACTATCTCTCCCTCTCTTTATCTCCAGCTCCCATTCACTTCTCTTTCTTTTTACCGTCACCTCCCTCTTTCTTTGCTGCTCGTCCGATTGCATGGGCCTGGACCGTTGGTTTGTGTGTTGCCGTGTAGTTCGGCTCATCGAGTTTCCCAGTGGCTGTACGCGAGAAAAGGAGTCTGTGAATCCGTGAGTGTAAACAGAGGCCGTGCGTGACTCAGCCGCGTCCATCACTCGAGCTTTTTCATGAAAACATCTGGAGAAAAGGAATCTTGTTTGACATTTGCTTGACATTTCCCAAAACGGAGTGCTTTCACCACACACTTCAGGCTCGCAGGGTGTAGTTAAATGCGTCATGTGTCCAAATTCTGAATTCTAAGAGGATAACAGCTGGTACAGGAACATGCGGTACATCTTGATGTCACAGGCATACAGACGTTTGTGTAACTGTGGCAGGCAGCTAGTGTCACCTTGCGAAACAGCCACTGTTGTGGCCAATTTTACATCCCCATCCTGATTTTTCTTCCCAAGGACCCTCGGGCAGTATTGCGTCCACGGGTGCATTACAGTGATCTGCTTCATGCCAGGGATTATATCATTTGGTTTTCAAAAATGAGGACACTGGGGACACACTGTAGTTCCTTCTGTTTAGGGTGTTGTGGATGGGGGGCTTCAAGTAGGCCTAAACAGTAGGACTATAGGACTGTACCTGCCTGTCTCTCTCTGTCTTTAGGCTCCGCTCTTTAAATACTGAAAGATGATTCGTGTTTATGTTCTGCTGTCTGTAATCAATCTTTTGGCAGCAGTACATTTTGAAAATGGCCCAAAAAACTCACCTCGCAACTTTCAACATTTCACCCATGACTAACTATAATTTCAAACAAGCCTAATTTGGTGGGGAAACCGCAAACCTGGCAACCCTAACAGAGAGAAAGAGAGGTTGAGTGTAAATTCCACCCTCAGAGAACAAGGATGTGTCTACTGAGCACAAAGACATAACAATCAGCATTCCTAGTCATTCCCAGACATTTCATGGAATTTACAAATCCCAGGTAGACACATTTTTTGCGTTCCAAAGGGAAAAACGGACATCTGGTCTCCCTAATTTAGGATCATAATAATACAGTCAGGCACAAATATACAGTATGTTGTAAAAATCAGAAGTGGAAACCAGGGAAGTGAAATCACAACAAGGATGTGAGGTAGATGAGAGAAAAACATCTGGGTGCTTTGCCTTTTTGGTGAAAACAGTTTGACAGGCGGTAAATGCGAATTTCCAAATGTCAGCCAGACCAACAATTACATCATATCACTGCTGGTCAATGATCATCATTGTTTTGTATAAAAAATGTAAGAAGTGGGGCTGATGAGTGTCCTTTCAGCATGCCTCCATCACAGTGGATGAACAACCCTAACCTTTCATTTCCTATCTGGTCCAGTTTGAATTTGGATTATTATGATGAACTTTATATCAGGATTTCCTTGACTTCCATATTATTATCTGACCTGTGATGAAGTGCTTGTCACAGATGTTCATTGTATTGAATTGGCCGAGTCCCAGTATACCATTTACCTCCAATCTGCTGATGGACTGAAGCCACAGATCTCTTCTTTTACTGTCCGTCACTTTTGGGGAAGTAAAGAAAGCTTGTTTCATTGCTGGACGAGCAAAAAAACATGCATTTGGTTTAAGGCACGGCGAAATGACTATTTCCAAAATGGCAAAAGCAATACGACTGGGGTTGTTTTCACCAAAAAGTGTAATCATTCGGACAACAGGAAAGTGACGTATGGCTGCTCTCATCTTTTGGGCACCACATTGTGACTAAGACTGGAAAATTGTAGATGAATATCTTTTGCACCATACTTGCCTACCATAAACAGTAAAAACACAAACGTGAGCCTGATTGTAGCAGTTATTTATACACAGGACTGGAGGCAGAATCAATTAGGCAGGCAAAATACATTACCGAGGGGGCTCATCTAATTTATCTTTCGCCCAGTGAACGGCTAAAGATGCACTGATATCAGGCTAACCTGCTGGAATGAGTCTGAACTTGGTCCAAAGACAACAAACACACCGAAATAATTAGCCATAAACAGCCATTAGGAAATGAGATAAATGATTATATGTGCTCTCACTGCACACGTTACGCTGTACACATACAGCAGATGTGCTTCTGAAATATGCAAACATTGTTAACAGAGAATAACAAATAGCCAGCGACAGTCCAGCCACATTAGAATGATGATAACCGCGGCTGTTTCAATAGATAAATAGATTCATAGTACCAAAAATTCAGGTACCAAAAATGAAATGCAGCCAGCATCTACCCAGAAGTGCAAGTAGTAGTAATAGTGCAAGAACTGAACAGTGCACAAATGCAGTAAATAGCAGAAGTGTGAAGTATGATATCGAAATACAGTATAAATACTATATGTATGTATATAAATATATGTATCTGTATATACATACAGTTCTGTGCATGCAAATAGATTGTAGCAGGTATAAAAATTGTTATAAAAATATACGACTAATATAAATATAAATATGTAATATAAATGTAGATATGGAGCATTATTTGTTTTATTCGGTAATTATGAGTGAACAAGTGAGTTGAAGAAGGTGTGATATCTGTAAGAGGACTCTCTGCGTGAATGAATAATAAATAATAATAATGAATGAATAATAAATTGCTGAGGGCAATATGAGCAGGAGTTTCAGCAGTGGGGTGTGGAGTTCAGCAGAGTGATTGTATATGGGAAGAAGCTAGACCTGAGCTGCTTGGTGGTGGCCGAGCTGCTCTTCTATCTCCTTCCAGAATGTCTCAGATGGCAGGGAGCTGTGCACCATTTTTCAGATGTATTTTTCACCACACTTTGTAGGGCCTTCCTGTCAGCCACAGTGGAGCTGCTGTACCACACTGTCACACAGTTGGTCATTCACATTGGTTGGTCACAGCACATTCTCTATGGTGCCGTGGTAGACGTTTGTGAGGATTTTAGGAGGTAGATGGTGCTTATTAAGTCTCCTTAAGAAGTAAAAAGGCTTCTGCGCCTTCTTTACCAAATGCGAGGTATTGACTATCCAAGGACATGAAGCTGGAGACACGCTGTACCTCAGCCCTGTTGACGTGGACAGGAGAATGAGTGCAGCCTTTGGTTTTGCAGTGGTTTTGTTTGAGCTCCTTGGTCTTTTCTTTGCTGAGGATGAGTTTGTTGGCACTACTCCAGGAAATCATGTTTTGGATCTCCTCCCTGTAGGTTGAATCGTCATTGATGTGGCCAATTACTGGAGTGTCATCTGTAAACTTGATGATGAGGTTGGATGTGTGCAGAGGGACACAGTCATGGGTGAACAGAGAGAAGAGCAGAGGGCTCAGCACACAGTCCTGTGGTATTCTGGAGTTAAGGGTGAGGGTGGAGGACATACTGGGGTCTCTTGGTCAGAAAGTCCAAGATCCAGCTATACGTGGGAGTGTTGATTCCCAGGTCATTGAGTTTGGTGACCAGCATGGTGGAAGAAGACTGTGTTTTATTGGTTGTTTACACTTTCAGACGGAACTGCAGAGCTAGAATAAACTGCATGTACTCATCTTTATAAAGTGCTTCCTAAAGCATCTACGATATGATATATAGAAATAAGATACGCGTTTCTTATTTATTTGTTTGTTCCCCCATTTTCTCCCCAAATCTGATGACCATAGGCTGTGCTCTCACGCCCTGCTTGTCCAAAAGTGTCAAATGTGCTTATATTTCCTTATTTGCTTATTTAATGAGCATGCTCGCCAAATGAGGAGCGATGGATTTTGCAGGCTCTATCATTTTCTTGCTGACGGTCACTAATAAGAGATTTAGCCTGTGTGCTGAAAAAAGTATGAGAGGCTACTGTAAGATGACCTGTCGTCACACAGTTAATCATCTGTATGGCTCTTTTAAGCATCGATAAAAGTCCTGCAGAAATAATTTGGAAGAGGATCTGTTATGGATGCAAAGCAGAAAGTTTAGTATATGAGGTTTTTATACACCAAAGATGTGAGTATGGCTCACTTTCAAACACCCCATCACTTTCTTGAAGAGCCTAAAAAGTTTGTAAATGTTACATTTCACTGACATTTTACTGTTTTTCAGCTGCTTGGTTAGGCCAGACATTGTATCCAGCAGGTCAAATCTGCATGTTTGCAGTACTTCTGTGTGAACGTTTTGTGACCAATGACTGGCATTAAATACGAAAACACAAACTGTTTTAATCTGGACCCAGTAGGGAGCGCTACTAGTTTCAGTAGTATAACCATATATACCCTGTCTGAGGAGTATTGCATTGTAAAAAAAAAAAAGGGTGAGTTTTCAATGTGAGTCCATGCTCCCATCATCTCAAATATTTGGTGTAAGGCGGTCAGGTGGTCTCGTCTTGACGTTCCAATTCAAGGATTCGATTGCATCTAGTGCCCACACCTGGATTTAGGCATGCAGGTAGCTTCATGTCTACTTTAGAGTGCATTTGCCCATCTGTGTCAGCAATGAATGCAACTTAAAGTAGCCAAATACATTCATTAGTGTGTAGATGGGGGGGTCCACAAATATGTGGACATATAGTGTGTCTCTTATTGTTGTTTCCGAATCCTGTTGAACATGGATCTGTCCTGTATCGTGACACAGAACGGCCGTATATATATTAAAGGGTTATTGATTTCTATTGTGTTCTTGCAACTGAGATATTATTATCTTGTGTATGTGTGTGTGTGTGTGTATGTGTGTGTGTGTGTGTGTGTGTGTGTGTGTCTGAAGTCAGGCTTGCAGAAGCTTTTAATGTCCTTTTTCTTCCTCCCTTTTCTCCAGTCCTCTTCTGCTTGTGCACGACTGCATGCCTTTATGGTCTCTTACTCTTTATCCTCTGGCCGGTCTGCTGTTTCCTCACTCTTTTCCTCTTCTCTCTTTTTCTGTTCTCTCCTTTCCTCTCTTTCTCCAGCAAAATGATAAAAGTCAGGATAATCGATGACGAGGAGTACGAGAAAAACAAGAGTTTCTTCTTGGAGATCGGCGAGCCGCAGCTCATAGAGACCAATGAGAAGAAAGGTGGGAGGGGGCATGGCTTAGCCCAGGCCTCCACACCAGCAGTGGGAGGCAGAGAGGGGGAGCGGCAGCACGTACACACAGATACACACAAACACACCCATATACAATATATACATAATGTATATAAATATATATCATTATAAATAAAACTTTTACTATAGATCTTTACTGTTAAGGTAACATTGATATTAAATGATAAAAAAAAAGTCATACATCATCAGTATGTGACCATTTCCATAACATTTAATAGGATCTTTTTGCTGTTGTGCCTTTAAAACTGGTACATCTGTTCTAAATGACCGCCTGGTATTGTACCTCGTTCAAAAGCAGTGGTTTTGCAACAGCATCAATTCAAAATTAATTTAAAGCAAGATCTTTCTCCAGATTAGTTTCTGGAGATGGGCAGTGTGGACTGAGGAGAACTGTTTACATTCTACATTAAGTAAAGAAGATTTTTAAATATAATATAATATAACAATAGAAGTGGTCCCCTTTTTCTTATTAAAACCATCTGTCAATATGTACCTTTAGACCGGCCAAACATCTGTAAGTGGGGCAATATGTAGCTTCAGGCACTGCCAAACATCTGGAAATGGCAATATGTAGCTTCAGGCACTGCCAAACATCTGGAAATGGCAATATGTAGCTTCAGGCACTGCCAAACATCTGGAAATGGCAATTTGTAGCTTCAGGCACTGCCAAACATCTGTACATTTGGCAATATGTAGCTTCTTACACTGCAAAACATCTAGAAATATGCCAATATGTACCTTCAGACACTGCCAAACATCTGGAAATGTAGCAACTTATAGCTTCAGACACTGCCAAACATCTGGGAATGTAGCAACGTATAGCTTCAGACACTGCCAAACATCTGGGAATATGGTAATTTGTAGCTTCAGACACAATGTCAGATATATGGAAATGGGATAATATGTATTTTCACACACTGCCAAACATCTGGAAATGGCAATATGCAACTTCAGACACTGCAAAACATATGGAAATATGTCAATATGTAGCTTCACACACTGCATCTGTCAGTGAGACGCTATGCAGCTTTATGCATAACCAAACATCTGTATACAGGGTTTTCCCATGCAGGTTCTGGTGCTGCAAAACATCTGGACATGGTGCAGTATTGAATTTTAGGATGAAAGTTTACAGACACATTTCAGAGCTTTATTATAGGCATGTCTGGCAAAAAAATGTGGACGCTTACTGTAGGAATAATGTTGCACTTATTCAAAAGCAGAACAGTGCTGATGTATCTCGGAAATTGTAGGAAGAGTTGCAGCTCCAATTAACAGGTTAATGATAAAGACAAAATATAAGTATAGATAGTATTTAAGAAGAGCAAAACACACACACACACACACACACACACACACACACACACATGCATCGTCATCCCTCTCTGAACTCTCTCGGACTTGGAGTTTCATCATTCACCGTCCTCTCAACCAGCCCCAGAGTGTGTGTGTGTGTGTGTATGTCAGAGAGTGGGACTGTGTGGCTGTCTTGCATGATTCCAACCCCCCTTTGCCTGTTGTCTTGTCTCTGCAGGAAGACGCTATCTGTCAGGGTCCTCGATCGAGAGGAGTACAATAAGCAGTGCAGCTTTTATGTAGTGCTCCAGACACCGCAGTGGAGGAGGAGAGGACGCACAGAACACAGAGGTTTCTCTCTCTCCCTCACTCTCCCTCTCTCTCTTACTTTGACACTCTTTCTCTCTCTCTATCCTCTCAATCCTCTCTCTCTCTCTCTCTCTCTCTCTCTCTCTCTCTCTCAATCAATTCCTGTTCCTCTGTGCTCTTCAGTAGTGTCTTTCTCTCTCCTGCCGTCTGCTTGGTTTCCTACTAATCCAGAAAATAATGGCTTTCCTACTTTCCTTTCACACACAAACACACACACATACACACACACACACACACACACACATACACACACACACACACACACACACACACACACACACACACACACACACACACACACACACACACACTCACTCACAACCACACTAGTCACTTTATTAGAAACCTCTTTATAAAGCCACCATTTGCTGTCTCCAATGTGGAGGACCACTGCATAGGTTAGCTCTTACCTGCCCACATTGGATCTAACAGCTGTTGGACCAAACCAGTAAAACATACTGCATGTATCCCAAAACTATGAGACTCTAAGAATTTAGACCAAAATCTGTGTATTAGGCTTCATTTTGGGAACCATTTTTTGTAAAAAGAGAGAGATATCTGGACCCATCACCACAATTCTCACTGTCAAAGATTCAAAGATGTTCACACCAAACATCTTAAACAAGTAGAGAAAGAGGAGCGGGGTAGTGGTTTAAGAGGAGCCATTCTTTACGTCCAATCCATCATAACCACAACTTGCCAAAGTTAAGTTTGTCCAATGAATGGGATAACGGGAAAACTATGCATTAACCAAGTCTAATTCATTAATTAGACTTAAATAAATGAATGTATTTAATATTAACGTTCACAATTCTAAATATGAATATGAATCATTAATTAATTCCCTTTTTGCATTTTAGTGTTTATGAAAGAAATAATTATTGAATGAAGAGATCTGTCCATGGTTCTGTAACCTGAAGACGGTCTGTTTTCTGGGATTAAAAATAGACATGGACATCTTGAACTGAGTAAATCTAACAAAGTGGCCAGTTAGTGGAAGTACAAGGTAGGGGTTTCTAATAAAGTGGCCAGCGAATGAAAGCATGAGGTAGGTGTTTCTAAGAACAATGCCAGTGAGTGGCAGTACATGGTAGGGGGTTCTGATAAAGTGGGCAGCAAATGTACAAGTATTACATTAAAAGACTTTAAAAGAACAGACCATCCAGAAGGTAGGGAAGTGCATCAATACCCCAACATTGCTTTTGTTTTAAGAGTGTTTAGGAAAGGCCACATACACACTTTTTGATGTACAGGCTGTGTTTATAGTGGATTACAGCAGTATTGTTTGGAAGCTGTTCTCAGAGAGAGCATTATAAACAGTGCCACAGAGGCAGGAAGACTGAGAGCGATGGGTGCTCACTTCAAAACAGGCTTTATCAGCCATCTTTGTTTTCCACAGACTTCCCCTTCCCGCTTCGTTCCTCGCTCTGTGCTTAATCCGCTTGATTTATTAACCTTCAGGACATGTTTATCGATTCGGACAAAGGATTTTATAATGCATCAATCAAATGTTCCATTAAAATAATCTTGGAATCATAGTCAAACAATGGAAGCATCAGCCCTTGCCTCTAAAGGACATATGATGGTGCAATGGTAGGTCATAAACACCAGACAAAACAGTGTGTGTGGCCCAGGCCCAATAAAACCAGAAAGTGTGTGTGTGTGTGTGTGTGTGTGTGTGTGTGTGTGTGTGTGTGTGTGTGTGTGTGTGTGTGTGTGTGTGTGTGTGTGTGTGTGTGTGTGTGGAGAGAGAGAGAGAGAGAGAGAGAGAGAGAGAGAGAGATGAGAGAGGAGAGAGAGAGAGATGAGAGAGAGAGAGAGAGAGAGAGAGAGAGAGAGAGAGAGAGAGAATGCAAATATGATAAGAAAAGGCCAAGAGGAGACAGAATGTACAAGAGTGAGTGGCCAGAGGAACCGAAAAAGAAAAGAGAGAAAGTGTGTGCACAAGGAAGACACTAAGAGGACAGATAGATAGTGTGTGTGTGTGTGTGTGTGTGTGTGTGTGTGTGTGTGTGTGTGTGTGTGTGTGTGTGTGTGTGTGTGAGAGAGAGAGAGAGAGAGAGAGAGAGAGAAAAGACAGGGGCAGAGAGAGAGAAATTGTGTGAGAGAGACAGGCCATGAGGAGCAAGAGAGACAGATGTGATGCAACAGATGTGGGTGGTGTGGCGCAACAGATAATACCACCAGTGAGCCACTGGGGTTCGATTCCCAATCTGGGCAACTATGCTGTGCTAAGAGTCATTGGGCAAAACTCCTAACACTACTCCGGCCCCCTCTGTAATGTGAATAACCTTGTGAGTCGCTCTGGAAATGCAAATGCGCTCACACACACAATGTTCATTTGTCTTCTGATTGACTGTGAATTTCACACGTTTCAAATATTATGTGAGCAGATGACATTTGAAATATGCGCAGTGCATCTTTCCTCGTTTTCACAAAAGAAATTGTACATTTCCTTCAAAAAGTACTTAAAAATCGTGTTTCATCTTTAACTTGATGCCTTTCACTTTATCCCTAAACACATACACACACACAATACAGTAACTGAACGAAGTCCTTTTTCATATTCCACTGTGATTATTGGGATATTTGGTGCCATATTAATATGACTATACAAGCAAACGCACAAACTACCACAGTGAGCCCTGTTCCAGAACTGCTTAAGCTGCATTTTGCAAATGCAAGGGCTGCTTTTTAATCACAAGTGCTGTTTATAGATAATAACTCACTTTGAATGCCTTAATCAGATCCAACAGCATGGACAGTAATTATTTATAAAGCACAATTACAAACGAGACAATTTATTGATCTGTTTATAATCTGATTAATCTGATTATGTACAGCCAAGGAGAAGAGAGAAGCGGATGAAAGGAGCGAGAGAGAGAGTCGGGGAGGGGGAGAGAGGTGTGTCCAGGGACAAAAGGAAGGACAAGGATGTGAGAAAGGACAGTAATGGTGCTTTTCCACTGCACGGTACCTGCACAACTCTACCCGTCTGAGCTCAGTTTTTTAGCTGGCAAATTGGGTACCTGCTACCTGGACCTGAACTAATACCTGCTCAATCCAGAGAAAATGGTCAGATGTTTGTGGTAAAGATTGTGACATACTGAACATGAAAGCAGAATCAGTATCCAGGAGGACAGCTGTGAAGCAAGGCTTTGATGCACATTACTACGAGCTGCCTACAGAAACACTCTTAGTCACAATATATATCAAAACTCCCAAATCAGATTAGGGTACCTACATAGTGCACATAGTGTTGAATAGAGAGCTGTCTAACTGACAGCTGAATTTAACTGACTTCAGATCAGACTGATCATGCACTGTTTGGGTGGAGGAGCTGCTATTGCACAGCCTATAAAATGCACTACATAGGGGAGATGGAGGGGTTTTAGAAAAGGCCTCACTGAGTGAACACTTGTTTATTGGAAGAGTGAACAAAACGAAGGATGTTTTATGTTTTGTTTCACAGCTTAAACTTCGGTGAACTGGTTCTGAACAGATGCTGGAGACGCCGCTCCACAAGTGAGGAGAATGTCTAGTTATCAATAATGGCTGTTACCATAGCAGTGGCAAAAAGAGATCTATGACTGGTGGAGAATGTTTATGTCACTGGTGAATCACAAAATTAGAAAAGTCCCTCTGATTACATTTTGTAGCATTTTTGCCTTCTGACAAATTGTGCGTGGTGGGAAAGATTTTATAAGTAGGCATATGCTTGAAATATGTTTTGGCTTCACGATGAAAAACAAAGCAGGAGGGCAAGAAAAGAAAAATAGGTCCGACTCCGAATGAATAGAGGCAATACTTTGTAACGAGTGAAACAAACATCCTGGTATATAAAGAAACGGATGACGGGAATCAGGTGAAAGCAGCCAGTATTCACAGATTGACGAATGTGATGAGTGTTGTGGAGTCTGCATCAGGCAAGTACGTTGAACAAGAAGAGTGTAGGTACCATGGAGCTTTAGAGCTCATTAGAGCTTTAGAGAACCTAAACCCTTGAAGACTTTGCTGGTGAGAAATTCTGCCAAGAATCCAGGGGTGGTATTAGGCCCCTGCTATGGGGCTATAGCTCTGGGTCTTTTTTCAATAGTCTTGGGTCTTTATATACAGGGTGGTGCACTGTTCCACTGTGCAATGTTGCTTGTTCTAACTGTCAAGAAGATGGTTCCGATAGCACTATGACAATCCTTAACACCTCAAAATCCACCACAGACTATCTAAAAAGATAACCTGACACTTTTGAACTGGCTCTCACAGTCCCCTGACCTGAACATCAAAGACAATTTGTGGAGAGACCTTAAACTAACTGTGCAGCAAGATGATCCAAGATTATCTCATATCTAGAGATCTTAATAGATATCTGTGAAAGTGTGAGAGGAAATACAGGAACGGAAGACGTTTATTTGCTACGAGCTGTGATTTCTGCCCAAGGGGGTGATACTCAGTATATAGTATGAACAAAGAGAGAGGGAGAGAGAGAGAGAGAGAGAGAGAGAGAGAGAGAGAGAGAGAGAGAGAGATAAAGTGTAGTTGTAGGCTCTATACTTGCACCGTATTGGAACAGTTTCTAATTTAGCTCACCCCATGTTTCATTTCAGCCTCTCTCCACGACACACACTGCTCCCCTTCTGTCATGTGCAGCTGTGTGTGTGTGTGTGTGTGTGTGTGTGTGTGTGTGTGTGTGTGCGTGTGCGTGCGTGTGCACGTGTGGTCTTGCTGAGCTGTAGCTCAGTAAATTAAAGTGCTGTTTTCAAGGATAGGATGAAAGAGAGTGTGTTCACTAAAGGGAAACCTTGCCCATCACACACAAATACACACACACACACACACTGTCCACTTTAGAAACTACCTGTACTCTACTCTGTGCACCCTTTATGATCTCCTACCTACCTTATGGCTCCACTGTTTAGGCGTACCAATAGAGAGTAGCCTGTCGCCTGTCTCTCTACCCCCCATTCATCTTCTCCCAGTTTCTAACCACAGGCCTGCTGGTGGCAAGTTGATCTGTCACAGCAGAGTTTCTGGGGGGGATTTATTAGTGTCAATGCTAGATTAAGAGTGGGTCCACCACCCAAATAACATCCAGCCAAGAGTAACTGTTGATCAGAAACTGACTGGGCAGCATTGCTTGCACAAACATAATTTTCATTGAGGAAGCTTACCTTATTACCACATTCAGAACAAGCCAGATGAGTGGTATGCTCACAGCAGGTAATATGACACAACGATGTGTTATCTGTGTGGCAGTGTGAAGGAAAACAGCACACTGAGCTCAGTCTAAACAACTTGATTGGAATTCATCATCAACTTTTACCTCACTTCAAATTGACATTCTTCATAAATGTTCCCTGAGGAGAAGGGTAAATGGAGAACAGGAGAATGTAGCTCCAGCATCAGCGTAAAATTAAAAGCATAAGAGCAAAGTTTAAACAAACCAAGAACAAAACCAAAGAAGTGGGTGTGGCCAAATAATATGCCCTTCTCACAGTGAGCTCGAACACATTCCCGGTGATAAACCCAGCCGTGATCCACTGTAACACTGTTATAGCTCCTGTGGTGAACATGAAACTGACATCTCCAGGAGTGGACCTGTTGCACATACACATCAGTTTTGGGGTGTAAACAGTTTGGACACGTTAAAAAAAAAATGGATTTGCTGAGAAACTTGGATTTCACTTTATGTGTGAACATAACCTTAGAAAGGAATGTAGTTCATGTTTATCTGCTTTATAGAGCCATATTCTATCGGCAATACTTCTCTACAAGGACTAAACAAGCTGTGTGTGTGCATTTGCACATCGTTGTCAGCAATGGAGAGAACTGTATTAAGCATGCACTGATTAGAAAGGCTGTCCATAAACATATATATATATATATATATATATATATATATATATATATATATATATATATATATGTGTGTGTGTGTGTGTGTGTGTGTGTGTGTAGTGTGTATGTATGTATATATATATATATATATATATATATATATATATATATATATATATATATATATATATATATATATATATATATATGTGTGTGTGTGTGTGTGTGTGTGTGTGTGTGTGTGTGTGTGTATATATGTATATATATATATATATATATATATATATATATATATATATATATATATATATATATATATACACTCATCTCATCCTATAGATATAGTTGCCATGCATGACTATAGTGGTGTCATGGCAGTTGCATCAACTGGCGTGTCCCAGCACTCTTAACACCACTGCACACAATCTGCAGAACTGAGTGAGAATATTCAACCATGGGATGGATTATCATAGGACACCATTAGGAACTTCTGCTCTGTTCGTGGATGTGTTCAATTCCATCACTTCTTTTTAATTTCACATCAGTAAGCACTGATATACCAGTCTAGGTGTTGATGAGACCTATAAATAATACTACACTCACGAGGAAAGCTCTGGAGATGATTTTGGCAAAACACAGTGATACGGCATGACTTTCTGCTTGCGGAATGTTTTTTGTAATATTAGTGTTTTGGGGTAATAACTCTGCCACATCAGGAGATTTTCTTATTTGCACAGAATTATACTTATTATATCTCTCTTTGAAAGCATTTGGTGTGCTGGTGATGGAATTGAACACGTTCAGGAGAAATCTGGGAACAAGCTTTGTTCTTCAAAGTAGCGCATTATTAGGATCTCCACATCAATAGCATACTCAAAATGACCACTTGCTTCTGAGCACCCTGAAACCACAGGCACCCTAAGCACTGAGTTGTTAAATATAAATTTAAATCATCTGAAGGTCTGTGACATTTTGGTGCGATTAGCGAGCTCACCATGAGCCGTTAAAACATAATTATATCAGACATTATGTTAATATGATTTTACTCCCCGAAGACCACAGTTCTGTTTTTGCCAGGTCACAAGTGTACATTTCTACCATGGCTTGCAGTGTTGGGGTGACATTTGAACGCTGCTGCAGTTATTAAATATCTAGTGTGTCTTGTTTTTTTTTTTACTGTGGCTAAATATCTTCCCAACAATAGTTAAAACAAACATTAATATACAGTTAATTCTACACTCCTGACAGTATAATCTATATGACATCATAGCGGAAGGTTTTGAGTGCCGCTGCAGTGAGCCAAACAGCTGACAAAGCAGATAACAACTGATGCGTAGATAACTTTTCCACCCAAAACTGTAAAATAAACGCATTAATATGCCATATAATTCTACAACCTGACGGTATAATCATAGAAATCACGAAAAGGTTTTACCAAATCTATTATGACTTAGTGCGTGGCTGGCGAACAAGACCAAACAGCTAAACCACCCAAAACTGTACAAAATAAAGAGGTTTATTTAGATATATTGATATAAGGAGGCCATTGGTAAAGACGCATAATGAACAGAATGCTGTAATCAGAAGCGGTACAGGCAACAGGAGCAGTGTATGCCACGCGAATGCGTGCAGGTTAGAAGTTTTTTAAGATGTTGTGAGGGATAAACCATGAGATAGGCATAAATATGCTACTATATATATATTACATAGTTCTAAATATATGACATACGATAGAGAGGGAAAAATAAAGTATTTAGTCAGTCACCAATTGTGCAAGTTCTCCCATACAAAAAAGATGAGAGAGAATACCTTAATTGACATCATAGGTAGACCTCCATATGAGAGACAAAATGTGAAAAAAAAATTGAGAAATAATTTTTGTCTGACTTTTAAGGTATTACAAATAATGGTGGAAAATAAGTATTTGGTCACCTACAAACAAGCAAGATTTCTGGCCTGTCACAGACCTGTAACTTCTTTTTAAGAGGCTCCTCTTTCCCCCACTCATTACCTGTGTGTCGCACCTGTTTAGAGTAGTTAACAGTATAAAGACACCTGCCCACAACCTCCAAACAGTCACCTCCAAACTCCACTATGGTGAAGACGAAAGAGCTGTCGGAGGACACCAGAAACCGAATTGTAGACCTGCGCCAGGCTGGGAAGACTGAATCTGCAATAGGCAAGCAGCTTAGTGTGAAGAAATCTACTGTGGGAGCAATAATTAGAAAATGGAGACCTACAAGACCACACTACTAATCTCCTCGATCTGGGGCTCCATGCAGGATCTCAAGCCAGCTGATTCAAGAGGAATTACTAGAACGGTGAGAAAAATCCAGAACCTAGGGATCATAGTGAATGACCTGCAAGCTGGGACCAACGTTACAAAGGCTACCATCAGCAGCAACACACTCGGCGCCAAAGACTCAGATCTTGCAGTGCCAGGCGTGTCCCCTGTAAAGCCAGTCCATATCAGGCATGTCTGAAGTTTGCTGAGAGAGCATTTGGATGTTCCAGAAAGAGTAGAGAATGTCATATAGTCAGATAGAGAGCAAAGTAGAACTATTTACTAAAAAACACAACTCGTCGTGTTTGGAGGACAGTAGAATGATTTGCATCCAAGAACACCATACCAGCACTGTAGAGGGGTGGCAACATCATGTGCTTTGAGATATTCTCTGCAAGGGACCAGGGCGACTGGTCCGTGCATGAAAAGAATGAATGGGGCCATGTATTGTGAGATTTTGGGTGCAAGCCTCCTTCCATCAGCAAAAGGGCAATGAAAGATAGAAGAAGCGTGGCTGGGTCTTTCAGCATGAGCATAATGTGCCAAGCACACTGCCAGAACAGCAAAAAGGAGTAGCTTCGTGAAACATTTCAAAGTCCTGGAGTGGCCCTGGCCAAGTCTCCGATCTCCAACCCCCCGCCAAGCCTTTTGGAGAGGAGTTAAAGTCCGTGTTGCCCATGACAGCCCCAAACATCACTGCTCTAGAGGAGATCTGCATGGAGGAATGGGCCAACATACCAGCATAACAGTGTGTGCCAACCTTGTGAAGACTTACAGAAAACGTTTGACTCATTGCCAACAGAGGATCTACAACAAAGTATTGAGATGAACTTTTTATTTATTGACCAAATGCTTATTTTTCACCATTATTTGCAAACAATTCTTTAAAAGTCAGACAAAATGGTTTCTCAATTTTTTTTTTCACATTTGTCTCTCATAGTTTGAGGTCTACCTATGATGTTAATGGCCTCTCATCTTTTAAGTGGGAGAACTTGCACAATTGGTGACTGACTAAATACTTATTTTCCCCACTGTAGTTCTGCACTCCTGAAAGTGTACTACAGACTGTATCATGGACAAAGGTCTAGTTCATTGGCTTTCACCTGCCATTAACCATATTACATTAAAGGTAATAATCTATTTTGATGTCTAGCTGTTGTTGTGTGCTGTATAAAGGGAGTGCTATATCACTATCACTTGCTTATATACAGGCATTAGTCTGCTGTCCTTTGTAGTGTCAAAAGAGTGCTTGGTGCATTTTGGTCCACATTCAGCCCAAGTAGTGAACTGTGTTGTTTACTAGAAATTATGTCATGTTTTGACTTATATTTGATTTTATGATTAATTGACTGTGACCCTATTATACTTCTCTAAAATATAAACAGGGAACCATTTCAGGTCAATTTGCTTAATACAACACTGGCAACCACCTGGAAAACCATAGCAACCACTTAAAACACCATAGCAAAACACCTAACAACCCCTAGGCAGAACCTTGCATCCTTGTTATGCTTGAGCAACTACCTGCATAATACCATAGCAACCATTTAGGAAAACGCACATAACACCATAGCAACCCCTAGCAACCACCTGTGATGCCATAGTAGTAACTCTTAACGTATAGCAACAACACCCAGCTCTAATAACAGCCACCAAGAAAACAACATGACCCACTTTCTGACCCTGGTAAATAAGCCCACAAACAACTTGGGTGCTTAAATTGTCCATTCATGTCCTTCCCAAATTCACTTTATTGGTTGTAAATAATAATCCATCCTCCATCCATCCATCATCCATATCCATCCCATTTCTTATTCCTGAATAGGGTCAGCCTCTCAAGCATAAAGGCAGAAACAACCCTGAACAGGCGCTAATAATCCATCATAAGGCTTTTACACACACACACACACACACACACACGTAAATAATAAATTGTAAAGGATTTGTTTGATTGTATTTTATTAGTCAGTAAGCCAACAAAGTATATCTCAAATGTGTGAAGTAATGTTAACCCCTCACTATCAACTACTAATGAGCTCATCACCCACACACACACACACAGCTATTTGTGTCGCTGGCTTGATTCAAGTACACAGGATTCGTTAAAGTAATGACTAATTAAATACACCCATTTAGCATGACTCACTGCTTAAAAGAGCACTGAGACCACACACTCTCAACAGCTCTCCACACACCAAAGCGTCTTCCATTGAAACACATACACCTTTGACAGCAACACCTGGCTAACTCAGCAACAAGAAGCATCACAATAAGGTCACACACACCACTCTTACCACCAAGGAAGTACAGAATGCTGGAAATGAGATACTTCTTCGACATACACACACACACACACACACACACACATACTGCTGCACTAACAAAACCAAGGAAGTCTCAGAAGAGATTAAGGAAATCCAGACTTATTCCCTATTCTGTCCAAGACCATTATCCATTCAGTGCTGATTCAGCACAGTCATTCAGATGGACCATGAAGAGAATCCAAGCCATAAGCCACAAAATGACCAAAGTAGGTAGAGATCGGTTTGATGTGGTGAAGAATAAGTTTCATTTGACATTTTGTGGAGTTCTGTCTTGTTTCATTAAAGATCTTGTGATGAAGAACTGCAGTGGGAGAGACAGAGACACAGACAAAGGCCGAAACTCAACTGAAACCCATGAAACCGGGAAGATTGTGTCCCACATCCACCTTATTCATATGTTGGTGTTTTGCTTGCGAACAAAGCCACAGCTCCAGACTTACCAATTCTGAGACTTGACTCCAAGACTTGACTGGCAGTTTAGAGATGTGGTGCATAAATTGGACTGTACCATCAATGATTCAAGATTTGACCAGGATTCGGACTTCAAACACTTGACACACTCACACCCCTGGAATTCAAAGCAGACCCACACACCTCAAAGACTCCAATACCTGACCAAGTGGTGCTCCTGACTCATCTCAGATAATAAATTTACTTGGACTTACCTCAGAGGTTTAAGAACTGACTTGGGTTCCCCTTCAGAGGAGCTAAAGGTTTATTTGTCCACATGCAGCTGCTGCATCTCAGCAGTGCTTCGTTGAAAACACAGATACTGCCCGACCAGTCACAGCTCAGGCCTCCCGACTGAAGCGTGTGAATGTACACAATTCAACACTTCCTTAACCAGGTCACTTCCTTTTTTTTTTTGTGCAGATTTTTTTTAGAGTTCACTGTGAGCTCCATTCAGAGGTCAGGATTAAAGATCAAGACTCATTGCTGGCATTTCAGAACTCTCATTTCCATTTCTGCGTTCAGGTCAGTGTCCTGCTGGAAGACCCACTGACCTAGAATATAAACCCAATTTTTCTGATATTGCGATGCAAATCCTTTGGTAACCACATCTGATTTCATGATGCCTTGCACTGTCCAGGAGGCACCCAGTGCAGAGGCAACAAAACAACCCCATTATCTTTGACTGCCAGGTGCAGTGTTCTCTTTGTTGGCCTCATTCCATTTCAAACAATGAGATGGCGGGCTGCGTGGAAAAAAAGAACATTAGATCTCTGGAAATGGACTCTGCGTCTAATTAACCCGGAACACAGACACACAATGCAAAGACTGCGTCAACTTTCTCTCCTTTTTATCTGCTTTCACGAGTGGTTTATCATTGCCCACCCCTGCACACCTGTTACTTGCCACAGGTGTGTTTAAATGAAACATCCTGCAGCAGAAACAAATTATTGACCCTGATTTTAGCAAATAATGTAATTTAGCTTTCCTGGCCCATTTGAGTTTGTGAGTGTAGAGAATGATGTCATATTTTGCATTTTCTCTCTGCTTTCTTGCAATTTCTTGCAATGTTTTTTTTTTTTTTTCACGGGAGAAACGGTGCATTTTCTGGAAAACAACCAGTGGGTGTTAACACTTTTGGGCCCATGACTGTATGAACAAAATTGCATTTGACATAAAAAGATGGATGGTGTTTACAGTAAAAAATGGCACTTTGACCTTCAGGGTAAATAATAAAATAATCATGCAGCAATAGAACCTTCTGCTTTGTTGCATGTGTTTTGCTCCAAGTGCCTAGAAGTTTAGAGAGAGAGACAGATGGGGAGGAATGAAAAATAAGGTTGAGGTCTCTCCTCACTCGAATCCAACCTGGTGCTGCCAAGGGAGTTTGGTACCTCTCCTTCACCCTGTGTTGACACCGGTAGTGACGTGTGTGTGTGTGTGTGTGTGTGTGTGTGTGTGTGTGTGTGGTTGAGTTTCATTCTCCTTGTTCTAATGTACCTAGGCTAATGGTGTCATTTTCACAGCCCACATTACCCTTATCACATTTTCATCTTTCAGCCTGTCTCACCTCTAATCCCTACCCTCTGTCTGTGTGTGTGTGTGTGTGTGTGTGTGTGTGTGTGTGTGTGTGTGTGTGTGTGTGTGTGTGTATCAAACATCTCAGCTCTGCTTCAATATAGAGCTAAATGTCTGACTTTGTGCTGATTTTATAAAAAAATAAAGGTACTTCAAAGTGTCCTATAAGGGATGACATAGGAAGCCCTTTTGATTTCTCATAGGACTATTGATCAAAAATATCCAATGTACATCAAGTCAAGGGTCTTTAAGATTTATTCACTCACCTTGTGTGGCCTGGCATGGGTTTTGATGGAGACCCTGAAGTACCTTTATTCGTAAGAATGACACATAAACAAATTACAAACAAATTAAAAAACAAAGTTAAATAATGCTGACGAGTCTTTAACCAAGTCACTGTGGTTAATGATTAGTTACAGATTCATCCATGCATTTCAAATTATCCTGTTCATACTTCCATGTGCATGCTTACAATCTGAAAACAGTCAAAACCAAGAAAATAAAATGAAGGTTGACCTGAAATAAAATAAAATCAACTGGACTGATTTTGTTTTATTTAGAAAAGAAAGAAGAAGAGGCGAGGGAAAAGGAAGAGGAGAACTTCTCTGACAGGAGAGGAGGGAAGAAAAATGATAACTTGAAGATGGGAAAACCCATGTTAGGAGATCATGTCAAACTGGAAGTCATCATTGAAGAATCCTACTGGGTTCAAGGTAAGAGAGATGTGTGCATAAGCTGCATAAGCCATAAAGTTAAAGATGAAACATCTCATATTTAACTTTTTTAGTTCTGCTCTTAGAGTCACTAGAAAGGCATATTAGACTCTAGAGTGGTGGTGCACTGTTCTACTGTGCAGTAACACCTACTACTATTATCATGGAATCTTTCCTGCACAACAGAACTCAGCATCAGAACTTTTCCCAGGAGTATCTAAAGAAACTTGTGGACTTGATGAAGTGAACTTTTTAGTTTACTAACAAGCAAAAGATAATTTTCAGTGACTTTCATGATGAACATTCCTCCATCCCCTAGTAGGACAGGGGTGGATGGATCATGCTTTTGGCTTGTGTTGTAGCCAATGACATTGAGGCAGGGACAAGTGCTGTCTTAGGTTAATTGATTATTATTATTATTATTATTATTATTATTATTATTATTATTATTATTTATTATTATTATTATTATTATTATTCATGACCAATTAGATTCTTTTTCCGTAATACTGACTACATTTCATTGTCTAGATTGTACAACAACATAAAAGGAATTTTGCTGGAATTGATATCATACTCATTTTATTTTTATTTTTTTTGACAAAAAATAGTCATGTAATACAGTTCACTATATGTAAATGAATGTGAATTTTATAGAGTATATTGCGTCATTTGGGTATCAGTAGATAATTACCTAAATAGTAAATGAGATGATTAAATTGACCACTATTTCAAACAGGATTTGATGGTATGCTAGTCCATCTCAAAAATACAATATTATAAAAAATCTCCAATCTTCTTCAGAATTTCATTAAAAGGTAAACTGTCATATAATTAATATATGATAATTTCTTTTTGTTAATAATTTTACATTTTTAATAAATGACTAATTGGACTATCAACATTAAAACAAAAATAGTAAAATATCTATATCTAGAAATATCACTTTAAATATGAACATAAAATAAACATGTAATACGATATTTTGAATTAAACAAAGAATATATTAAGATTTATTTTTGAGGCATACTAATATTTATTGAACCCCAAGGCCTACATGCATGCTAGTTTACTAGCTTCCTCTTACATTGGTACTGCGGTGTGCAACTGCAGCCCTTGTCCAATCTCTAGTGTGGTTTTAGCATGCCTCCCCAAAAACAGATCTGACCCATTGAGGCATAAGACATAGAAGGTGCTCACCATTATCTACTTTACCAAGGCGTTACAACAGATCCTTTAAGTCCTTAAAGTGAGACTTGGAGGTGCCTCTGACCCTGATACGCTGGTTATGCTTCCTTGGACCCTTTTTTGGTGAATACTGACCTCTGTATGCAGGGAACACCCAACAAGACCTACTGCATGTTTTTGCAGATGTTCTGATCAAAGTCATCTAAAACGTGCAATTTGGTTCTATACCTCACCCCCTGACAGATGCCACTGTAGATATTCAATGTTTTTCACTTTACCTCTTAGTGGTAAGGTTGATATGGCTGTAGGTAGTTTTGCAGTCTTATCTTACATGCTATAACATCACACACACACACACACACACACACACACACACACATGGATTCTTACATGCTTTTCACAGCTCTTGCCTACACTCATGTCCGACACACACATCGAACACACTCTCTGAACGGACAGACACTTTAGACCCTTATGCGCAGCTCCTCGGCCCACATACACACTCTTTAGCCAGACATACACACACTTAAACCCACATTTCTCAGTGAGGCAGCCTGGTGAGTCGGACTTCAGAGGCCCAAAGCTCTCTGTGTTCTACCCTGTCTCAAGTGGCTCTGAAGAGGGAGAGAGTGTGCGTGTGTGGAATATGTGAGGAGTGCTTACGTTCACTCATAATTTTATATAATTAATTTCCAAAGGCAGATATTAGCTGCATACAGGTAACATCAATCAGCCGAGGCTTATTTGGTGTCTGATGTTGTGCTTCTTTGTTTTTGCACTGGAATCTACACAGCAAATCAGAGAAACTGTTAAATAAAGCTCCCAACCACCCACATCAAGTAATACTTAGATAAATTTATTAATGTGCTTCTGACACAATGAATGGCTAGACTAAATTCCACTAACAGACTACCAGAATTCTAGGGGAGCTAGAAAGAAATCACTATATGGACTAACATTTTGGGAAACCTGCTCATTCACAGTTTCTTCTAAAATCAAGAGAATTAAGAAAGAGTTTATCCTGCCTTTGTTGCAGAACTTGTCTCTACTGTCCAGCCACAGCGTTCTAATAGACTTCTAGCAGAGCATAGACTTGAGAGAGTTGAATTCAGGTCAGGATATTGAATAGTCACCTCCCACCTTATTCTTAACTCCCCAACTCTCATCCCAAAAGTACCAGGAAGCACCATCATTCCAGATAACTGGTTTCCGCACCCTCCACAGCTCAATGCTGGGGACTTTACACCCCTCTTGCCCTCTTGTTGTATTCATAACAATAGGATCAGGTTTATCCTGCTCTTATTCTGTTGGCAGTACTGCTCTATATGGACTAGAAAAGCTGTGTGTGCATTTTGCACATACAGAGTTGTCACCTTTCAGCAAGCAGAAATGCACACATTTTGTACTCTGTATATTTATCAGGAGGGAGGAAGTTTGATCCCTGTGACCTTTTGTTACCAGCAACTGCCGGACAAATATTATTTAGAAACCAGAACCTTTGCAGGACGTCCTGAAAACCGGACTGTCTGGGTGGGGACAGACAGAGGTGGCAACTCGATTTGCACATCTGTAGCCCACACATTTTACATGCAGGCGGATAATATGTTGATAGTGCATAATGGAATATGCCCATATGTACGCTCAATCGGAATAGAGAGTCCAGCTGAATGATAATCAGATTAAATAATCAAATGGATAATAATAAATAATCCATGATAGAAGAATAATAGTTGTGAAACTACCTGTATCCAATTATATTCACAAAATATCCATAAATATGTTCGCCCATCTACACAATATGCTCTGGGCATGAGCATTTCCACAGACAGTTCAACTGATAATAAGTGCAATGGGGACATGTAAGGTCATCTGTCATTACGGTGCATAAAATCAGGGTAACTGCTGTGTCATAGAACCTTCCCCCCTCAAAATCTATGAATTCCTTCCAGTGCACCTCTTTCCCACCAGTCCTTACTGTTCACTTTCATACTGAGGTTTCATGTCATCGGTGGTGGGACTGGCGTCCAGCTCCTGTTCCTCAGAATAAAGCTGGACAATGATGTCTTCCTCCTGGCCCTTCGCCAAACAGGATGTTTAAATTACATTTTGTCCATCTACCGTTCAAAAGCAATCATAAACCAAACTCTCAAAACTACCACAGCTCCTCTCTTACTCTAACTGGACGATGCTGCGTTGTCATGGTAATGTGTTTGGATCATTTTTGGACGGATCACTTGTAGCGTAGTGTCAGTGGAGTGCAGTTTGAGGTGCTACCTTCCTTGTTTGGTCTGGACTTTTAGAAACCTTTCAGTTTGGTCCCCAGCAGAAATATGAGTGTGAAAGAAAGGATCAGAATTTGTTCCAAACTAAAGACATGGCTGAGCGATGGTCGGATTTGTTTTACGTGGATGATTCAGACTTTTGGATCCATACAGAAAGTTGAGGCAGGGTGTCATCACAAATCAAACAACAGAAGATGAAAAAAAAAGAATTCCGGCATCGTGCCGGAATCTGACTCCCTTTCCATACAGCAGTATGGGCACAACGAACCATGTATTGTAGCTCCTGTATCTGCTGTGGCACAGCAGATTAAACAGAAATGATATTTAAGAAACCTTACCACAATGGACACGGCAGAGGCTCACCTCTCTACAGCCAAACAATGCTTATAGTACAGTGAGATGCTGTCCACATAGGTGATGACCACAGCAAAGTGCAACACAGACTAAACCAAACCAAGCAGATAGCATAACTAAAACATAAGCATGGTTTTGGCCTTGGTCCAGATTTGGGCTTAAAAAAGGGTCTTCATTTACATATAGAAGCTGCATTCCATTCCACAGGGTCCCAGAGATCCACACTTTGAGGGCAGTTATGTGTGCTATTCTCTAGGCTTCATATGTCAGGATCAGAGTAACCTACAGACATGATACATGTATTATAACTATATGTAAAACACACCTTATTTAACCATAGATCTCGGCTTGGGAAAACAGCTAACATTTGTCGAACTTCCAACTGAATTAAATCGGATTTAAACGCCAGGAAACTCCATTTGCATGTTTACTGCTCTGTCCATATGTACATGCTCAACCTGCATGCAGACTCTGACTGATCAGCGAGAGGAGGGGTGGACCTGGTGATGTCACTGTCCCAGATATTGAATTGAGAAAACGAAGGTCTGTTTATGGACAGATATGTACACAAATAATAAAAGTAATAAGGGACAGTCAGTTTGATTTGTTTGTTTTGTTGAGTATTTTGAAGAACATTTATTATAAATATCAATCTAATCTATGTCAAGTTTGTCATCCATGTTCAGACATTGTGATGCGCTTTATATTGATGAGCACCAGGACACGATGACTGGCAGGTGAACTTAAATCAACCTCCTGTGCATTAATAAGCAGTGCTCACTACTCACTATTCAGATCATTGTTCCTTTCAGGCTGAATGTTGAAAAGGAACTCCTATGGTTAGGAACTTCCTGTGTAGTCCACTTCAATGGGAAATACTGGGGTGATCGGAATGCACAGAGTCGGAATGAGATCATGTAACAGCTCAGTGTGGTTTGATCCATTGAGGACAGTGCAACTCACTGCATACACACTTAACCTACCTGAGTTAAACTTATCACACACTTACTCTCTTTTTCTGTCTCTTGCTCTCTCCTGCAGAACACGGTTGATAAGCTGATCAAAAAGACTAACTTGGCCCTGCTGGTTGGCACCAACAGCTGGAGAGATCAGTTCATCGAGGCCGCTAACAGTCAGTGCTTTGGTAAGTGCATGCATGCTTCTACCGGAACCTTTGCTCCTGCCTTCTTCTAGAGGCCCCACCTGGTGGTCTGTGGCCTGATATGACATCTGTATATGTACAGTGTTGCACAAAATATGTAATATAGTTTGTTATATTTTAAATTACCACAAAAAGCTGTAATGAAGATGTGTGAAATTATATTTAAATGCAGCATTAAAAGCTGATCTCTCATATTTCTGTTTGGACGTGGAGCTCTTAATCTCAGTCCAGAGGAAAAATATGTCTGTGCTTGGCCTCGGTAATTACGCTCAATATGATCTCAAAGCAGCCCTAGACTCACCTCCTGCTTCCCAGAGTGTGTTTGTGTGTGTGTGTGTGTGTGTGTGTGTGTGTGTGTGTGTGTGTGTGTGTGTGTGTGTGTGTGTAGTTCAGAGTATTGGCAATTCACATAAATGCCTACTCAACATGACAATTTTGAGCTACAGGGGCATAATAAGGTTGTTTGTGTGTGTGTGTGTGTGTGTGTGTGTGTGTGTGTGTGTGTGTGTGTGTGTGTGTGTGTGTGTGTGTGTGTGTGTGTGTGTGTGTGTGTGAGGTGAGTGTGTGTATGTGTCAGTGTCAGCTACCCATCACCGGGTGGTGGAGCTCTGGTCGCTTTCAGACCCGATCAATGGGTCAGCATTAAATTAGCATTTAACATTGATTCAAGAGGTCAGTCTTCTGAACTCGACATGCACTCGATATCATACGCTTAAACAGCACACACATGCAACCAATGGACAGATTATTAGAAACACAAAACACTACAAGCATCTGTTAATGGACAGTTTGCTGTGTCACTTTCTGACCATTCAGTCACTTGCCTGGCTATTTTGGGGGCAGTGGCCTGAAAATAGCCCATGCCACTGCTGTGTGAACCAGAAGGCTCCACCACCAGAATCATATCTGTTCAGCATTGATCCTGTGATCCAGAAAATGCCCAGGAATTAAAACAGATATAGTTTAACAACAGACTGAAACTGTACTCTGCAGAGAAAATCAGCTGAAATTAAGATCCTTATTTACGGTGGTGCTTGAAAGTTTGTGAACCCTTTAGAATTTTCTATAGTTCTGCATAAAATTGAACTAAAGCTAAAAATGGTTTAAAAAGAGCCAAGACAAGCAAATGACACAAATTATTGCACTTGCTCCTTTGTTTATTAGGGAAAGTGATCTAATATTACTTATCTGCGAGTGGCAAAAGTATGTGAATATTTGCATGAACCTTGTAGTGACTCGCTCGTGCAGCAATAACTACAACAAAACTACACTTCCAGTAACTGTTGATTAGTCTTGCACATTTGAAAGCGTAGGAATTGTAACTTGATCCTCCCTTACAAAATAATTCAACTCTGTTATGTTGTTGGGTTTCCTACCATAAGGCTGCTTGCTTCGGAGTCCCTACAATATTTCTACTGATTAAGGTCAGGACTGGACCATCACAAAACAGTAACTTTATTGGTCTTAAACTTCCTTCTTTTCTGTAGCACTAGTAGAACAAATTTTGTGCTTATGGTCACCGTCTCGCTGCATGACCCACATTGTCCTGCAATGTCCATTCTCTCAAATGTTTTGTATCCTTTTCCAGTCTGATGAGTGTCAACAAATTTTCTTTCTCCACACTTCCACAGACATGTGCTGTGAAGATCAGACTTTGACTGAAAACTCCTGACATTATCTGCTAATCCTAAAGTTCTTTTGTTCTCCAAGAAATAAATGACCAGTGATATATATGTTTGATTTGGTTCAGTACTGCTCTACCTTATACTGACTAGCATCATACCTAATGATGGGGGAGATATCTCGCCATCCTCCCCCACTTAGATACATTTGCAGTTGGCTGGCTGGCAGCACACCAGAATCAGAGCCACTATCAGTTGATTTTAGGACCAGCACTTGAACCCAGCAGGGCCGCAGTAGTCGAGTGTTGTGTGTGTTGTTGTCTACCAATGCAGAAACAAAATTTAAAAGCCAGCTCATTAAAAAGGAACAGCTGCAGTGTTGTTATCAGTGTTCGACGAGTATGTACAGTGAGCTGAGCGTAGTTAAACCTAAACATTAGCTTTATTATAAGGTTATAACACTAGAGACCTAAAAGTCTTGCAGGAAAGTCAACTGCTTTTCCAATTGATAGTGTTTTGGTAAGAAGAAACGTCACTAAAAGGCTTCGTAAGTGCAGTAAAATAAAGCACTTCTGGTTTGAGGCTCTTTATGTCATTCTGTGTTTATTTCCTGCATGATATTAAGATCAGAGCCCAGGAATAAACTGTGTGTCTGTGCACCAAGCTATGAAATGTGCAGTGAAGAGATGAGCTATGGTTTGCTCACACACTGTTACAGGAGATAAAACTAACCGCTTTACACACACAAGCCTCAACCCTCCAGAGTGACCATGGTTGTGGTGGATTAGAAACATGTCCGCAGTATTAGGGGGTATTCTGTCGTTTGCATTTTGTGTGTGTCTGCACTGTAGGCTATATATACATATATGTGTGTGTGTGTGTGTGTGTGTGTGTGTGTGTATCTCGTGCATGCACTAAGAATAATTTCATCCTGAAGGGTCCCTTTGGCTGTAATGGAAGGTCATTGAGTTGTGGGGCTGGGTGAGATTGAATATGATAAAATATCCAAACACAAATCCATAAATCATTTTAATATCCCAGGAGCTTCTACTGAAGTGGCTCAGGACCCAGATCAGTGTATATCACCATTTCCTGAGCTATACCTCCATTTAGATGTATGGCACTGAATATTTAAAACAGAAATTAATTTGATTGCCACTGAATCCCGTTTCCTTTTAATGTATATCTGAACTACAAAAGTCAACTACATAAAGTGATCGTTGAAATGAGCTCAGATTAGTGTTTAAGTGTTAAAGAGTCAGCTCAATCAAATTATCCACCTGTTGTCATACATGTAAATAATCAGCACCAATTCCATCAGATGATCCAAGTGATCTCATATCATCATATCTGAATCATAAGAGTAACCACCAAAAATGATTTCCGGTTGACATATATTTGAAATATATAAAGTGACTCCGTTAAATACAAATGATATCATATTTTGCATCTAGGATGTAAGAATAAATACGTCGATGAATACAGTTCCTTTCATGTGATCTGAATCAACTTCCTCGTTGACAAGTCTGAATTATAAGCATCAGCTCAGTCAAATGATTCAAATCAAGTTTCCCATTGCTGCCACTCTCAACAAAAATCTCACCCCCCAGGCTCTGAGTGGCTCTGGCGATTTAATGATCCGAAAATCACAGGTTCAAATCCCAGGCCATCAACGGCTGGAGTCAAGAATAATTAGTCATAGATCTCTTTGTGTACGTAGATGGCATCTCTCCCCTGTCGCACACCATGCTAGTTGGCACGGATGTCTGTTATCCATTGTATTGGATAGGAGAGATAGAGAACTTTATTGATCACTTGGGAGAGTTCCCTCAGGGAAAATAGAGGTTCAGCAGCAGCATCAGTACAGCACAAACTATCTGAACTGTCAGCCATGTTCCCCATTATGTATCTCTGAATAATAAATGTCAGCTGATCTGAATGCAGTGCTATTGCCATAATAATCCAAGGTAGCATAATAGCACTGCAGGTAGTGCATATCACACAGCTCCAGGGGACTGGGGTTGTGGGTTTGATCACGCAGGTTGCTGTCTCTGTGATGAGTTTGGTGATCTCCACGTGTCATGTGGGTTTCCTCTGCCTCCCAAAATACATAGGGGGTGTGGTGGGATGCATTGGTGCCCTGTCCAGGGGGTTTTCCTCTCTTATGCCCAGTGATTCTAAAACAGTAAGGCAAGTCAACTTCAGGAAAGAATTCAGCATTAGAATCTATTCAAGAAAACTGGTGGTATATAAAATTCAGTGTGTGTATATGTGTGTGTGTGTGTGTGTGTGTGTGTGTGTGTGTGCTTTTTGTCCCTTGTAAATACCCAGGTCTATTATGTGAGAGCCATTTGAACTGAAATGAGCAATGTGAAACAATAAGTGAATCCTTTGATAGAAGCTCAAATCCATTTGGCTTTTGTGCTCTCGGTGACTCAAGGAAAGCTGAAGATTATGAACACCCAATCACATAATCCTTCTTTATAGTGCCTTACAATGACAGGGCGTGTGTGTGTGTGTGTGTGTGTGTGTGTGTGTGTGTGTGTGTGAGCTGAGAGCCAATCCCTTTGTTTGTAATTCTAGAGACATTACATGAAGGCCTACATAGTGGATTACACACACACACACACACACACACACTCATCTCAGGGCTTCTTTTTGGTCAGAAAGGGGTCTCCACTTATTTTCAAAGTGACTTGTGTTTGTGTGTGTGTGTGTGTGTGTGTGTGTGTGTGTGTGTGTGTGTGTGTGTGTGTGTGTGTGTGTGTGTGTGTGTGTGTGTGTGTGTGTGTGTGTGTGTTTCCAAGCAACACCTTCTGTATGCTGAAGTTCCTATCTGGCTCTCTGCTCTCTCTCCCCCCTCTGTCACCGATCTCTGTGTACTATCTATGGTCTGTGTTTCTGTGCTCTATTGTGTGTATATTATGATGTGCCCTTTAAAAATGGCTCTTCAAGGGTTCTTCTGTAAAAGGAAAAGCATTTGTGGACACAACCATAGCAGAGACCACCTCTTTGATTGAGACAAATTTTAGTTGTTCAATTCCAGACTGTAGTCAAGACATTCATACTCATTATTTCAGTTCAGACCAAGCTGAAATGTTTGAAGAATCAAACCATCTTGGCTTTGACACAATACTATGATGTGATTATTTAAAAGTCGGTGCTTCTTTTTAACTTCTTTATGCAAATGTACTTTTTAGGATTGTAAAACACTTAATTCACCATCAGAAAGTCATTTTTCATAATAACAGTACTTGCATGCATGAGGTTGGGTCATTTTTAAACTTTAGTCCTTGGTAGAGCTCCATTCAGTGCTGGGGTTTCAGGTATTGGTGGGTACAGTAGGTCTGTTGATGTTTCAGAAGTAGGATTCCTAAATGGTTCCAAACACCCACGTTGCAAAGTATGGAATTACTTGAAATTAGTACAAAACATAAAGGTGGTTGGATGGTAAAGTTGTTGCAGATGTTGTGCAAGATTTCAATAGCAGAACATAGCTTCAAAAACATGAATTGCAGCATCTGTGGAAAGCTGACCGGATTCTTTCCTTTACATGGATTAGATTGATTGATGTTTTTACTTCCTTACCAGGCATCACCCATAGAGATGTATTTTATTTTACTTGCTGTAATGAATCAGTCTATATGAATGGAAACTAGGATTTAGATCTGAGGTTCACTGACTGCATAAAATGTCACTCTATTTGTGTTTGTCGAAACTGAGACTTTTACACTTTGCTGTGCTGCATCATATGATGACACTGAGATTTTTTTGAATTTATTGGAGAAAATTAATCAACCCTACCACACAAACAATATATGTAAGCAATTGCAACTTTAGCTTAGTTTTAAGTCTATTTTATTTAGCTGCCCTAAAAACCCTTCTCCATATATGGATGCAACTGAGTGGCAATTTGCACTCAGTTCTATATGTGTGCAAATGCACACATGGGTTGTCTAGTCCCTGTAGAGAAGTAAATATCAAGCGATGTTGGGCTGAAGGGGTATAAAGCCCTCTGCTGTGGAGCTGTGGGAGGTCTTTTGAATACTTACTTAATTTCATTAGAAACAGTGAATAAGCAGGTGTCCCATGCTTTGTCCGTGGCACTTAGCGAACTGATGCTGGTGTGACACTTTTTCTGAGGGTGTTACGCACTGAAAATGGGAACATGAGTTGTTCTCTGTGATGAAATGTAAGCTACACCTCAAAACTAACCAGCTCCCCACACTTTCCTCTCTCTACCCCGCCCCTCTATGCAGGTGAAAGCGTGTTGTGAAAGAAGTGCGGTGAGGCTGCCCCTCCTGCTTTGATTGTGTCATGCACTTCCTGGCCGTCTTCTGGAAGGTTCTGTTCGCCTTTGTGCCACCACTGACTACTGGAACGGCTGGGCATGCTTTGCCCTACGTCTGTCTGCATGATTGGACTCCTCACGCCTTCATTGAAGTCTGGCTCACACTTGGCTACCGTGGCCTCAGGGCATTGACTGCTGTGGTGTTACGTTGCACTGGAAGCACTTCAGTACCGAGTGAGAGAGAGAGAGAGAGAGGCCTTTTGTGCCTGAGTGTGAATAAGTAAAGATGAAGGGAGGCAGAATGGCCAACTGGGAGAGAACTGGAGAAAGTGCTACTGGGCATTGCATGTACATTTGCATACTGTCATTTTATCAGCAGCTAGGGATCAGTATGTGTGTGTGTGTGTGTGTGTGTGTGTGTATGTGTGTGTGTGTGTGTGTGTGTGTGTGTGTAGGTGGCTCTGGTTATGATAAATTATTTAATTATAAGTTGGGTTGGTGTGCTCCCCTGCTGGCCTGCAGATTAGCCTCATCTGTCATGATCCATGCTGTTGGGAGAAGATCAGAGGATGCAGTCACACACCTGCTGGCATTCACACACACACACACACACACACACACACACACACACACACACACACACACACACACACATCTATTCCCATTCACACCCAAATACACTCATCATCTAGCAGATAATAGTAGCTGTTGTGAGCTCAGCATGTTCAATCATCCTATCATGTAGAAAAAGGAGTCTTAAATAGCAGTATAAATCTGTTCCAGTGCCAGTACACACGCCACACACACACACACACACACACACACACACACACACACACACACACACTGGTCACTTTATTGGGAAGACTTCCCTTGTAACTTGTGCTCTCTGTGTCTTTTGTAGAACAATAAGGTAGGTGTTTCTAATAAAGTGGCCAGTGAGTGAAAGAACAAGTTTGGTGTTTCTAATGAAGTGATTATTCCTTGTTTATTTTCTAACTGTTGACAGTAAAGATGTACACACACACACACACACCCCACACACACACACATAGAAAGTAGAAATAGGAGGTAATGTATTGATGGTGCAGTGTGTACTGCTCTATATTAACATTCTAAAGCACACGCTGGATAGAGTGGAAATGCTGAGAGCAGGGCAACAGCCGACCTGCTGAGACTCTCTCTCTCTTTCTCTACTGCCGTTCTGTTTCATCTTTCACTTCTCTCTTTTCTCTCTCTGCCTTTTTCCTCTCTCTCTCTGTCTCTCTCTCATCATCTTCTTCTCTTCCCTACCATTCACTTCTTATCATCTTCTATCTCTTCTTCCTTTATTTCCTTCCTTCTGTTTTCTCGAACTCCATTCTCTCTCTCTCTCTCTCTCTCTCTCTCTCTCTCTCTCTCTCTCTCTCTCTCTCCACCTCCCACTATGCTGTCCAACAGCTCTCCACCTAATGTGTCTGAATAGCACTGGACGTATACGTATGACGTCAGTGATGTGCACATATTATAACTCCTTCGCACACATTTTCATCAATGACGGAACATCACTCATCGCTTGGTTTTTGGGTCTAATAAACAGTGTGCAGATCACCTGCCTCACTGTAAACATGAGGGATCTAAAAAGGCCTTTGTGCTTCATGATTTTCAAGCAGTCACATCAGTCTTGGAACGTTAACCCTCAACACTGGATTACCGGTTACCGGAGTCTTAGTTGAAACCTGAATTTAGAGATACTACATAAACTTACTGGCAACTTTAATAGAAACACCTACATTATATGGAGAAAAGTATTGGGGCAACTCCTAATCCTGTTGAACATCCTATTTGAGGTCAGACACAGATGTTGGACAAGAGGTGTTTAAAGGATGCAGGTCATCCAAGTTCTTCCACACCAAACACCCAGGGGTGCAGTCATGCTGGAACAGGGAAGGGCCTTTTCCACACAGTTGGAAGCTACAATTGTCCCTGAAGCATTAAGATTTCCCTTCAATGGAGCTAAGCGAGGCCAACCCCTGAAAACCAATGCCACTGCATTATCCCTCCTGAACCAAACTGACGACTGGCACAATGCAGATAGGTAATGTTCTGCTGTTATTCACCAAATCCAGACTTGTTCATCAGACTGTCAAATCAAGAAGCATGATTCATCACCAGGTTTGAGAACCATCTGGGAAAAAATACACCCAGTTAAAAAAATTGTTAACTAATAGAGACGAAAGCAAATTAACTCCAGGTGTGGAAAAACACTCATAGATGTTGTTAATAAGTTGACTCTAAAAATAAGGCCTTTTCTTGTGGATTTAAGCTCAAAACGGTCTGCAATTCTGCACTAATAGATGGTGCAGTTTTGACTTATTTGCCAGTGCACAGACCAGTTGGAGCAAGAACATCTCAGGGCAAGCCTTTCATGATTCAGCAAAGCACTCAGCTAGATTATAGAGGCTGTTCAAATGAGCGTCTGGACACCATTCACCGAATTGTGCTTCAGCTGCATGTTTTTCTTTGGTTTGCTTAGATGCAGAATCTGTGGCCATCAGCAGTCTGAAAGGCCCTGAGGTACATTAGCATTGACTAAAAACTAATCTCAAGCTTCCAAGTTTGGGATACAACTGTAGAACAAAGTGTTTTGATTGAACACTACAATGGTGTAACCTAATACAGTATATAAGGGTTTAGAAGTATGTATTAAACCTCTGGAAAAGTCTTCATTTTGGATAGTCTGTTCAATTTGTGGCCAATTGTAGTGCCACAGTCTAATTATTGTGGTCGCACAAGACCAGACTACTATCTGCGAGGATGGGGAATGACTAAAATGCTCAAGGTCAAATTACCGTTTTAAGAACATATTTTAAATCACTCTAAAAAACAAACACAAAACACAGGAATAGTTTTTTAGGTTTTGGCTTAATAATACCAAATCTTTATTCAATAATAACAAAAAATGAGCATTGAGCATAAAATTGAGCAAAACATAAATGATTTTCATCTTGTTCTGGCTACTGTGATTACACAAAAAACCTCCACATGATAACCAGCAAGCTGATTGGCTCTTTTTGTTGGAGTGGGTTTACCTGCAAACAGGTGAAATTTAATTGGTTGTAGTCTCTTTAACTTGCAAAAAGTACTTTTTTTCCTGAGAGGACATAACTTTTATGGAAAATAAGTAAAATGTTATGTTCAGTTATGCTAGGCTCTGTTATGCAACGTGGCTCCTGTGAGCAGTTGCGGTGCCTCAAGTCAAAAAAGGCAAAACCTGTGTTAAATAACAGAAATGTACCTATCATACCAGTCAAATTGTTTACCCATCACCCATCACCAGCCCCTGGTTGTTCATTAAAACACCACCAAGAATGGTTAAATCTGTTGGGTTGGATAAAATCGATACTGATAGTTGTGCTTCTTTTCAGTGGACAGATATTCTGATGTTTGTTGCAGCCTGTAAAGAACAAATGCGTGAAACACTTTGTAGAAATTGAGTCACTTTTGGATGCCTCTGATCTTTAATTGTTTTGAAGTCTTTGGCAGTTTTCAGATCTATTATGGCTTTCAAATCTTTGGCAGCTTCTGATCCACAACAGCTTTGGAATCTCTGGCTGTTGGAAGTCTGTAACGGGTCTGGAATCCTCATAGGTTTGAAATCTGCGAGTGAAGACGCCCACGTCAGCGGCAGCAGCACTAACAGACTGCCTGGCTCCTCCACGCACCAGACCAGCAGAGACCAGGCCGAGAATCGCCATGGCAATGCCATGGAGACGGCGGCTCTCTGCAGCCCGTTTAGGTGGGAAAGAAACAAAGCAAGGAATTGGAAGAGCTGGTACTGTACAGTACATCAGAGACTGCAGCTTTACTGCCTAACGCTTTTTCCAGGCAAATTCTATTTCCATTCCGAGGGTGAAGGTGTAATGAGGGGGGTTGGCTGAGCTTTGCGCTGCTATCCTCTGGAGATCAAAAGTAGTTTAGAGTTGGAAAAGTGTCGGGCTTCGGAGAAACAAACGAAACAGACTGATTGTTCAGATCATTCACGTGCTGCATGCTTTCACCCTCTGTTCTCAACGAACCGTGCCAAAGAAAATCACTAACTACTGTGCTTGAGTTTACACTTACCGGCCACGTTATTAGAGAACACTTGCTTTTGTTCTTTCACTCAGAGAGTGAGTCACGGAAAGAGTCAGAGTCAGTGGGAGAGAGAGTCAGATGCGAGAAGGAAGCTGTAACCACTCTACTTAAATATGACGAGCTTTTAGATTTACATTCAAATTAGAGGTTAACCACAATGTTCAGTGTTACAGAGCCACACTTCACAAGCCATAAGCAGAGAGAGAGAGAGAGAGAGAGAGAGAGAGAGAGAGAGTCATACCACCACATACACTGTATGGACAAAAGTATTGGGACACATGCTCATTAAATATTTCTTCTACCATCATGGGTATTAAAAAAGAGTTGATCCTGCTTTTGTTGGAGTCCAGGGAAGGCTTCACACTAGATGTTGGAGTATTGCTGTGTGGAGTGGGTTGCATCAAGTCATATCATTAGTGAGGTACCCGGCTCATCCAACAAGTAGTGGATAGAGTACCATCATTCCGGAGAACATGTTTCCTCATTTCCACAGCTCAATGCTGGGGTGCTTTATATCCCGGTAGCCCACACCTGGCATTAGGCATTATGGTACCAGTTCAGAGAATCATATTCTATTGGCAGTACTTCTCTACAGAGACTAGACAAGTTGTGTCCAGAAAAAGAGGAGGGGGGTCAGAAAGAGAGAGAGAAAGTGTGTGTGTGTGTGTGTGTGTGTGTGTGTGTGTGTGTGTGTGTGTGTGTGTGTGTGTGTGTGTGTTCACATATGTACTCTAGAAAATGTCTGTCTTGCTTTATTCACACATGGACATTCATACTAGGGGGCTGAAAGGATAATGTCCAGATAATGTCCAGTACAGTTGATCCAGACATTTGTCCATACAGAGGGGAAAGGGGCTGTTGTGAGAGTTTGAATAATTACAGAGAGCCTAAGCTAAGAGACTGATTGGATTGCAGCTGATTATGAAATTTTGCAATATTGCTCATCAATCTTCCCCCCTCTCTCTCTCTCTCTCTCTCTCTCTCTCTCTCTCTCTCTCTCTCTCTCTCTTTTCAATTTCCAGACACGTTCGCCAGTAAAGTGGCTGCCATCCAGGACCAGTACGCAGACGCCTCCATTGGCAACGTGACGGGCAGTAATGCAGTCAACGTGTTCCTTGGCATCGGAGTGGCCTGGTCCATCGCGGCCATATATCACAACTCCAAGGGCAGGGATTTCCAGGTGGAGCCAGGGAACCTGGCCTTCTCAGTCACCCTCTTCACCATCTTTGCTTTCATCTGTGTGGCCACACTCATGTACCGGCGCCGGCCAGATATCGGCGGAGAGCTGGGCGGCCCGCGGACTGCCAAAGCGCTGACCACCATGCTGTTTGTCAGCCTTTGGCTGGTCTACATCCTCTTCTCCTCACTGGAGGCTTACTGCCACATTAAGGGCTTCTAAACACACACTCACATACACACACACACACACACACACACATACATACATACGCATACACACACAACTGCAAACACATACACCGATGTCCATACAGAGATACGTACACTCATGTTCTCGCATACATACGCAGAGATTAAACCTAATAAACAACAACAACAACAACCAATAAACAGAAATCGAGTGAGGAAGGACTACATGAATGAAAAGGAAGCAAGAGTGGCCAGAACTCTGCTAACCTGCTTATTTAGTTTCATTTAAATCTTTATTTGTTGGGTTAATTTTGTGTCTCCTCTTCATTATTTCATGTTCCTGATGCCTGAAGGACTGAATGTGATTGGACAGTTGTTGGCTGGACAAGAGCCCTTTGGCTGTGGATGGAGAATGTGAAGTATAGTGACTATTTTAAGGAAAATTCCAATGTTTTTCTCAACAGGCTTTCCCAGATTTGGTTTGACTGTGATGTTTCTTTGTAAAAATGAGCCTTTCTAATGCAAGGTTCAGCGCATAGACGACCTCCCATAGGGTTCCACGGGGCATGGGACTAAACAAAATTTGCTTTTCGAAGCTAAAGCAGTATAACGTTCTCCAGCACTTGTGGAACAGTTTTTCTTGTGGAAGGTCCAGTTAAAGTTAAGCCTCTTGTCTTCGACCTTACCTGGGATACTTTTGCTGCTCTGCCATCAGTCGAATGTCATGGAGAATGCTGAGATTCTACATGTCATTGATTTCTTTTTCTGTGCTCTATAGGAACCCAATGAGGTACATTTCACCCCAACTGTTTCAATTCATTTGGAATGTTTTTTGAGAGACCCCTGGAGTTTTTCTTTTCTGTGAAGTGTAAAACTTGAGTAATCCCAGCAGGCATCGGACATCAGTTAGACTGAAAGGCATTGGACTTTAACGTCAGATTAAATTTGGAAAATGAAAATCCGGTTGACATTAAAACCCAGTGTTGGACAGAGATTGAATTGTGGTTGCACATCAAAGTCACATCCATCAAAAAGCAACATTAGATTGGCATCAAGCTCCAACATTAGACAGACTGCCACACACTCTGACTTACAACCAACAATATATGAACATCTAATCACAGTAGAATTTGACTTTATGTGGATGTTCACATTATTAGCAGGTGTTGGGCTTTGGTCTCTTTCCCTCCCAACTAAATTGGTGTTTTACTTCAATATGATGTTGGCATGTTTGGAAGATGCTGAATTTTACTCACCATCACAACTAACAACACATCAACATGAGCTGTCGTCACTCTTCTACATCAAAAAAACCTTGGCCTTAGATGCTGTCCTAACATTGAGTTTTAACATCTAACCAGACAACAATGTCTACCGATGTCAGTGGCCAGCTGGGATCACCCAATTTTGAAGAAAAGCCGATGTAGATCCAGCCAAGAAGATTTGTTGTCCTTACAAAATAAGGAAACTCTGGGAAATGTGGTTTGAATGACTGTAAATATTACAAAGCTTGAGATCTTTATGATTATACCTTTATAAGAAGACCTGTGTCACCTTCAGGCCATGCAGTAGAGAAGTCAAACATTTGAAAACAGTGTAAAGTGCACTATTGGGGCAGTTGTTTGACACACATTCTTCCTGACAGAATCAGGCCCGTGTTTTGTAGTCCTTGTGCTCTTTTTGAAGCCATTTCCAGCTCCTAGTTGCTAGTGTGCTGCTGATACTAGATTACCTGTGAAAGAGTCTGACAAAACTGACAAAAAGGACAAAAACTGTGGCTACCATGAGACCGGGTACATTGTGTAGGACAGTTGTTCTCAGTCCCAATCCTAAGGAAGCCATGCAGAGTTTAGTATTTCCCCCTTCTGTCATACCTTATTCAATCAATTAATCAAGGGCTGGATCACTGTCTGATGATTTGATTCTGGTGTAGTTTGATCAAGAAAACACTAAACTGTGTTGTGCTGGGACTGAGATCGCTGTAGCTTTAGTTACCGGCCAGAAGATTATGCTACAGGCAGAGCAATAGAATACTTCTCTCAGTGAAACTCGAATAAGAAACAGCACCACAGCCATCACAGGACAAACTAATGTGTTAACTGAGAGCATGGTGTACGTACATATTGCTATTTTCATGACGTAATGGGCTGGCCAGCTTTGGTAACGTCCTCCTTGGACCTTTAAAGATGTAGGCTAAGGTATAGGGTGAGTTTATCCTGTGGCCTGTCACATTAGACTGAACTGAACCCTTTTGGTCTTCTCCTCGCTGTGGTTTTAGTCTAACAATACTGTGGATATTGAGATGAGCTTGTACAAGTCAAACATCATTTAGCCATTTTATTAACATAAACACACACTATGACAACCAAGATGGTAAGCTAATTATGGTACAGTGATAGAGCTAAGGTGTCTCCAGGCCTTCTGCTGAAGAGCCATCCTCCTGCAGAGTCTAATTTCAGCTCTAATCAGAGGCGACCTGCTCTCATATTCATGAGGCCTCCTGAAGGCCTTGATTAGGTTAATCCAGCATGTTAGATCAAGGATGGTGCAAACTCTGTGGGAGTCTAGCCCTCTAGGAGTAGGTTTGGACCTTGGTATATGTTAACATGTGTGGTAAAGTCCTCAGCAGGGCCTGCAGGGGATATACCATAAGTGCATTCCAGTTGTCCCTGTATAGTTCCCTGCAAAGTGGACTTTGCAGAATTCATACATTTTAAGGGTGGTGCCAAACCACACAGACAGAAAGCAGAAGACATCACTTCACAGGAAGTTGCAGGAAAGGTTATCAATGGAAAGATTGTCAATTTTCCAGTGCATGGTTCAAAGCATGGAGGGGAACCATTCCAGTGGTACTCAGAGCAACAGAACTGTTGAATTGTTCAGTGGGAGGGCTTAAAGACTAATGTTGCTTACGCCGCTGTTCTCCATTAACTGCACGTCGAAGACCCAAACCTTCATCAAACCTTGTCGAGTTGACATGGATTCCAACATTATTTGCCATACTACATCTATAAAACATGCTTTGCTTTTCTAGTCCTGATTTAGCCACACTAAGGAATCGTTACTGGTCTAATTGCTCCGCTCCAGCATGGGACGGTATGATACGGCCTCCAGAACTCCTTGGCCCTACAGTGGAAAAGTGACCTTTGAGTCATTGAAGAGCATGCACTCGTTTGTGTTTATCGATGGCTCTGCAGAGCATTCCGAGTGAAGATACTTAATGAACAGCAGTTCCCTTCACCCACATCCCGTGCCCAGTGTGTAGGGAATGTTCTGCTCAGAGACCCTGTGAAAATGCATCCCCGGTGTGTCAAACTCATCCTGCAGGGCAGCAGCACTGCATATTGCGACATTCCCTCAGTCAGCATACCCATACCTTGATAACTAATGGATATGTTGAATCTTATGTGAAGATTCAGGGAAGAAGCTTGCTGTGACCAGTCTAAATTTGGTATGGTCTACACCAGAGTTTCAGGCATTCCTTGGCATACATGATCCACCTCATCAGGTAATTATCAAGCTTCTACTGAGCTGAATCTGCCATGTTGGGACAAGAGATTCTTGAAACTGTCTAATGGTGTACACCATTGGGGATCTTGAGGTTGACATTCCAACCAAGCTCTTGGAGATATCCAAAACTAGAGTAAGAACAATTAGTAATGATACTCTGTGCCAGATTTTCCTGCCTGGTTTGTGTTTAGTTGAAGGAGATGTGTTAGATTTGGGCTGGAGGTACAAACCTGCAAGAACACAGATCTCCTGGATAAGGGTTTGTAACCAGTGATCCACCTCAGTGTTTCCAGACATGAAGGTCTGTCAGACAGTTTGCATTATGGCTGTTGTCCCAGCTCCTATCTCCCTTGAATAGGTGTGTAGAGAACTGTAGCTAAAGCAAAGATGTGGTCCTTCTTCCAATCCCTGTGTTTTGAAACGACTGGCCTACAGGCACCCTTCTTCATTGCTTCATTGCATTCTTCAGATCTGATAAAGGTCTTTGGAAAGAACCACTTTCAATTGAACCATACATATGGCTATGCTTACATTTAAGCGTGTAGTTGCTGCAGACCCTGAAGGATCTAAATTAAGCTCAGGTGTTGAAGGAAAACACCAGACCTTAGCCGAAGAGTAAGGAATGATGCAGCCAGCCCTCGACGGATCAGTCTTGATCTTTCTGTTGGGTCCAGTGAATCGCACGGGTTGCTTCCATTTCACTCGCTCCACTACCGACTTCAGAACAAGTGTTTACACTGATGACTGTTACTGTCCGAAACCGAATTCGCAAACACACAACCACGACCGTGCAAAGGAGGCATACACACATCATCGTCGGTAGTTAAGGTCTCACACATTTACTCAGTCTTACACACGCACACATAGACACACACACACACATTTTCATCTGTGTGGAGTTTACGAGGGCGCTGGTCCCTCCAGTCCTGCTGAGATTATTTCATAACCTGCTGTGTATTTGGACATGCAAGGCAAACACTGCAGATTAGCCGGGGTTTTAGAAGCAACTACTTTAGACGTAGTCCAATTTTGAAGTCGTAGATGAGGCTCCAAACTTCTGTAGAATTGCTAGGTTTTTACAAAAAAAAGCTAAAAACGTATAATTCAGATTAGAATGGCTTTAAATATTGATGGGAAAAGAGGCAAGATTTTTTTCTCTCTCTCTCTCTCTCTTGTCCAGATTTTCAACCTTTGGGGATATTCTAGACTAGAGCTGAAATAGTTTTTAAGATTGAGTAGCCTACTTTAGATTTGAGATAAATACTATGGCTGACTTGTAGTTTAGTTTGCTCCAAATTTGCCAAAAGGAGAAGGTTCCAGTGCTGCCCAGCTACAGAAGTGGGTTTTGTATTGTGACTGACATTTTTTACCAACACCAAAAGAAAAATGCCCCAAGAAATGTTAGAAACTACAAAAAAAAAAATGCCTTGGCAATGTTTTTCGTATGAGTATTTATACTTGATGTTCACATTTGGAAGTGAGGGGTACCGCTTGCACCCTCGTCCTCTGTGTCTCGATCTTTTCACAGCTGGCAGAGCATGTAAAGATTTGCATTTCTAGGAAATTCTGGGAATTGAAGTGCATCAGGGTTTGGGGTTTTTTCATGTATGAAGGAGAACAAATCTCTAAAATGTCTGTCCTTTGATTTTTCTTTCTTTTTCTTTTTTTTTGCCTTTATTTTCTTTTCTTTTCTTTTTTTTTTATTTTTTACAGGTCCAAGCACCAAAGGTGTTGGAACCCTCTTGCATTTTTTTTCTATAATTGCCTAAAACAGAGAAAAAAGAGAAATGGTTGCACTGGCTCCCGTGTTTTGTTACGGAAAAAATGAAGTAGACACTGAAGAAGACCTGCTGTCATGCGGCTGTTTTCAGGACCCAACATTTTCACCCATGTGATACGTGAAAGAAGAGAATTAAGAGAGCAAAGAAAAAAAGGAAAACAAAAAATAACGTGACTCGTTCTCCTGAACCCTGACACTCGTTTAAAAAAAAAAAAAAAAAAAAAAAAACAATAAAAAAGCGAATAGCTGAAGAGGAGGACGGTGGACTCTTGCGAAATACAGCCATACTCTGCATCCCGCTGTGGGTAGAGGGGGAAGAAGCCGTCACGGACTTCCCGTGTGCTGCAGCCTCCTGCTGCCCACGTCCGGCTGCTGGCCGCAGCGACCTGTCTGGAGATGTGTCTGCACCTAAATGTGTGTATGAGTGTATATGTGTATGAATGTGTGGGTGTGTGTTTGTCTGCACTTGAGGGGCTTGCCTGGGATGCCTTGCTGGGACGCCCCCTACAGGCTGTGGCATTCCCCAGCTCCCTCTAGTGGCCGCGTCTGCACATCAAACGTCCGGCCGATGTCCAAAGGTCCACATACGGACTGTGGGCGTTACTGCATTTCAAAGCCCGTTTGTGACAGCCGACAGCCCTCCCCTCTACTTCCTTTCCCCAGACCCACCCCACGTTCATATTTGGAATGTTAATGTGCTACTTGTTGACACTGTGCATGGATGCTAACCTGTCTGTATATAATAAGCAGTAACCCATTCGTTCATGTCTGTCGACGGAGGTTCGAAAGATGTGTAGATATTTGAACTTTTTGTTTGTTTGTTTGTTTGTTTGATTTGGTTTGTTTTAATCTCTTGCTACTAAGTTTTATTTGGAAGGAGTTTTAAATCTATTGGTCTTAACTTGCACATGTATATGGAAAAGGCAGTATCTGTCGTTCTAGTCAGGACATGAGAGTTTTAACACGAGGGATGCATGGGTACTTGTACAATTATAATAATAATGATAATAATAATAATATTAATGATAAAGATAGCAATGCCTCTTCTTGCTTGTCGCTTATGGTTGTATTATTTGACATTATAAGAGACTATTGTACATCAAAGGATATTTTGTCATTGAAGAGTTTCATATGTATATACTGTACAGTTCAAACCGAAAGGCCAGTCGGTTGCCTTGGCATTATCACAGAGCAGCGCATATTTATTTTCAACCCTTGGTCAACTCAAGAATGACAAATATTGCCTTTTGGATAGGTCGTTATTATGTTTCTCAGTCTGTTTATTGCTTGACGCTTGTTTCGTCCTTACTCCTTCGCTGAGCAGTGTGTGTGTGTGTGTGTGTGTGTGTGGGTGCATGTGTGTGTGAGGATGTGTGTTATATCTGGGGTTAAGTTACTTACACTAATTTAAGACATGGGGATGTGTAATGTTCAAATTTGCGCCGGACCTGTTCCGCATCTCGCAAATGTAAATGATCGTTCTTGGTGACAAGGAGATAACGTCTGGATAATGTCTGTGTGTGTGTGTGTGTGTGTGTGTGTGTGTGTGTGTGTGTGTGTGTGTGTGTGTGTGTGTGTGTGTGTCATTTTGAGTCCCTCCATTACCCCCACTGCTCAGATGGACTCTAGTTTTTTCAGGGGTTTAATAATATCTTTGATAATATAGTTTGATTTCCTTGCTCGCTCTCTCTCTCTCGCTCTTTCTCACTATCTCTCTCTCTCTCTCTCTCTCTCTCTCTCTCTCTCTCTCTCTCTCTCTCTCTCTCCATCCATGGCCTATGTCTCCACTGACCCCCTGCATTAAAAGGCGTCCCATGGTGGAGCATTGTCTGTAAACCGATCTGGCATGCTAGCTTGCGAATGATTTGATCAGGCCCTCTCTAAAGGCTGCCGCAGTGTTATTATCCTAATCACTGATAGATGACAGATACGAAGATCATAATAAAGAAATATGTTCCGCTCCGAGTGATAATTCGTTTCAGAGCAATGCTATCACTGGTGACAGTTTTCATGAAGCATTTTTCTTCCCAGCAGCTGAATGGATTAGTGTCACACATGGAAGGATTCGGGAATGCTGTTTTCAGATGAGGGCGCTGATATGCTTAGCAACGATAATGTTGAATTAAAGTTATAGCTAAAGTTAACCAATGGGACTAGGTTCTGATATTATTCATTCATTGATACAATGATAATTAGATTTGGCACAGACTAAAGGTTTTATTCTCCTTTATGTTGGCAAGTATGTTAAGCAATGCATTCACTAGAAGGCAGCTCGGAGTCAAATGTCCTTACTACAAAACACTGTAGCGGTGGCGTAAAAAGTAGAACAAAAAATTGCACCATAACGTTTACTTCTTCATAGTGTCCATAAAGGTGCAGTCGCAAAACGTGGGTCTCGTAAAATGGGGATGGCTGCAAAGTGGGGCTGGAAATCAGCGGCATGAACAGTCCTCGATTTTGGTTCTGCAGTTTCACATCTGCTGTCACACATAGTTGAGCCACACAATGAAGACCTGACTCTCAATCACACACTGATTTTTTTTATTTTTCAAAACACTATATATATTGGTGAAGTAATTTAAAACGTGAGTAAGTAAACTTTCCAAATTATAAAAAAGAATAAAAGTTTAAATGTGCTTGCCTTCAGAAATTTAGCCATTTATCCATCAAATTCTTTCTTATGTTTTTAACCTTTTTCCTGTATTTAAAGTTTCTCATGTTTACTACAGTGCAAAAAGTAAACAACTGTAATAATTTAGCCCTTACAAGTTCTTTATATTTTCACTTTTACATTTTCTGAATATTAATTTTTAAAAATCCAAATGATAAGGACTGAAGATGCCATAATCAGACACCTTCTTATCTTTCTTTTTGTTTATATTTTATTACAGTTTCCAGGAAAGCAATCAGAAGTGTAAAAAAAAGAACACAGGACACATATGTCAGTATATTTCATGGTTTGACCAAATGTTTTTGTATTTTTATTTTTCCAGTGTCTACAGTTTCAGTTGAAGAAAACATTCCAAATGATAAAATTAATGAACATTTTGCTTTCATTATGTTATAAATAAAGTTATTTATAAAGAGTGTTTAGAACTTAGAATAATTAATAAATAATAAATGTATTTTTGTTCTTTCATTTTCTGCAGTCAGAGTTTAAAACAATCCAAGTAATAAAAAACACAGACTAACTATCGGTGATCAGACATTAACTTTACCTAACTTACTTTAACATTATCTGCTGGCTTGAGTGTCGACTAGCTTGTAAAGGTTTGGAGTGTAAATGCAGTATAAAGCACTGCTCATGTCTTGTATTAACATCCGTCTTATGTGTGACCTGATCAGAAGTGGACAGAGAGACGTGTGATTGTTCACACCTGGCATTTCCTCAAATGCTGATCGGATTATGCGACTGTTGGACGGCCACTGCGTAAATCTGTGTTCGACAGACCAAATTCTGCTGTGAGAGCATATCGAGACAGTTGGATCACTAATGTATCTTAAAACAAACCGGACTGGACCAAAGAAAGAAGCTAGGCAAGCTGGACAGTTGATTAGACACTCGGTCATTGCGCTCGCACTGCAAGTTCTGCAAATGTCGGAAAACTATAAGCGCCCCTGACAACCTTTGAAGGTGGTTTGAGTGACTGGTTCACTCATCTGACCCCATTTCCTCCTGGACCCAGTGCTGTGTGCGTCAGATCAGATCACCCAATTTATATTTTAATGTCAGATGTGAACAGGGCCTCGGTGATCAAACCAGATCAAATGTAACTGGACTGTTTAATGCAAGGTGTCAGTAATGTCTGATCTATCTTTCTGTCTAAGCCTTTTCCACCCTTCTCAGTCCATCCACTCTCTTTTTCCGCTCTTTCTGTAGCTCTAAGCCCTCCCTCTCTCCCCTCCCTTTGGTTTCTATTGATTGTCTGGTTTGTTTTAATTTGATTACGACTATGAATTGAAGATCCTGATTTTGTTGTCCTGATTTTCCTTTATGTTGCACTCAAACTAATAAGAAGGAAGTCCACTAACTGTGATTGCCCCCCATGGTACACCTCTACACAGGAAATAAAGTTTGGGATATCCTGTTTAGAGCCCATTGACTGCTGTGTCTCTTTCTTCTAGCGATATACACTCACTGCATGCTTATTCAGTAATGGTAACGGGTACTGTTGTGGTGCCAGGGATGGTACCAGTCTGATCCAGTAAATGCTGGATGGGATACTGGAAGCTGAAAGGGAATTAATCTGATCCAATCCCGTGACTAAGCTTTCATGAAACACAATCAAACTGTTATGTCATTAGCTGCCCTTTGAGAAATATCACAGAAGAACCATTTTAGGTTCCATAAAGAACTGATTTTTAAAGGAACCGTACGGTCACATGACACAGTTATAATACTTTCAAAATTATTTCAACATATGCACGAAATATAATAAATAGAAATGCAGGAAATCCTTTGACCTATTAGTTTCCTATAACCTTCATCGACTAGAAGATTTCCCCACTCCTTCATGCACAATTATTTCAGCCATGTGACCTTTCAGGACCCTGAAGCCCCTGATACAATAAAGATTTCATAGTGGATTCTTTGATGAGATCTCTCCAGGCTCTGCTGCACCAATCTATGACACTTCCACCACCATGCTATAGTTAGTATCAGGTTCTTGTGCTCTAAAGGACTCTTTGTAGCACCTTTTTTTAGGGTGTTGAGTGTTTGATCTGGAGCATTAGAGTCTACTTTTTGGTGCTCTTTTTAATTGAAGCTCAAATAAAAAAAAAACTCATTTATAATAAGTTTGTACTACTTTAAAAAGTATTTCAATTCAGTTTTAGATGATATTCAAGATTTTTAAATGGTGAGATTATAAAATTGGTGCCATATAGGAAAACATTGTATTATACCATCTCTGGATGTTTACTCCAAGTAAAAAGAGTACTTGTGCTTGTAACACAATAGTGTAACCCTAACGGCGTGTTTGAAGGATCCATTAACACTACATGCCCTACACATTTTGGCTGTAACACACCCCTCACTGTTCAAATCAGGAAAACAAGATACTAATGTGTCAAAAAATTGGAATATTGTGAAAAAGTCTTTCATTTTCAAAATTTCACTTAATATTTTAAATCCATTATATGGCATTTCTAGCCTTTTTATCATTTTTGATCAGTATGGCTTGTAGTTCATAAAAATCCAGAATCTCAAATTAGTAGAATATTTCAAATTACAAATTACTATTCAGACGGTATTAACATTAAAAAAATGCTTTAAAATGTGTCAATTTTAATGTAATGTAAAATGTATGTTACATTTTTTAATTAAATTATGAAGACAAAAATATTACATTTGGTTAGAATTAAACTATTACATGAGATGAGAATACTCCTTAAAAATTAGGCTTTGTTTAGGCCTGAGTGGGCCACAAAGAGGATTAAATGAGTTCATGCACTCTTTGTGAACTGTGTGAGATGTGTGGCAGGGACCCAGACGGGATACTCTCTCTCTCTCTCTCTCTCTCTCTCTCTCTCTCTCTCTCTCTCTCTCTCTCTCTCCTTCTGTATGCCACTGGGACTTCTGCACACCAAGAGGAGCTCTTATCAAGCAAATGGCCTTAAGGAGCCTCTGCCTGGCTCTGTTTTACATAAAATAAAGGATTGCCCATTTCTCTACTTGTTGGAAAAGGAGCCGATTGTGTTATGTGTGTATTTTACTCTTATATTTAAAGTGTTTGGTTGTTAACCATTTGGGGTAAAAAGAATCAGTCAAATTAAAGCAAATGAGGATGATGAGGTTCAAATGAGGTGTTTGTTTGGATCTTATATCAGAGGACAGAGCATTTGATTGGGTCTTATATCACAGACAGAGGTTTTTGATTGAGTCTTATATCACAGACAGAGGTTTTTGATTGGGTCTTATATCACAGGACAGGTGTTTGTTTGGGTCTTATATCACAGGACAGAGGTGTTTGTTTGGGTCTTATATCACAGGACAGGTGTTTGTTTGGGCCTTATATCACAGGACAGAGGTGTTTGTTTGGGTCTTATATCACAGACAGAGGTGTTTGTTTGGGTCTTATATCACAGGACAGAGGTTTTTGATTGGGTCTTATATCACAGGACAGAGGTGTTTGTTTGGGTCTTATATCACAGGACAGAGGTGTTTGTTTGGGTCTTATATCACAGGACAGAGGATTTGATTGGGTCTTATATCACAGACATAGGTGTTTGTTTGGGTCTTATATCACAGGACAGAGGTTTTTGATTGGGTCTTATATAAATGAACAGATGTGCTTATATGGGTCATATATAAATGAACAGATGTGTTTATATGGGTCATATATAAATGAACAGATGTGTTTATATGGGTCATATAGTGATCCATAGTGATCTGCAGGCCCATGGCCAGGGGGAGGCAGTAGGCCATAGTGAGTCAGTAATGGTGTTTTATATTATAAATGTCTGTGTGGAAAAAATGATTTAGTATGAAGAAAAATTGAGAGATCAGTTGGGTTCAAATTAAAAACGTAAGCACTGATGAAAATGCTCAAATAATAACATATGGCAGAAGCAAGACAAGGCAAATTAAATGTTCTCAATTTGAGGCAATGCAGCTGTGGGCACCTGATGCTGACAATTAGCGAAGCAGAGATGTAGAAGTTTTTTTAAATGAAGAAAGAATGGTGAGACTAGTCCCTAGAGAAAGTAAAAAATCAATATAAAAGTATAAAATCCGATGGTATAAGTAGACAGATTGTTGACATGGGGTCTCACACAGCTTTCAGACAGAATTATAGAAGACATTTTGTAACTAGATGTGTCATCTGGTGCTATTAACTTGTTTTTATCACTAGTTTTTGTCAGGTATATTTGGGACAGATGTTCTCGTGTTTTCTGTTTTTCTTGTGGTGTTAAGCTGTTTTGTTTTCTAGTTATAAACAGGTGGGCCTTGACGTGGAAACTGTTGAGAACCTCTGCCCACATGTCCTGCCCCAACCTCTGCCTAAAGCACATTTTTAAACATGTTCAGTGTGAAAGCAGCTGCAGTTGGACAGAGGAGCATGTCAAGAGTCAGATCTGCAAAGAAGGTGGAGAACTAGTAGAGAAGAGACTACAATTCTACATTAGGGTGGCTACACACGAGACGATGAAAGGATGAAGATGCATGCAGGTCTTGTCCCTCTAGACCAGTATTTCTCAAACCTGTTCCTGGAGGCACCTCTGCTCTGCATATTTTAGAGCTTACCCTACTCCCAGCACACCTGATTCAGATACTCAGCTCTTACACAAGCTGTGTCTCAACGGTCTAATCTATGAGCACTATGATCTGAGGATCCTGGGTCATGCTGCTTGCCATTTAGCAGCTGGAGTCTGAGAAAGCAAACCATGCCCTCTCTGGGTGGATGCCATCCTCTCCTCACATCACATCCAGTCCGAGTGTGTTGGTGTCCCAGCAATGATGCAACTGGAGAAGTTTGAAAAGAGGCAGTGGCTGGCTTCACATATATATCAGAAGAAGCACTTGCTTGTTTTCACCCGTCTAGTGTTGGGAGTATCCTCAGGAGTATGGGACCCTAAATTGGGTGGTTGGGAATCAAATTTGTTGCCACACAACAAAGTGAATCATACAGAACTGGGAAAGCATACACTGCCTGTCTGGCTGTATCTGCCCATCCTCATTTCTATTGGTTGACATGCCTCCACATCAGAATCCTTTGCTGCAAAAGTTAAAATGGTTTGAACTTTTCATGACTCAATGGAGCATCTTTTTCCCGCATAAAGGCACAAATCTTGTCTGAGAGCGCTGATGCAGCATCCTAATTGAAATACGTTGGGTGACTGTGTTTCTGGTGCACCATTAGCCTCTAGAGTGTAGGCATCCTACAGCACGTCTTTGAACATGTTCAGTCTCAGAGCAGTCTCAGACAGAGGAGCATATCAAGAATCTGCGAGGAATAAGGAGGAGTGCTTCTTTATGTTCAACATCAAATCATATGTCTTATAAATCAATACAAATATTGATTTCGGCTACTCCAGAGATTTTTAAATAAGGTCATTTTGATTCTAGAGGGTTTCAGTTCCAAATTCTGAGAGGTGGAAATCTGTGCCAAGAGTCGATTCCATACAACACTTTTAATGACTGCAAAAATCGACATATGGGACATCTAGTCAACATCTAGTCAATTGAAAAGGGGTATATTATTAAGAAACAGAAAAAACAGCTTCCATGCTGGTCAAAGCTGGTTCGTGCTGGTTTATGCTGGCCTGGTTCTGACTGACACACTGTGAATAGACTGAGCAAGACCGCAGTAACCACATGAGAATCCATTCATTGCCATTCTATGAACCATTAATCAACTAAACAACCACCTAGCAACACCACAGCAACCACCTGGGATATCATATCAACCACCTAGTAACAATGCAACAGCAACATATATAACATAACATATCCATATCCAGAACCCTATAACATCTAATCAGCAATTCCAAAGCAGCCATCTGTTAAATTGTAGCATCTGACCAGCCATTTCATAGGGTTTATCAACCCTGCATCCCACATACTCAGATTTGCTGAATGGGGTGTGTTAGATTTGGGTTGGAGTTGAAACTTGCACAAAGGTAGCTCTCCAGAAGCAGGGTTGGTGACCCATAGGATCTCAAAAGCTTCCAAGAACATCCAAAGTAACCATGTAACCAAAGAAACTATGTAACCAAAGTAACGAGTTCTGGAGTATTTCATTACCACTGTCCTGTAAAGTTGCTTTGCAGCATCAGTTCTATAATTGCTATACAAATAAATCTGATTTGATACTATTCCCTAGTAAATGCCTTACAACCACCTGACAACTACTTTGCAACCATTTAGACCCACAACAACAACTACCTGTGAAACCATGGCATTCACCTAACCGTTCAACAGGAACCATCTAAATAACTACCACGTTTCAAAGCAACCACCTAGGAACACTATACCAACCACCTACCAATACAACTACATCTGGTATTCTCACAATAGTGCATTTTTTTTTCTTGCGATGAGAATTTGACGTTTGGTCAAATGTGAAAGCTGTTTTCAAGACCAGGATTTGTCCAGAGATCTGATTTCTGGTCCTCCTAAAATCAGTGGTTCACTTCAAGCAGATTCTGATTTGGTCTGCTGCAAAAATGCCTGCAGGAAAGTGACACCCAGAACTGCACTATCAATCCATAGTTCAAAAGGAATTCTGTGTGAAGGCAAGCCAGGAATAATGAGTCTCTCCTCCAAATGAGCCTAGAATCCATCCTGGGTTCAGACTTATGTATTCAGGATAAGTTTAAAAATGCCATAACTTAAGAATAGGCATAAATTAAAATAATTCCCTAATAGCAATAGGATAATGGACCACCCTTGGCCCACTGATGTCAAATTTGGTGGTGCACTCATGTTTTACTGTGTTTTTCTTAGTGTTCTGGACAATCCACTGCTACTTTTATTGCTCATTTTCCACTCAGGTTCAAATGTATTCATCCATTTATTATGATTTACTTTTCTTTCCTTATTTGTTTTTATCAAAAACATTTTCAAAAAGTTTTATATCAGACCTAGTTTTTTTTCACAGTTTTCACAATTTCTTTTAGTTAATGTTCTAAAATACAAGCCTATGTGCATTTAAAATCAATTTTAGGAGATTTAAAACTAATTAGATCCTATATGCTGGAGAAACATTTGAGTGGTTCAAGGGTGAACCAACATTGTGGGTTACTGACCTTCAAGCCAGCAGACCAGTATGTATATGTTTGTCTACAAGTCCTTTAAGTTAAACACTGTCCATTTCTACAGCCAATTAAAAGTTCATTCACAAACTTTCCTTTTCTGCATTAAATTGTATTCCTCCACTTGCCCCCTAATGCTCTGTCCACTCATGCCCAATGTGTCTCCTCAGACGACTCGTCACGTTCTGAACCTCCAGCCAATGCAGTGAGTTAATGGGGCCCTACAGGCTGGGGGGATTTTCACATTTTCATTACACTGCAGGACAGTGCTATTTTGGTGAGGACATCGCCTCTGTGAAGTGTGTGTGTGTGTGTTTGTGTGTGTGTGTGTGTGTGTGTGTGTGTGTGTGGGTGTGTGTGTGACTGCTCAGCTGTCAGTCAGAGAGAGAGAGAGATGCGAAGACTTTTATTATACAGGCTTGACACTGTTTGACTTTCAGCTAAATGCCACATCTCACATCAAACTGCCACAATATAAAGCATGAGAGCACACACATGCACACACCCTCCCACACACACACACATGCACACACACACTCACACATGATGATAGCTTTAACATTTATGACTAAATCAGGCAAACTGAATCAGAGCGTTTGGCTTTAGCCTTTAAAGCATCCTCCTCTTATATTTACAACAGAATGAAATGCCAGAGACATCAGAGCACATCAACAGGGAGGCTGCGTGTGTGTGTGTGTGTGTGTGTGTGTGTGTGTGTGTGTGTGTGTGTGTGTGTGTGTGTGTGCGTGTGTGTGTGTGTGTGTGTGTGTGTGTCTTTTGATGGGACTTATAGGTACTTCCATACAGTGAGGTCCATAAGTATTTGGACAGTGAATTAACTGGTGGAGTCTGTCCTCCGAGCCTCACTGCAGGCTGATAATATAATCCAGCTAAACTTCATTCATTTCCAACTGAATTAAATCCCAATTTAAACTCTAAAGGTTTAAAAAGTTTCCACTGCATGTTTACTACTCTGTCCACATGTACATGCTCAACCTGCATGCAGACTCTGACTGCTCAGTGAGAGGGGGTGGGGCTAATGATGTCACTGGCCTTGATATTGGGTTATAGAGGAAAATTATTAGGGAGGGGCTGTTCACCCTCTTTTTTTGCTAACACAGTCTTCAAATTTCAGAATAAATTTGGATCACTATCAAGTATTTTGAAGAATGCATTATTATAAATATTCTTGTCTATTTAATCATTATAAATAAAACAACATTTCAGCTCAAACAACTCTAGATGACCGATTTCCAACAGGATTTCTGAGATATAAAGTGTTATTTAGTCCTTATCAGCAAAACTATAATAAAATATATTAAAATACATAAATTCTGGTCATTTAAAAATTGAGTAGCCTAGAATCTCCTGTCTCCTACAAATACTTTCCTATTTTTTGGTCAATAGAAGTACATAAAATTATGAAACAATCCCACAAAACTGGCCTAGGGTTCTAAAGGTAAAAGATACACATGTCCAAATGTTTGTGGACACTCATTCTAATGAATGCATTCAGCTACGAGTTCAGCAACACGATCAAGTTGAGTTCTGCTCAACCAATGGTGGCAACCAATCAGATAACAGTGGCTCATGTTCCTTTGATATCTGTGCAACATCAGAATGTATTGTTGCTTTTGTTATTTGGTTACAGAGACATTCATCATTTAACTGCCTTGTGAGACACCTTGGACAGCAAGGCATCAGGTCAGCTTGCTATTTACAGTTTCAGACACAGCAGAGGGAGACCCCTGAGAAAGACCACGACCCCCAGCTCAGAGACAGAGGTGTCCAGAAGAGTCCATTCAGAGAGCCAGAGTGTTCAGGCAACTCATATAGTGTTTATTGTAACATTGCTTCATCTGTAGGGGTAAAAGTAGTTCTGTGTGTGCAGTGGTTTGGCTAAAAGAATAACCCTTGTGTTACCTGTGAAAGGGACGCTTCCACTCCTTCAAAGTTTGTAAAGAAACGTGACGTCACTGAGCTGCATGCACAGCTTTGCAACAAAAGGTTCGCATTTTCCCATTCGATCAGCAGCCCTGCACTAACAACAGCTATAGATTAACGGTTATTTCTCCTTAAGCACCTTATAATTATGTTATCTTATATATGTTTATAGATACTCCAATTATTATTCATCTGTCAATGAGTTGAAATGTTAGACATTCCCATCTGGATCACATCCTTTTATTTATGAAATAGGAGACAGGAATTACTACAGATTTGACTTAATAATAAAAATAATAATAATAATAATAATAATAATAATAATAATAATAATAATAATAATAAGAAGAAGAAGAAGAAGAAGAAGAAGAAGAAGAAGAAGAAGAACAACAACAACAACAACAACAACAATAATAAAAATGTCTCAAATTATTAATAATAATATAAATACTGTTATATATCATTAACTGAGACATGACTAACTAATTAAAACTGAAGGCAAAAACTATAACCATTTAGTGGCTATAAAAATGTATTTAGATTTAGGTATTTAGATTTATCATCAAATTAGCATATTGACGATAAATCATGACACTTTGTTCACCACTACATGACCAGTACATAACCTAAAAATGTATGAATTAAAAGTATTGGTACCAGTATTGGTGATACTGGCCCTGTATTTACTTGGTATTGGATCGATACCAAATTTCACAGTACATTATTACACAGCTCTTTGTGAGAATTACCTAATAATAATTAATACTAATACTTTAATTAGTCAATGTATTTTTGTGTTATATGATCTATATTTATATAAATGCAATTATATAAAAATGTAATGGGGATTTGAATATTTATTTATTTATTTGTGTGTTTGTTTGTTTGTTTGTTTGTTTGTTTATTTGTTCGTTCGTTTATTTTTATCTCTGTTCATATGAATGTATTTTACTGGGAGATACAGTGCCAAAATATTCTCATAGTGAAGCACAATATCTTTCCATTGCAAATTGAATAAGACTGAAAGCTTCCTCGAAACTGCTGCTAAACCTGAACCAATTTCAGGAAGATGACACAAGCATCGATACAGCAGTTCACATAAAAGCGCCCTGTTGTCTCAACAAGCAGCATAATGTCACTAGCTGCTCGTTTTCTTTAAGAACAGCAGCCGATTCTGAGTAAATAGTTTTTTATATGAAAATTTAATGTCAGGGTTGTAAAGGTTTACTGAATAAATAAAGCCCATATAGGCCCTGTTTGTTTATTCTGCTTGCTCTTCCTTGAATAATATTCAATTCAATCCAACCTGCGTGCTGCTGGGCACGCCTGCCAGCGACGTATTCCCTGCTGCATGGGCACTGCTGAGTGATTTTGATGCTTCCTGTTTGCACCCAGGATTAACGGGTCAAGCAGGCATGGCACAAAGGGATTGGCTCTTGTGACTGGCTCTTATAACAGATGTTCCATAGGTTTAATAAATGTACGTGTCTAACTACCTGTATGCCATTTTCATGTTTTTTAGAGATGGAGGGAGGGAGAGGAGAGGGAGAGAGCAAGAAAGAGAGAGAGTTTTCATTGAGTTAGTTTAAAGTAGCAGTGATTTATCTGGTCATTTAGCTGATCATTCCTGTTGTGCTGGTATGAGTGGGTCAGACACAGCAGTGCTGCTGGAGTGTTTAAACCCATCAGCATCTCTCCTGGACTGAGAACAGTCCACCAACCAGAAATATCCAGCCAACAGCATCCTGTGGGCTGCGCCCTGTGAGCACTGATGAAGGACTAGAGGATGACCAACACAACGTGTGCAGAAACAGATGAGCTTCTGTCTCTGACTTTACATCTACAAGGTGGAGACACTCGGTAAGAGTGTGTAAGCATCTGAGCTGTACCGACAGGTCTTGTGTGTGTAAGTCTTGTATGTGTCGAACACAATCATTATCAACTCCATACCACCTTTCTAGGTTAAAATGTCAGAGCGTGGAGATAAAATGCCAGTGTGTGTTCATCTATAGAACACAAGCCATGTGTGTGTGTGTGTGTGTGTGTGTGTGTGTGTGTGTCCTTGATCATCACTATCAACTTCATTCAGTCCATGAGAGTAGATGAGATTTTTCTAGGTTAGAAAATACCACAGAAATGCCAGATGACCTGTGTGTGGGTGTGTGTGTGTGTGTGTGTGTGTGTGTGTGTGTGTGTGTGTGTGTGTGTGTGTGTGTGTGTGTGTGTGTGTGTGTGTGTGTAGAAAAAAGGAGGTGGTCATAATATTGGTGTATGCTTATTGCTTGAAGGTATGTGTATGCATATGCACGCACACACACACACAAACACACACACACACACACATTGCCTGTATCATCAGACATAAAGGAATAGACTTGCACTGCATTAAAGGGCAGAGAAGGATAGAGAGATGGAGGTAATAAGGGGAAAGTAAAGGGCATACACATTACTGCAGAGAACCGAGAGAACCTTCAGACCATTCACTGCATCTCTTACAGAGAGAGGAAGACATAGACCTCTGAGATTCATCTTTCTGTAGTTGGCCCCATTTCTAAATAAGGAAGGAGTTCTTTTGGGGGAAAATGAATGCTGTTTTTGAAAATCACTCCAGTGTTACTCAGCAGTGAAGTGAAATATTCCAAAGTTGACTGTCTGTACTGTTTAAGCTGCAGTAGCCACCCAGGCAACAAAATACTGGGCTTGCTGCTCCAGAAATACCCACCTCTGTCCGGAATATTACAACAGCCATACCCTATAATAGTCCAAGTTGATCCAACAAAAAAGCAGAATCTATAACCAGAACATGACCGTATTTAATCAACCATTTTGAATTTTACGTTCAGAAATAATCCATTCTTGAGATTTTTTTTCTCAGCTATGCATCTGCCAGTCTCACTTTCAGCTCCTAAAGCCATCACCTGAGCTCCATTACATATTAAAGGCACTGTTATCCAGCCTGATGTGAAGTATCTGCTCACATTTGAGCTTTTATAGACTTTCAAACTTTGTCCTGAATCAGACTGTGGATTATGATTATGTATATGTAAATATCCTGAAACAACAGAAAAGCCCAGGTGATCATAAATATGACGATAAATGTGATTATAAATATGACAATTGTTCATTTATATTCTGCAATCTTTTCTGCTGTTTGAAGTTAAAGTGTGAAATCGGTGCATTGCTGTTTCAAAGAAAGGTGCTCTACATGCTGGTTGTCCCAACAAAAACTTTTCAAACTGCAAGCAGGACTGAGATGCGCAATGAATAAAAAGTGATAACTGGTCATTTATGGACATAAAATGCTAATGACATTTTGCAGGCAGTTACATGGATCAGAGTAGCCTACAGACATGATGAACATATCAAACTACAAGACTTGCTGTTTGCTCACAGCCTTCAAATTTCAGAATGAAATACAAACAATACATACGTAATTTAAGGACTTTCAAGTTTATTTAATTGATTTGGACTATTTTTTAAATATCCTAATATCTTTACATATATATATATGTAGATAAGAATATATTATATAATATAATTATAATTATAATTATTATATAAATTAGAACATATAAGTATAAATATTTATAATAGTCCTCTCACGTACAAAATGTCATTTCTTGGTTATGGATTCTGCTTTTTGGTTCTCAAAACATTTGGCCCTATTTTGACGCCATACAGATGGCCCACATTTCTTCTTTATGAAAACATAACCTACGTTGTGTTGGTCAGCAGCTAACTTGATCTGCCAGCTTAACCCAGCTTGAGCTAGATCTGCTGTTCCCTGAGGGGAGAACCAGGATTTGTCCAGCTGCTAAAGAAGGGACGGGATGAAGGGAGTATCATGCATTGAACTAAATGTGAATTGAAGGAAAGTGAGTGGCTAATATAATGAGGGTTTCCCTCCGAGGATAAAACCGCATCTCTGGCAGGTGGCTTTGATCATGCAGAAGAATCTGTAAGATGTCTCCATGCTGTGCACGAACTCGGAGATGAGGATGATGATGAAAGTTTTAATTTGGAGTCGTGTCTTTGTTCCCTTCTATTGTGATTTGTTTTGATCAGTTTGATTCGTGTGTTTATGCAAAGTCTCCTTTCTCTCATATGGAGAAGCATCACCATCATAACTGTCCATCAGCATGAAGAGCTCTGAGGAATGAGTCACAACTGCTTCTACTGCTCTCTCTATCTCCTTCCATCTTTCCTTCTCCCTTACGTCCTCTCTGACTCCCTCTATCTCTCTCTCCCTAAATAGATCACCTCTCTCGCTCTGCTTCTTCTTCTTCCTTCTCCTCTCATCTCTTAATTTCACACCTTTGTAAATGACTCTGTAATTGTCTGGTAATCATGCCTAAATTGCCTGCCGTCCCACACGTTGAGTGAATAATAGTTTAGTAATGTGACTTTCACACTCCAGCAGCTCAGTGCAGGGACTCATAACTTCCGATGTGCTGCAAGTGATTCAGATAAGCATTTCGGACTGTAACTCATTCTGAATGTGTTTGGCTAATTGTTCAAACTGAATTAGACCTGCCAGAGTTATTCAACATGCATTAGCGTGACACTACCAGGGGTCTTATTTATCGTTCCAACCAACATCTGGCTGATTTCACAAGGGCACAGCCTGGGCATTCATTCAATTTTTCAAATATCAGTTTATTTTGGGATCAGCTCGCTTTATGTTGCGCGTCACTGCATTTCACATGTTTAAACATCATTGCCACTCAGGAAGTATTGCATATGTCATGGGTTCCTTTAGATTAGCTTGACCAAATTTTCTACTGTGGTACTGTAGTGGTCAGCAGGGCTTCAAGTTGTAGGACCATATCAATGTTTATGGGGGAGGGTGGGAGGGGCTTAAATATCTTCAAAGTGTACTTCCACCCCCAAGTACCAGCAAGTCTCCCACCCACTCAGCACCTATGAAAAATGTATGTTAGGGGGTCGAGTCAAGCACGTGAAGGCTTGGTGATATGTAAGCGGGGGGGAACCGACAACAAGATCTCCAAAAATACATTTATATGTAATATATGTAAATATATTTACATATATATTCCTAAAATTCTCCCCAAGAATTTCCTATAATGTGCACAATTCACACTCAACCGTACATATTTTACAATTCACAACAACCTCCCATCCACAGCTGGCCCCAACATAGCAGTGCCAAAGCTTGATGCTCATCCAAAAGGAATTTGAAAAGGAATTAATCAATAAAAGTCATATATAAAAAGTGAGAATTTCACGTTTTACACTGGCATTTATGTTTAGGCTTAGGGTTAAGGTTAGGATGACTTTAGCTTCAGTTTACATTACGATAATGTTAAGATTAACTTTTGCTTAACGTCGCATTCATCAATAGTCATTTGTCCATATCTTCAAAAGTCAACCTATATTTTAGTCACATAGGTAGGAATTACTCTTGAAACTGGCTGGGAACAGAGTTAGTCAGAAGCTTTTCAGCTTCAAACCAAACACAGCATTTGAGCACAAGACCCTCATACCAACTTTGAAGCATGTGGCTGGAAGTTTATGGTTTGGGGATGCTTTGCTGCAGCAGGGCCTGGAAAGCTCTCCATTATAGAAACCACTATGAAAATTGTATTATATCAGAGGAGGCTTGAGGAAAACATACAGTCTGTACAAAGACTGACACTGAAACATCACATAGCTGAAAGAATTATGCCTGGAGGAGTGGAAAAATCTTTCAGTCAGTGTCAGACACTGGTTGATGGTTATAGGAAGCATCTAATTGACATTATTTCTGACCGTAGGACATATAGTGTCCTAAGGTTTGAGGCTTGAGGCTGGCAGTAGACTTGTTTCCAACCTCAGGGGACTCCCAATTGAACCGATGAACAAGCATGGGGGGACACCCCCCCAGCACACAATCCACACCCCCATAACAAAACACATTTCTACGGCTACACCTCCCCCATGACTTCCATGGTACTGCCCTGTTCCATTCATAATTTCCAGAGGGTGCACAAAAATAAGGATGAAATTAAAACAGAGCATGTCTCCATCTGTCCATATCCATATTTAACACTCAGAATAAATGAGACTTTAAGAATGAATGAATGGCACGTATAAAAAAATGACAATTAGAATAAAGTTCAATCTCGAATATTATGCAGTAAACAAATACACAAACACTGACACTTTGACATGATTTCACATAGTTTTGTTGCATTCTAAAATGTGCTAGCTGCATTCTAAGCACTGCCACAAGGGGTGCTACGGCAACAAGTAGCCATGCTACCTTAAATTGCTAGACTTTGGGTTAGCTCTCATGTTAGAACAGCAACAGGACTATTGTTCATCTTCGTCGTTTCATTCTATTAGAATCAGTACAGCACTGTCCACATGTCTTTAGACATGTCCTCTATCGCCCCCTTCAGTACTTGGTTTATTAACCGCCACTGTAACATAAGAGTGTACAACTTGTACAATGTACAGTACAATATGGCTGTGCGTGTGCAGTGTGTTGGTAAAGCACTGTCAGTTGCTCTGTCACTGAGTACCTTTCATGCCTAAATATTAAGAATGCCACAATAATAACTCTTGCAGTGAACCTTCTGCTGTAACACTGCTGTCTTTGATGGGTGCGCTTCTTTCCAACACTGTAAGCGTTAATTTAACACCAGTAACTGTGCTGTTATCAAGCAGCATTGTGAGCGAGTGCCCTGGCAGTCTTCAGGCAGAGTACTGAATTGTGAACACAGCTACGAGAGCGGAGTCGTGTTGTGTGCTTCGGTGATTTGACTTGACGAAGAAGAAGTGTTCGCATAAAGATTAGGATGAATAATAGCTCCAGGAGAAAATTGTTATGGAAGTGAAGTGTATAATAGAGTAATTGCAGGGGTAACAGGAATTTGCTTTCTCCACAGCTGACAGAAGGATGCAATATTATTTTCTCATTTTTTGTTTGTGTGTAGTTGTTTTTATGTATCAATCAGCCATATCATTAAAGCCACTTGTCTATTATTGTGTAGGCTGCTTTTGTTCCGCCAAAACAGCTCAGGAATATCAAGACATGGTCTCTACAAATCTTCTGTAGGTGTCCTGTGGTATCTGGCATCAAGATGTTACTTTACATTCTGTCCTTTAAATCCTGTGAGTGAGTTGGGACTTCCATGAGCATCGATGAGCCTTGAGTGCCCATGACCCTGTTGCTTGTTCACCGTATGTCCTTGGAGATCTGTTAGTAGAGAATGACATTTGCATTTTGAGAACATCCCACAAGGCCTGTCTGGTGTTTTGGAGATGCTCTACACATTATTGTCTAGGCATTGTTGTCTATACATCGTCTGGCGCAGATTGCAGTATTAAGCTTGAAAGTGTTAAGCTTGAACTAAAGCCAAGTTATGATTAAAGTTTGATCTTTTTATTTACTTCTCTACTCAACAAATTCACTTTCCACCATATGAGCAAAAGTATTGGGACACTGCTTGTTCAGTCATTCTGAATTCAAGGTATTAAAAAGAGTTGATCCAGCCTTTGTTGGAGTAAATGTCTCTACTGTTCTCCTGGACTTTGGAGCATTGCTGTGGGGATTAGATTATATTCAATGATTAGGATTAGTGAGGTAAGGATGTTGGATTATCAGCACCCCACCACATCCCCAACTCCTCAGCTCATCACAAAAATATTGGATGGAGGGTCATAATTACAGAGAACACAGTTCCACTGTTCCACAGCTCAGTTCTGGGGGGGCTTTATACCCCTCTATGCCATGCCTGGCATTAGGAATGCTAATTCATGTTTGTTGGACAGCTGTGGCCTGTTGATCAGGGAACCAGCATTGTGAAGTTGGAAGGTTGCCGGTTTGATTCCCTGAACAGGCAGGACAAGACTGAAGTGCCCTTGTGCAAAGCACTTAACTCCCCAGCTGCTCCCCGAGTGCTGTGGATAGGACACATGTGCTCACTCCCCACCTAGTGTGTGAATTCACTAGTGTGTATGTGTGTGTTTCACTGCATGGATTGGTTAAATTTGCGGAGGACAAATTTCCCTGTGTGCAAGCACAGTGGGTCTATATGCACGCTTACATTTTTTCATCTGCTCCAGGGAGTCCTATTTTATTGGCAGAACTTCTATACAGGGACTAAACTGTGTGTGCATTTGCACATCTTTATCAGCAATGGGTGCAACTTAAATGAATGCATTCATTAGAATGGGTGTCCACAAATACAGACTGGATATAGCGTGTAGAGTTAAAGGGACAATCCCAGATGAGTAGATGGGTATTTTTTATGCATTTTAGATTTTGCCTTAAAAAATACTGCACTATAATTATTTGCCCACTTCCATACACTGCCACAGTGAATATTTATCTACAACAAAGCATTTCCCACCAACCCACCCTGAAGGTTAGGTACTGGATTGGGTCTAGCAAAATCCCTGGATATACCCCGTGAAGATACCAATACAAATATGTGTGTTTCTGTGCAGTAGTTTACAGTGCAGACTCAGAGCTTAGAAAAATCTGTTCTGATGCTTTCTCTTCTCCTTCCAATCTTGCTGCACTCTCCCATCTCTCTCTCTCTCTCTCCTCCATCCCTCCCCCTTTCTCTCCACTTTGTATCTGCACTTTACTAACTTCCCTCTCTTACAGCCTCTGGTTCCATCTCCTGCCATAGTCCTACAGCCCCTCCTGCTGGACACCAGACACATCACCATTCCCTCTCTTTCACTCCCTTTTTCTCTCAGTCTTTACATCCCCTGACCATGCCTCTCTCTTCATCAATCTTCGGTCTTTGACAAAGTCCATCTTGTACACAGACTGAATGACCTCCTTTTCATTCACTTCCTTTTATAATTGAAATGAGATGATCATCTTCTGTGCTGTGCTGGTTTTCTGTCTTCTAATGTAGGCAGAGAGAGTTGGCAACCTCTCAAATCCAACTTTAGACCCTTCACAACAGGGAAATTGCAGAAAAGCTAACAATAAGGCCAGTGTTAGCCCACTGCAATACAGTTGTCCACCGAATTCATTGTCACACAGCTTTACCCTGCTCGGCAAAGCACCTGTTGAGGAGCCTGTTCAAAGTGCTCGGGTTATTGAAGGCTATATAGTCCAACATGTTGAATTAATTAGTCATTTAAGGCCTCCAGGGGAGCCAAAACACAACCTTAAACAGGTTAGCCAGTAACATATATTCAAAATATCAATACGTTTTTAAGACTATAAAATGTCGTGCAGCCCACTATCTTCTTCAGGACATCATATGATGTCACAATATTGTTTACTTATCTAACTAGCTATATGAGGCAGGTACCATAAGGGCATCCATTATCAACCGATCCAAAAGGTTCCCCAGTGTTGGCCACTTCAGAGCAATGCTTTTTTTCCATTGTTTCGTTAGCCAATTGATTTGAGTAAATTGGGAATTCCTTTGAATTTCCTCCAATTGATTGGCAATGGGAAAGAGTGAAATTGAACAAGTGGCCAATATTTGGACTGGCCAATGACAGGGGATCATCTTGTGGATCAATGTAGGGCTATATTTTAGCATCATCATCATTCCAGCCTAAATTTATAATGTATTTGTAATATCTTGATTTAAAGGGAGGACATTTTAATGCAAGGGAAGACTGCTATGTTAAGGACAATTTTCAACATAACTTGAAATTGGCACCCAATGTCAATTCCAAATATGGGCCACTTCAGGGTCTTGTTAATTCCTTTCTCTTCCCATTTTATTCAAATCAATTGGCTATAAGAGGAACTAGTGGGTGATACTGGGGAACTGTTTTGACTGGCCAATAATGTGTGCTGCCTTTTCTCGGTCCTTTTATTGAAATGTAAACCAATCCTGCATCCGTGAAATATCTGATGGCTTTGTAGTCTAGTTTCAGAACTGTGCACTGGTACATTTGTTCTGTAAACTGGATAATTGGTAATATATGAGTACTATCCTGATTCACCAGTTTTCTGCAGTCGAATTGTCTGGGTCACTGCTGTTATTAGATGATATAATTCACCACCACAGTGAATATTTCTCTAGAACAAAGCATTTCCCACCAACCCACTCTGAAGCTTAGGGCTGGATTAGGTGTAGCACAGCAACATTTAGATAGGATTAGAGTCCCCGAGATTGTCCCCCCGTCATTGGAAATTCCATAGAAAGACTGGAATCGTTCGCTGTTTAATGATACACTTATTTTATAAACGGGATAGTTGGTAATATCTGTAAACGGGATAGTTGGTAAAATCAGCTCACTGCTATTATACCTCAGACATGGTACTGCAGTGACGTTATACACAGTAAACACGTCGCTGACAAACACTTGTTTCAAATGGTTTGCATTTAAAGTGCATTTAAAGCTGACTTGGTGTACAATCACAAATTCAAACAATCAATTCTGGATAAACCTTAAGAGTCCGAATTGTCCTCAGTGGTGGCAAATGGAACAAGGCATCAGCTAAGCGTAACTATACGTAGGTGTCCATCTTCTCTGCATGGTTGCATCAAGGAATCCAGATACTAATCAGTTATGGAGTACACTTGGGTACAGCTTGGTTGATGACACGACATCACATTCTCCTGCATCTCTATAATCTACAGCAATTATCTCTGCTGACAAAGTGCCAAATTGCACGGTTGATTTTTCCCTCTCCTCGGTTTTATTCACTCCAGTGCTTGGTTGCATGCTATGGCGGTCAGAGCAGGGGGAAAATGAAACATTGCACACGCATACAAAGCTGTAGATCACACCACAGTCTGCTATTTCAAACAACGCAGTAGTTAGCTTGAGGCTTACAGCTAATTATCCAGCTGGCAGGTCCCTAGAGGAGTATTAATGTTCTGTTTCTACATGGATACATCTAATACCACGCACTGATGAAGGGCGGCAAGTGCATAACATTTACTTTAGGAGAAAGTCAGCAAGAGGTAGAAAGAGGATAAAAGAAATCATATATCCCACTTATTATTCTGCGTTTATTTGCATCTACATGAAGGGGGTTGGCTGATGAGATGTGTGACAGAGAAGAGAGACAATGAACTAAAGGGTGTTTCCTAAGCCCTTGTGCACATCTGTTATTAGTGGGCGGGCGTGTGGGTGGGTGACTGGGTGGTTGTGGTGCCGGGGGAGTTCTATGCTTCTGTGCCATCCAAACCATCCAGCGTTTCTTCTCAGTTGAGGTTAAGTGTTTGGGTCTTCTTTCAGACCCTGGCAAATTGGCTGCACCACCCATTCAAATGTCTGAAGGCACCCCTTCTAATGAATGCATCAACTACTTTGGCTTGCACCCAGTGCTGACACAGCTTGTCTAGTCCCTGTAAGTACAGCCAAAAGAACAGGACAGATAAACCTCAGTCTATTTAGCCCATACCTAATGGCACTAATGCATGGGCTGGAAAGGTATGAAGCCCCCAGCACTGTGGAGCAGTTTAACTGTATTCTCTGGAATGACGCTGCTCCATCCATTACTTTTGGGATTAGTTGGGGAGTTGGGGATGAAGTGAGGTGGTGATCATCCAACATCTTGTCCTCACTAATGCTCTGTCACTAAGTACAATCAAATTCTCATAATAAAGCACCAAAATGGCTCCAAGGTACAGCAAGTTCAGTCCAAGAGCTGACCACAAGGTGTGTCAATTCTAAGATTTCATCATGGGATGTACAAGTAGATCAGTTTATATCACAGTTGACTGATTTACCCCGATGTCACCCAGCCTTTGTTGTAAAAAGCATTATATAAATAAACTTTGATTGATTGATGGATGGAAAGATGGATGGATTGATTGATTGACTGATTCATGGGTTGATTGATGATTGATTGATTGATTGATTGATTGATTGATTGATTGATTGATTGATTGATTGATTGATTGATTGATTGATTGATTGATTGATATCGAAGTGCAGCATCTACCTTCAGAAAGATGCCAAACTAGTTTGATTTTCATTGGAGGAAAAAAAAAAAAGAAATAAAATAAAATAAAAAAATAAGCCTACACTAAGACCAGGATGGTTCAGGCAAACATTGCAGAGAGGATACAAGCGGTAGCACCCAGCCAAAAAGGACTTGAATCAACATAAATCAGGCAGTAGGGGCAGCTCAGGACATGGGAGAAGGTTTTTTGGGTACCGTTTTACATTGTTACTCTGAAAGTAACTTGACACATTGAATGGCTTTTAACAAATACATTTCAGGACCAAACCTGACTATGTAGAGCAGTATCTCAGGTATCAGACAATGGACTTGTAACCACTTTGTTTGTAGCAGTTGTCTGTAATGTAGCCTTTAGAGGCTGGAAATGAAAATGCAAACTATTTCACATCCAAGCACTCTGAATGTTTACCTCCCTAAGATACCCAGGGTTTCAAAATTTAATAATTAAGCAGCATTGATGCCACTAGTTTATGACTTCTAACAGGGCACCTGAGCTCACAGTTTGGAGCGCAGTCACAGTTCAAAGCACTGTCCTTTTTTTCTTTACTCACAGCCTTACTTTAACTCTTCAACTGATTCTCAATGCCTTTTGTTAGCTGAACCTGGGGTTTAAGAGCAGTACCGCCCCCTTCTAAGATTGCAAACCACTCACAGAATGTATTAATGGGATTAAAATGCTGTATATGGTAATCCGTCTACGTGAATCAACAAGAAAAGAGAAATATCAAAAGTTATGTGCTTTGTTAAAAATATTTGAGATCAACAGTGCCCACTTGTGGTGACAAAATGAATATGTTTTATTCACCTAGTCCATTCACCCTCTGTTGATGGGCCATTTGCTTTGGGTCACTGTGCTGCTAAAAAGAAACATTTCTCAAGAGCTTTAGTTTTCCAGCAGATTGTTTTGCAGTATATTCTTGCATTTTCCACTGAACACTTGTCTGTCTTCCAGATTCAACAAGATCCCCTGTCGCTACTGGCAAAAAGCATCTGCTTAAATTGATGCTGCCACCCCCATGCTTCACTGCTGGCATGGTGTTTTAGGGGGTCCTTTATCCAGAAGAGCTTAACTTTTTTAATGAAAAGTTTGGAATGAAAAAATTTTAATACTTTTGCAAGGCTTGATACACAAATTATTGTGTATATAAAAAAAATAAAAATGTTGCTCTTTTTACATCCACAGAAATGCATTTTCAGCTAAAAAAAAATGTGTTACTGGAGAGAGTGTCATAACCTTACACGGGAAAATGTAGATAAGATTTTTGTTATCTCCTCATGCTTATGTAACAACCGCAGAAAATGATTTTATATATTTTTCAGGATTCATCTACAATCTTTGTACCATAGAAAAAAAAGTACACTGTTTTGACAAGTATTGAGGCACCTGCATGAGCTCTCATTAATTGTCTCCTTAAAACAAAGTGTATTAAAAGGTTTACCCTGCTTTTGGTGGAGTAACTCTGGAATTTTCTACAATATTTTGGATATATGGATATATGTTTTAATATCTGCAGATCAGACATAAGATGTAAGAAATAGGACATACGGTGTGAGTCATGATCCCAGTGTACATAGAGGGTGAGCATCACTCAGGGTGTTGTAGACGTTATTGCATTACTTGTCTTCTTTAGTCCTCAGGATAAAGCAGAACTAGGAACTGTTTTAGCAGCAAAGTAATTTGTTGTCACTTACTCCTGAAATATGCATCCAGTTCATTCCAACAGCTGACTGAAAGATGCTGCAGCAAATCCTATACAACTCGCTTGTATTTTGTGGAATCCATACTTCCTTCCACCTGTGGATCCACCCCCATGCTTCACAGTTGGCAAAGTGCTCTTTTCTTGAAATGCAGTTCGTGAAATGCAGCTCAACATTCATACAAATAGAGAAACCACTGACAGTCACTGAAACCACTGACAATCCTGGATGCCCCATCATATTCATTTCAAGAGGAAATCAAAAGATGCTGCGAGAAGTCTTCAAGATAGCATCAAACTTCTTATCTTGGTCACCATCAAAGTACAAATATAACGTATCCAAACTAGGACCAAGGTTGAGAAACATTGTATTTAAGAGCCCTTGAATTGCATACAGGTTTATCTGCTTATACCAAATTGAACAAATTAATGAAAAATCAGAAATGTAGAAGCAATATCACAAGATGCAAACCACTCATCAGTAAGCATGAGGAGGACAGACTGGAATATGCAAACAAAAAAAAACAGACATGAGCCACAAAACTCCAGGAGCAAACTTTTATAGACTAATGAGACTAAGATTAACCTCTGCCAAGGTGATGGAAAGTGTGGAGAAAGAAAGGTTCTGTTCAAAATCCAAAGCATACAAGGTCATCAATCAAACATGGTGGAGGTACTGTCAAGGCTTAGGCTTGTATGGCAGCTCCTGGAACAAGCTTAACTGGCCAGGTCACCATTGAGGTTTACCCAATTGAGTAAGCATTTCACCTTTTGAGGAACACTGACAGGTGAACCCCACCAAACAAACAACAACTGAAAGCAGCTGCAGATAAAGAAGTCAAGCATTACAAAAGAAGAATGCAACAGTTTGGTGAGGTCAGTGGGTCACTGGCTTGATGCAATTATTAAAAGTGAGGGATGCACAACCAAACATCAAGTGCTATTTGCTTTACTTAAAGAGAGGTGTGGCAAACTCATTTGAGGTAACAGGCCAGTTGGGTTGGCAAAGGTAATGGGGGCAAGGAAACTCTCTCAGAGCCTAAGATAGAAACCTTGGGAGGAAGCAAGGAGGACCCATACTTCTGGCTTCTGGTTGATAGATAGGCTTGCAATGACAAGTTGTTTTGCAGTAGAGTAAAGATGGAATAACAGCATTAAACATCCTGAGATCACATAATTTTGCCAAAAATCACAGAAGATTATGCATTCAGAACTGAGAACTAATTTATTGAGGTAATCAGCGTGGTCTGAACTACCGAGGCTCCCAAGGTAATCTATGCCACACCTTGTGTCCCACACCTAGCTAGCTAACATGCTGTGGTATGTCTCAGGCCATGTACATATGTTTACAGTAAGAGATGCAGCTGGGTTGGACATTTACTTTATTTATCTACTTATTGTAGAGATATACAGGAAGCAGTTTGCCAAAACATTTAACCGCATTACAAAAGATAAGGAATGACTGAAAGAGAAAAAGGCAACAGAGAGAACAAGAAGCATTTCCAGCAAATTATTTTCCCAGTCTGCTCTTGTGTGTGGACTCAAGTTTGCTCTGAAACAAGATTAGATCTACTTGTTGTTACCCTATAGTCCATTCTTATTGTTGAGAATTTTCTTTGACTTTCTTTATTGTTGAGGACTTTCTTTATAAATCTGTGCATCTGCATCCTCACTCTGTAACAACTTTGAAATGTAAAATAGAGCTGTTTCCATTCAACAGAATACTTAAGCAGAGACTTGTATTCTCTACACAGAAATCATGTGCAATCAGCAAAGGGAACTTCAAGCATGGAAATGCCCTGCAATGTATTTAAGTACATTTCCTTGAAAAAGTTTCCACATTTCCACTAAATAATGTATTTTATTGGGATTTTATGTGAAAGACCAACAGAAAGGATCAAGTATTTGTGAAGTTAAAAGAAATTTATACATTTTTATAACATTTACTTCTTCTTTCAGCTGCTCCCTTTAGGGGTCACCATAGCCGATCATCATATTTATGATCCGCATTAAAGTTTTGGCAGAAATTGGACACCGGATGCCCTTCCAGACACAACCCTCACCATTTATCCGGGCTTGGAACCGGCAACAGAAGTGCACAAACTACACCCATAATGGCTGGTTTACTGTCTCAACCAGCTTTACTAATTCAGCAAATTCAAAGGGCAATCGGTGGACTTATTTAGGGGTGTATCCAAGTACAGAGTCTGAATACAAATGCAGGCAAACATTTTGCCAAATCTTCTTTGCAAAATAGCTCAAGATCAGTCAGATCTGATGGAGAGCATCCATGAAGAGCAATTTTCAAGTCTTGCCCCAGATTCTCAATACGATTTTTATGTGTGGACTTTGACTGAGACATTCTAAAACATGAATATGCTTTGTATATTTTGTATATTCCATTGAACCAGTATGTTTAGTACTGCTGTCCTGCTGGAAGGAGAACTTCTGCCCAGTCTCAAGTCTGTTGCAGTTTCTAACAGGATTTCCTCCAGGATTGCCCTGAAATTAGCTCCATCCATCTTCCCATTAAATCTGACTTGCTTCCCTGTCCCTGGAGAAAAACATCCCCACCGCATGATGCTGCCACAACCATCTTTCATGGTGGGGTGATGTGTGGCATTAGTAAAAATAGCGTTTTGCAGTTAGGCCAAAACGTTCAACCTTGGTCTCATCTGACCAGAGCACCTTCTTCAACAAGTTTGCTGTCCTGTTCAAGGTTTGTAGCAAACTGTGGCCAGATTTGTGGAGCACACAACCAAAAGTTGTCCTGTGGACAGATTCTCCAACGTGAGCTGTGGATCTTTCCAGAGTGACCACTGGTCTCTGCTTCTCTAATTAGTCCATCGCTGGTGACCGGCTCCATGGCCATATGTTTGCAAATGGTAAACACATTTTACACAGCACCTCCACACCCCTGTGGACAATGGACAGTGAGGTGTGAAAGCCTTTTCTGTATCTTTTCTGTCAGTATCGGAGTGTTTATGCAAATACGTTTTCAATGCCGCTGAGGTTCTGACACGCTGTTGCTGGACTCAATGCTGTTCACCACTGTTAGTAAACTAAAGGAACATCAAGCAGGGTTCCTGCAAGTCCCTTGAGGGCGGCAAGGCGCTGGTGTGACGTTACTGGCGCGTCATCAACCTTGGGTCATAAACAATTTCCATTGGATGGCGTGTAAAAGTCAGACATGTCAGACTCGGAAGAAGGAACTTCAGCCCCTTTCGAACAACTTCTTCTTTTAGACAAAAGTGTGGTATCCGGCTGAGGGAATTTCCTTTTTCTGGCTGGTGAAGTCAGTAAAGGCGTCCCCAGAGCCAGCCACCCCCCCTTACTGATTGCGTGACGCAGTGAGGGGGTGTAACTCTTCCTCGGCTCAGAAGCCTCCTCAGTGTGGACCCCGCCGCGGCGCCGAGGACACCTACACCGCTCAAGTTCATTGACCTGTGGGGAAAGTCGCGGCGATGCGCAGAGCGGCTGCGCAGTGAGCGCGCGTCTGTTTTCGTTCCGGACTCGGCTCCGCTGCTGCCATAGCGACGCTCGCGCAGGTAACGGTCGCCTCGCGCGCGCAGCCAGTGTCAGTGACCCGGATGGCGAACACGGCCAGTCTGAAGGCGCTCGACGAGCCTTTCGGTGAGTGAGCTTGTGGTGAGGATGTGGTTGGAGCGCTAATGGTGGCGAGGGTTTGATGGATACAGCTGAGGGTGGGTTTTATCTAGCGCTGCGCCGCTAACAGCCTGCGTTCTGCCTGGTACATGTACAGAAGAGCAGAACCTGGCTCTGTGTTTAAGAGTCTAATGCTGTTTGTCTATCTATCTATCTATCTATCTATCTATCTATCTATCTATCTATCTATCTATCTATCTATCTATCTCTCTCTCTCTCTCTCTCTCTATCTATCTATCTATCTAATGCTTGAAGTAAGTTTCACAAACTTAAGGTGTGATAACACTTCCAGCAAGTGCTCCATGGTGCTGCAGAGAACATTAACTATGAACTTACTAGTGGTGTAATTATTACTATTATTATTGTTATGTTTATTTTATATATGTTTATATATATATAATATATATAATACATAATAATTATATATAACTATTAGAGCAATATCAAGAAAAAAGTTCATTTATATATATATATATATATATATATATATATATATATATATATATATATATATATATATAAAAATGGCAATATGCTGTGTGAGAAATACAATGGGAAAAATTTGGATGCCTCAGCAATTCCTTCTTCCGTCTTTTTTGGCACCTCCATTGTGTGTACATGAGTGCAAATAGGAGCAGGGAGTAGAGTAGAGAAGGAGCTGAGAGCATGGGGCGGAGCTAAGAGCAGGGGGCGGAGCAGAGCCAGGGAGAAGAAAAAAAATTTCTGCAGGAGTGAAACTGAACTCTAAACCTTTAAACTCCATATAAACAATATCGTCTCAGCCAATATCTTCCTCTGTTTATATTCCGATACCAGTATAAAGTAGATATATCGCCCAGCATTAATACAAGCTAGTATTGCTGTGCATTTCTAATAAAAAATAAGAAAACACATTTCTTTCTAAACAGTACTGGTTGATGTTGATTTATACTGGTATGTTGCTTTTCAGTTTGACTCCCAAATTACTAATTAAGTATTTCCACTGTTATCAGAAAAATTGTGCTTAAAACCTACAACAACAGCTTTGAACAATAGTGAACCCCCTTTTCTGGTGCTTGAAGAACACAGTTCTGTTACATCAGATAACAGATGCATGTGTTGGCTCGCATCTTGGTCAGTGTTTGGGGGGTCGAGGGAGGGCTATCCTTCCTACCCAGAGAGTTTGAAATGGATTAGGGTTTGACTCCTGACCATGTTCGGCTGAGACATTGCAGCAGTCTCCAAAATACAGGGCCTGCACTTTGACAGTTGCACCATCCAAAACCCCCTTGTTTTCTTGTTTCAAGTGATATTTTAGCCATAAATCTGAATTCGATGTGCAGTATTAAATTCATTATGATTATAAAATATGACCTGTTTGTTGCCTGGTTTGTTGTCAGTGACGTCCAGGACCTGGTTATCAACATTGTATGCCATTTGCTTAGTGCCTGAGATTGTTTTGAATGAAATCTTCAGAATGCAGAAACAGTCAGGTTAACATTTAGAATACTGTGTGAAGTTCAGAGAACAAAACCGTCCAATCCAAGCAAGCCATGACAAGTTCGTAAGACATTCTTGTAGCACAGAACTGCAGGAAGCATGACCCCATTAACTTTAATAATGTTAACTTAAATGTTAACTTTTGATCAGTATTGCCCAGCACTGGTCACATATATAAATATATCAGACCCTTTATACACATTGGATAAAGCTAAAAGTTAGGGTTTCTGTTAGATCTAAAATAAAAATAATTCAACCAGAAAAATTTACCACACGTAGCCAAAGGAGAAACTGCAGTTTTGTTTATTGCACCACCTTGCAGTTTTATGCATGTCAGGGCATTCATGGGGCACGTTTTCCATACTCAAGACGCCTGGTGTATTAAAGTGCACTTTTTTTGTTGTCTCCACTCTAAACGGGTGTATATGGGTGGCCAGGGAAGAAAAGTGGGCCTAATCTGAGTGGAAGGGCAGCCCTGCAGCCATATATTATGATGTGGTTTACATTTCATCTCTTCAAGTTCATCCAGGGCAAGCAGCTACACGCTTGCCGCATTCCCTTTGCTTAGCAGAAACAATGACGAGTTGATTTAGGACTCTGTATGCTGATGCACACGGGACTAGACTCATCTCTTACTGCACTAAAGCTTTTCTTTGGAAAAAAAAAAAAAGAAATGCTGCACTTCTTCAGAAAAGAATAATGAGATAAATTTCTCATGAAAAACATGTCCCATGTCCTGTGCACTCTTTTCTGTTTTGGTGGTTTAGCCTACAGACATACTTGAGGTTTTCATCTGCACGCAGTTCTTCATTTCTGGGCTCGTGGGGCACCCAGGCTTGCAGTAAGTCAACAGTGGGCCCTCTGTTGTCACACTATAACTGTCTGGGCAGCTGTGGCTGGGTGTTTAGGCAACCACCCTTGTGACTAACCCCCCCCCCCCATCTGCTCCCCGGACACCATGGATAGGGCTGTCCACCGCTCTGGGCACATGTGCTCACTGAATTCAGTAGTGTGTGTGTGTGTGTGTGTGTGTGTGTGTGTGTGTGTGTGTGTGTGTGTGTGTGTGTGTGTGTGGATGGGTAAAATGCAGAGGAAATTTCTCTTGTGTACAGAACCGTGGATCTATGCGCACCTTTACCTTTGATGTCCCATCATGTCTGGTTGCTCATGAAGAACTGGGGTAGTTCAGTTAGGAAAAACTGAGAATGCATTCATGGAAAGTGTCACATACACTTTGGCTAGTCATGGAATTTATGATTTATGATGATTTTTTTTTTCTCTTATCCTGCATCTCAATAAGAAAATAATACCATTCTAATAGTTATTGGTCATTGTCAGTCATTTCTCCAGCCTTGGTGTCTGTTTACTACAAAAATCAATCTTAGAATATCTTTCTGGTTAGTTGCCACTAATGATAAGCAACTAACTGTTAACACTAGGAGCCCCTAAAAGAGTAGGTAATTTCACGTGTCAGAGCATTCAATAACCAGTGCACCTTTAACAGGCCCCTCAATGGAGGTTTCACTGAGCAGAGCAACCTGTCTGACATGCAGGTTGGGGGAGAGTTGTGTTGCAGTGTAGTAGATTTGGCCTCAGCATTAGCATTAACCTCAGTCTTCCTGCTGTGAAGGCCCTAAATCTGGATTCGAGGGATTGCCAGCTCTTCATTAGACACTGTCTACTTTAGAAGACACAAGGCCAGTCCAGTTGTTCTTGAAAAACTGAGGTAGGTCAGAGTTGTAGGTCAGAGTTGACAAAGTTAGGAAAACTTGAGAGTGTATTTGTGGAAAGGCTACATATGTTTTATGTCTCAGACTCACGGTTAATCATGGAAATTATGACGTAAAGAATCTGTTGACATTTTGACAGAAGGAACGAGACAAGGTAAGCTCAGACTTGTTTTTAACATAGCAGTCTTCACTTGCATTAAACCGTCCTCCCATTCAAGTAAGGTATTAAAAAATGTATTACAAATTTAGGCTGGAATGATGTTGGTCTTAAAAAAAAACCTTGTTTTGTTAAGTACATTCTTAACAGTGCCAGTTCATCCCGTTTCTGTAGCCGTGGTGTCTTTTTACTACACAAATCACTATATTAGAATGTCTCTTACTGGCTAACTGCTTGATGTTAAGGATAGGAGCCCCTGAAGGAGTAGCAATTTTACATGAGTATTCAATGAATAGAGCACTTTTTAAAAGGGTCAGGGATCTATACTTTAGAAGACAACACAACACACAACATGACACATTTATAATAAAGCAAATGAAAAAATAGTTATTTGTGCTGATTACAGAACAGCCTTGACACTGATGTTTACATGATGTTTAAGCAAAAAACAACTTCTATGTCTTCTTTCAATGATGTTGCTGTCACTGTTTCTGGATGTCACATTTCTTATGACAGTCATGCCACCCAGATACCTTGTGCCTTTCAGTTATTAATCAATATTTCTAAAACTAGAATATTACTCTCCTTATTGCTGTCCTACTCACCCAGCGAGTGTGGAACTGATTATGTCTTGTCTTGGACCACAAAACCATGGTTTAGTAATATTTTTACCATTAACAAACTGGACAAGCTGAAAAGGCAGGTTCTGTGGTTAGATAGATTAGATAACTTGGAGGTTGTAGCAGAAAAACAGGCTCCCAAAAAACTGCTTGTCTTTATGGACAATATTTCACACCCTCTGCACACTGTAGTGGAGATACAAAGACCGTTCGGTGGTCGGCTAATCCAGCTGAGTCGTGCCAAAAGCGCCATGTCAGATCTTTTCTTCTCACTGCACTAAGACTGTACAGTGAGTCCCCACACTGTAGGGATTCTTCTTATCTTTTGCTGACAGAACTGAGCCGAGTGGCTCCACAATGCTACATATCCAGTTACTGTATTTATATTATATTTATATTATCTGCACTGTTTCATTACATGCTCCTGTTATTACAGTTTCAACTTCTGCACACAGGACTAGACAGATCGTGTTGTCATAGTGGATCCTAGTAATAAATCTTTACTGAAATCTCTTTCCCACATTTGTTTTACTATAATATTGTTACTGTGCTGTTTTTCCCCTCCTTGTATTCCCTCTGAAATACAATCATTTACACACTTATTGTATATTTATACTGATTAATGTCTATTGTATGTCTGCTAATATGCAATACAATGCATCCAGATAGTATTCACAATGCTTCACTTTTTGCACATTCTGTTATGTTACAGCTTTATTCCTAAATGGATTAAATTCATTTTTTCCATCAACATTCTACGCACAATACCCCACTATGACAAAGTGAGAAAAGTTTGTTTGAGACTTTTGCAAATGTATTAAAAATAAAAACACAAAAATATAGCATGCACATAAGTATTCACAGCCTTTCCATGACACTCAAAATTGAGCTCAGGTGCATCTTGTTTCCACTGATCATACTTCAGATGTTTGACTGGAGTACAGCAGCGGTAAATTCAGTTGATTGGACATGATTTGGAAAGCCATTGTGGCACGGTGCATGTCAGAGCACAAACCAAACCATGAAGTCTAAGGAATTGTCTGTAGGCCTCTGAGACAAGATTGCATTGAGACACACATCTGGGGAAAGGTCTGCTAAATTCCATAAATGGTACAGAAACAATTCTGCTGCATTGAAGGTCCCAATGAGCACATTGGCCTCCATCATCCGTAAAATGTCTGAGGTTTGGAACCGCTAGGAGGACCTTAGGCAGGAAGGTGACCTAAAGGAAACCAGACAATGCTCATCACATAATCAATACCATTCCTACAGTGAAGCATGGTGGTGGCAGCATCATACTGTGAGATGTTGTTGTGCAGCAGAAACTGTGAGACAAGTCAGGGTCGAGTGAAAGATGACTGCAGTGATGTACAGAGATATCCTTGATTATAACCTGCTCCAGAGCACTCTGGACCTCAGACTGGGATAAGACTGGACCTCCAAAAGGACAACAACCATAAGCACACAGCCAAGATAACAAAAGAGTGGCTTTGGGACAACTCTGTGAATGTCTTTGAGTGGCCCAGCCAGAGCCTGTTTGAACATCTCATCATATCAAAAAATGGCTGTGCATCAACACTCCCCATTCAATTGATGGAGCATGCGAGGTTCTGCAAAGAAGAATGGGAGAAACTTCCCAAAAAGAAGTGTGCAAAGCTTCTAGCTTCATACTCAAAATGACTTGAGGCTGTAATTGCTGCCAAAGATGCTTCAACAAAGTATTCAGCAAAGGCTGTGGATACTTATATTTAATTTGTAAAGATTTCAAACTTTTATCATTTTGTCATTGTAGGGTATTATGTGTAGAATTATGGGGCGCTGATGAATTGAATAGTGGGGACTAGCAGGGGCTCTACCTTTCTTCTGTCAAATTAACATGCTTCAGTGATTCAGCAGAATTTGAGTAGCTGGTTGCAAAGTGAAAATCTGATTACCTGTCTGACTCAGGTAAACTTGGTTGTATGTATGTAATCACAAAATCTGATTTTATATCAAATATATTTTCAAAATGTACAGATCATTCCTGTTATATTATAAATTATTATAAATGTTCAATTGAAAACCAGGAATGAATTACTCTTATAAGCCATCAGCTATGACATGGCAGACAGTCAGGTAGGTGGAACGGGTTTCTCTTTAGTCAGATATCATCTGACAGACTGTAAGTTGACTTCCTCTGACCATTCAGCTAGTGAGTCTTCCTGAAGCTGAACATTACAGTTGTGCTACTGAAATAACAAAAAAAATATAGTAAATAGACGTCATCAACCATTGATTTGCTCAATCTCTGGTGGTCATCTACAGCAGCCGACGCTTTACTTTCATTATACTCCAAAATATAATGTTGAAACCAGTAGCAATATCTGAGTGTTAACTGTTGCTGTGCTCTGTATGAAAAGTTTGTAATGTCCTGATTCTGATGCAATGGGCAATAGAAGCAGGTGTGCCCGTGGTTCTGTGCTGTGATTTTGATGATAAAGGTTTGGGAAAAAGTGATGTAATGGAGTGCTTTGAAAAATGCTTGCACCCTCTGTTTTTCAAGGGGATTAGACATTTTTGTGCAAATGCAGTTTATTGTTGTGTGTGCTGATACCTCAAGATTGTCACTGGACCGAGAGAATGTTCTACCAGATGAAGTGGAAAATTGCAAGATTAGCATTACATTGAAGTCAGACCATAAATGTTCAACTACTAAACAAATTTGATCAGTCCGCTCAGTTACTGTTTTATTTACCATATTGTGATTATATATGTATGCTACAAAGAAATTAGCCAATCAGCCTATAATTTCACTGAATTAAGTGTTAACATCACATAAAAGTTTTTGTATTAAAGATAATAATGTTCAGTTTCAGTCTGCTCCACTCCACCTCCTGAACGCAGCTTCTCTTATCTGCTCTCCTCCACCCCTACTTTTGTTCCCACACACACCATGGAGGGCATAAGACAGGCTTAGTGTGTATAAACAAAGGATTTCATGGGGTGTCCACATTTTCCAATTTATCATCATTCATCAATTATATCGTCATTTAGTTAAAATATATGTGGATATGATTTCTTCAATATTGCACAGCCCTAGCTCAGAATGAGGATTCCAAGAGGACTCTGGTTGACAGTATGCATTTAGAAATCTGATAACTGACCAGATTTAGTAAGTGTGGGTTTGAGCAGGGAACTCACTACTGATGACATAGAAGTATCCATCTGTAGGTAGGGTTATTGGGCCAATAGCAGATGAAAGTGTAGCAGGTCGAATGGCAGGGAAAAGAATAGATCCATTCTGGTCCTACTCGATTCTATAACACTCACACTAATTGTGGAAGGACATAAGTTGCAAAATGCTTCATAGTGAATGCAAACTTCATAGAAACTGATAATTTATTGTAGTTACTCATTAATAGGTCTTTAAATGCAAAAAGCGTATGTTTCACAGGATTATAAAAGCTTGTGTTAAAGCTCAGTAGTTTTTATAGTATTGGAAGTATTGGAAGGGCATTGGTATCATCAGTGCTCTTGGTTTTACAATTGGTGTTGATAACCATGAATATTTACTAGAATTTTAAAGCTTGATCTCAGCTTGTGTCGATATTCGATGATACAGAAGAAGAATAAGAAGAAGCATTATCGGTATTGCCATTAGAAACAACAGTATTGTCTCATTTCTAGAAGTAGCTGGAATTTGAACTGGAAACCATTGCAGAAAATGGATCTTGGAGAAAGCATATTTTCATTGTCACAAAAAAAATCCAAAATGGCAATTGTACAGAAGAAGCTAAAGAAAAACTTTCAATTGAAGTTTGTACAATTTGTATTCCAGGTCATTTTGGAACTTTTCTACTGGTCCATTTATCTTTTTTGACACAATATAATGGAAATAAAAATGGAAAATTTGTGCGACATTTAGACTTTCTTGTCTTCACAGTACACAATAGTCCAAAACGGTGTAAATCCACTTTATTCCAGGTCATTTTGTGCAAATTCAGTTTGGATTGTGTCATGGTAAGGATGCATGTGGATCACACTAATCAAACCACAACATGGTATCTAGTTTGTTCTTCATAATTTCCATTCTGCCCATGTTCATGTTCTCAGAAAACATGCTTGCCACTCACCACTGGTTGCATTTTTTAAAGTAAAGGTGTTTCAAATGGTTTTTTGAGTGATGCCATACAAGAACCACTATTGGTGCCATAAAGAACAGTGTTTATGATTGAGTTAATGTGTAGAAACTTTTCACACCTGCACATGTTAAATGGAACAGCCATTTCCTTCCCCCCTAGGTGTGATTCATTTGGGTGGGTGTGGAAACAATAATTCCAGTAGTTCATTGAGATGGAGTGGAACGTGATCAGACCATAACCTGAACTATTAGGTATTATTTCACAATGGTATACTGGTCAGATAATCACTACCACTATGATCAAATGCCACCACTGCTGTTGCTCCATGTTAAACTTTTGAGTAGATACCACAGTTCTTCACACTCATGCATCTCTTTTACACATCTGGCTCTTCTTGAAGCAAGATGTGGGTCTTCTATAGCATTGCTTAAAGAACCTTTTGAAGCATCTATAGTTAATGCCCTGCAACGTCTGCAAATTGTTAGCAAAAAGGCATCCATTTACACCATCCATTATTTAGGGATGTCCTGATCAAGACATTCCTGATTTTTTTTTTTTAGGTTTGGATTTTTCTTTTCTTTTTTCTTTGTGTGTGTGTTAGTATTAGCATTAGCCTCCTTAATAACACCATTTATAAAACTAAGACTCAGAACTGCACTGGCATTAAAATAGTCAATTCCTAAATCATTAAAATAATCCTGGATATGCCCAATCCTGATACATGGAGCCCTATTGTTGTTTACTGACAGTTTATTATTATTATTATTATTATTATTATTATTATTATTATTATTATTATTATTATTATTATTATTATTATAGTTGTATTTTGTGGCACTCAAAAACTATTATATTATTATTATTATATTATTATTATTTTTGACACAGGCCTCCAGGTTGTTCCATAGCACACCCTAATGCAGACAAATTTGGTATGTTCGTTGATCTCATTATACCGGTCAACAATCACCCATTTTTTCAGATTTTTTGTTCAGATGCATAACATTTTTGCATTTGTATGTGTGTGTGTGTGTGTGTGTGTGTGTGTGTGTGTGTGTGTGTGTGTGTGTGTGTGTGTGCGTGCGTGCGTGCGTGCATGTGCCTGTGCATGTGTGTGTGTGCGTGTTTTGTTGTGTATTTTGTTTTTTTGAAGGGGTTATGGTATTCAAAATCACATGAATGTTTGCAGATGTATTGTTAGGCCATGAAATAATCATGTTTGAAGAGGATCTGAGACAAAGGCTGAGATTTGATGATTGAAATTGACATTGAGAAGGTAATTGAGCCAAATCCCAAAGAGGCTATTTAAGAAAACTGCTGTGTGTGAAACTCCCCTATATTCCAAGTTCAGCAGTACTACAGCGAAACAGTGACATATGACAGAGCAGTTAAACCGAAACACTCTACCACAACCAGTTCCTGTTTTGTGTGTGTGTGTATATTCTTCGCGGGATCGTTACATTTGCTGTTGCATCAGATACTTCAACCGTGTTTTATTTCAAACAGGGAGAATCGTCTCTGAGCCAGTTGAGGATACCGATCCCAGCAGTTTCATTACAAATATGGTAAGCTGTTTACTATCACAGTCATCATATAGCACATGTGACCCACATTGGGTGGATTTTAGGACTACGCTGTTCAAAATAAAGGTGCTTTGAGCATTTTTGTAAATGAGATGAATGTGAAGAACCTTTTAGACTTTATGAAACCTTTACTTAATGTAAAGGCTCTTCAGCTGTTCTTTACAGAACCAAGATTAGTTCTGTGGCGTCGCTCAAAGAAGCTCCTAGGGTACTGTAAGTGACTGTTGCTTGTTTGCTTCTTATTTTTGTAGCTCTACAAGCTTTAAAATGGGATGATCCATTTTCAGCTCTTGTATGCCTATTTTAAAAACTGTTTGATGCTTTAATAGAACACAGAGGCACAAGGTTTCCTTTGTGCCTTGCCGCCGGTTCTTTGGAAAAGAGATCTGGTTCTGTCAGTAGATGTGTTTCAGCTTGTCCTCAATTCATTAGCCCACACAGTCTGAGCACTTTTTTTTCTCCCTCGCTGCATTTCAAGCTTCTTATCTGTTCAAATATGTCTCTACTTGGAAAAAAAAGCTGGATGAAAGAAATATTGTCTTAGTGTCAAGTATCTGTGTTTGTGTGTGCTCTTTGTGTAACGACTTTGTATGATAAATGAAGGTGTGACGGTTAGTTTTCTCTTTCTCTCTCTCTCAGTCTCTGAAGTCCAACTACCCGGTTCAAGTCACTGATCCACAAGGTACTGTATGCATTTTGCAGCCCTTACTTAAACTACAATGATGAATCAGACCAATACCAGACAGAACTACGTTTATGTTGGTATATCCAGTAAACCTCCCACATGTGAAAAATCCCTATCAGCTAACAGGATACAGTCCTTTTGAAAAAATAGGAAACCCAGTGAAAACCGATTCCATTTTCTTGTGAGTTAAAAAGTTAGGACACCCCCACATTTATTACTAATTACAATGCCTAAAATTATAATCAGCAAATCAGCTGCACGTGATTAGACCATAATTAGAGAGATCTTTGGATCTTTATTTCAATCTCAGTCTTTGGTTTGGTTTGCCCTCAATTTTTGAAGTGAGTAGGATCACTATGGTGAGATCAAAAGAGCTGTCTGAGGCCCTCAGACAGAAAGGTGTAGATGCATGTCTAAGAAGGGATTTCAAAGCAATTACAAATTAGCCAGTGGAATATATCTTGAACATAATTTAGAAAATCAGTGGAGAACATTTAAACAACTGCCAAAATCAGGCCATCCTATCAAGTTCAAGCCTAAATGCAGACGATCTGATACGTAATGAAGTCTCCAACAATCCTAAAATGTAATCATTGGTACCAACAGTTAGCTTTTGTAACAGTTGTTGTTAAAATGCAGCATCTGCCATCAGAAAGAGACCAACCAAGTTGGGTTTTCAATGGAGATGTGCAAGGAGGAATCTCTTGCTGTCAAAAAAAATGCAAACACTGAACACCTGGACAAAGAATGTGCTTTGGGTTGATTAATTTAAAGTTTAATTATTTGGGCACAGTAACAGAAGACGTGTGATGCAAACGAAACTCAACATTTGTGCACAAGGACCTCATAGCAACTGTGAATCATGGTGGTGGAAGTGTCATCACTTTATTGTGTCTGAGGGGGCTTGAGGAAAATGTATGACCGTCAGACATGTGTACCAAGACTGATGCTTAAAGATCGCATAGCTAAATGACTCACTCGAAATCCAAGGCTGGTATATGGTTATAGAATGCACTAAACTTTAGATGTCTTATGGATGTGTAGATTATGTTTATATTGTTGTATAGACATGATCTGCATGTTCATAAGATGTCTAATGCTTAGTGGCATCTAATTAACATTATTTAAGCCAAAGGATGAAATGCCAGGATAGGATGACCTGAACATTTCCTATTAATCACATTTTGCTAATTATTTTAAGATATTTCTTTTTTCTGAAAAACATAACAATTGTAGGATAGATTTGAGATGGTCCACACCCAAATCTCTTCCCACTCAGCCTATATAACCCCTAACTTCCAACACACCATTGCATCAAACAGTTTTACACTGCCGGACCTCCCCATTGCCTCCCATTTACAGTCCCACGGTACAACTAGCCAATTGAAGATCAAATGTACATATATTTAAATATCAAAAAGTCAGAGGTTTATTAATGGGGTGTCCTCACTTTATCACATCACTGAAGCTGTGCTGCTAAAAAAAAATCAGTCAGGTTTAATCCTGTTGACAACACTCACTAGATAAGCGCAATAGCTTTAACAAATGGGTGGAACTACAAGCCCACATATATATCTATTAAGTGTTTATTTTGTCTCCTCTAATTTTCTAATCTCATTAATACAGATAATGTGACTCTGCAGCTCAGTTCAGTTCCCCCTGGATATCTCTCACCTCCAGTAGACCGAATACAACAGGTGAGGTCTTTTAACAAAAATGTGATCTTAGGGTTTTCAGCCATTTTAGCAGCTACCAAATGAGAGTCAGTTCACACGGGCAGTTCGACATTTACACACCACTCTAGAGTTGTTAAATGATGACTATTTCTGTCAGAGAAAGAAAGGAACTGTACATTTATGCAGAAATGTGTTTTTATATAATGTAATTTCACATCTCTGGGGTGGCACTATGGTCTAAGTGCTGCTCAGCAAGTGTGAGGAGGTCAAGTTCAAATCCCAGTAAGGGCTTAGCATTGTGTGATGGAGGAGTTTTGACGTGCAAATGGGAATAAACAGTAAACTAATTCAGGGAGAGAAGCTATAACTTAATGATATTGAATCAATTGTAGCTGCAGTTCATTTACTAATATTTTTGAGGCTAAACTTAATTTTCATTGTTGCTCAAAGTGAGATGCAGTAGTAAGAGTGAAGGTTTTGAAAATTTATCCGTAGATGACATGAAGTCAACTAAAAAGACAGTGGCTAAAGCACATCACTAAGAAGCCACACAGGCAAAATCCCAGTCAGGGATAAAAAAGCCTATAAAAGGAAAGATGAACAGTCTTTCAAAGAAAACAGGAAACCAAACACTGGTGTGTCCCTTTCCCAATAGCTAATAAATTCACCTGAAGTCAGCTCACACAACAAAAACATGTTCAAACGTTTGTGGACACTCTTCTAATGAATGCGTTCAGCTGCACATATACAGGTGGACACATTGCTGACACAGATGTGCAAATGCACATATACAGGTGGACTATAGACTGTAGAGAAGTACTGCCAATAGGATAGGACTCTGGTGCAGATAGCCAAACACAAACCTAAGCCTAATTCCAGACATGGACTAAATGTACAGTATTTTAAGCCCCAGTATTCAGCTGTTGATCGGTGTCACTGTGGCCACTGGGATGATGGGGCTCCATCCAATTCTTTTGGGATAAGTTGGGGAGATGGGAATGTGGTGTGTTGGTGATCATTCGACATCATGACCTCACTAAAGCACTTGTCACTGAACGCATTTAAATCCTCACAGTAATGCTCCAGAATATTGTAGAAATAACGATTATTCATTTCCTTGATTTTTCAGAAACAGTGAATGAGTAGTTGTCCATCTAGTGTATCTGCAATGCAGTACAGGGAATACATTTGTAGGTAGCTGACATCTGCTCATTGTGGCTGCTTTGTGCACACATTTGGTGCCTGTAATTGCTCTAGTAACCGCGTCTCATTTTTTATCTTTCTTTAGACATGACACAAGTTGTTTGGGTACAAATGTTTTTTGAGCATTTGGGGACTGCTCACTTTTCAACTGCTCAAGGGGCTTCTGTCTGGGGGAGGGATTATTAGAAAGATACTACTCAGTGGAGGTATTTGCCAGAGAACACCTATATATAGACTATATATAGGACTCAGAACAATGTGCTTTAGACAGATGAATCCAAAGTTGAATGATTTGGGCACAGTATGAGAAGACATGTATGACACCAACCAAACAAAGCTTTCAGGCACAATTACTTCAACTGCAAAGCATGGAGATGGTAGTGTCATGGTTTTGAAATGCCAGCTATAACAGCTGTTAGAAATTCAGCATACAGGAGACTGGGTGTTCACATTGCAGCTTTATTCTTGTGCATGAATACACAGGCACTGCTTAGTTGGTCAGCAGTCTATCAGCAGTCTGCCTCGTCATTCTCCCAGTCTACCCAGTCAGAAGAGGAAGAAGAGGAATGGAAGGAGGGGTATGGGGTTTGGGGGGGGGGTGAAAGGGAGGGCCCTTCGGGTACTCATACACAGAAAATGGGAGTTTTTGACTCTGCACAGGTCAGTGACCATCAACACTCTTCACGGGGTTGATTGTATCACCATAAGCAAGGAATGTTAGTAAGGGGGCATATTTCTCTCAGGGCACAGGGTGTCTTAAATTTTTACTCAGAAGACAATTGCACTTCTATTAATTACGTTTTATACATTATTTCTAAAAAGCATTTCTTCCGTTTTATGTGTTACAGCCCGTGTGTGTGTTTAAATTATTAGTTTTATTATATTTTTATGATTCTGAGCTAATGACTGCACTGCACATGCTAGTTTCCTGTAGGAAGTATATTCTTAGACAGGCCAAAACCACACAGAGTGGATGTTATTTCTCACAAGTTTGTGAGTGTGTGTGTGTGTGTGTGTGTGTGTGTGTGTGTGTGTGTGTGTGTGTGTGTGTGTGTGTGTGTGTGTGTGTGTGTGTGTGTGTGTGTAGGTTGGGTTCTTGTTAGTAATTTCCTTTAAACCTTTCCTTTAGACATGTGAAGGTGGGGGAGAGATTTGTGTGTTTGAAATATTTCATCTACATAGAACCTAAACAGTCGATGATACAGTCGTGAACGCATGTATCTGGCAGTGTAGGTTGATTTGTCATATTTGTGCTTTCATTTTCCCAATAAAACTAACATTGTTTTTCTACTTGTTTACCAGCCAGTTGAAAATGATGCAAGTGAGTTTATCTGTCCAGGATCCATGCCTTCAGGTACATAAACATTCTTCATTGCACTTTTAACCACATAGTGTTTATTCACTGATCTGCCACAGCATTGAAGTAAACAGCATTGATGATCTGATGGCACCTGTCAAGGGGTGGGATTAACATACTGGGCAGAAACTGAACAGTCAATTTGTGTTGGAAGTGTAAGAATCCAGGTGCCAGATTCACAAAAATGTCTTATGACAGAAATTCTTCTTGGATGTTTTTCTACTTAACTTTATGCTTTAACAAAGGTTAAGATAAATTGTTGTTCTTCAAATATTTCTATAGTTTGTTTGAACACTTCTTTGATTCTGTTTTCCCTCTATACACGGCATGGATTTAACTGAATGTTGGAAAATTGAAAGTTATTATTTCACATTGTTAAATATAGGCAGTGAAAATGTTGCAAATGGCCACATGTGGTGTGTCTAAAATAAGAACATCTAAAATAATTGCAACATTCTTAAGAAGGTTTTTTGAGAATTGCATTTAAGAACATTATTATGATTCCTACTATTTCTCGTAAGACCCTTTGTAGTTTCTTTTTCTGCACTCCCAAGACAGAAATTCTCCTTTTCCCTTAACTTTATACTTTACACTTTTTAAATGTTATTCTTAAGAAAAGAAATATAAAATTAATTGGCATAGTCAAAAATTAGTTTTATTAAAAACAAAGTTATTAAACCTACAATCAGTGTACTTGAATTCAATTGCTTAATGAATATATTGAATTCATTTCTGAATTTTGTTCACTGAAAATGTTTAAATGATTTTTTTTATTCAGTATTTCCTCTATTTTGCTCCCCACTGTATGGATTTTATTAGAAATTTAAAATACTTATATTATATCATTTTTGATTAGCTGTGAAATGCAGCATGACATACTGTGTTACAAATAACCTTTATAAGAAAACAAGCTTCTTAAGAAATTGTTCAAAGATAATTCCATTCATAAGAACTGAGTTTTTGAAGAATTACCTCTAATAACATTCTTATGAACATCTTATTGTTGATCTTAAGATCCTTCTTAAGATTTTTAGGACAAATTTTAGGAATTCAGCCCTAGAACTACTTTGACAAGGGCCAAACTGTGATGGCTAGACCACTGGGTCAGAACATCTCCAAAACAGACTGATAACCAGTGAACCTGTAACATTGATGCAAGTGGGGAGGAAGGGCTGTCCCAACTGGTATGATGGGCTAGCCCAGTGAATGTCTCATTCAGCATGTGGAAGATGGGCTACAAAACAGGTGTTAACAATTGGCTTAAAAGATTGATTGCATTTGGTGGGCAAAGGCCATAGTGTGAAGGAAATAGCAGAATTTGCTGGTGTATCGAAGCGTACGCTCATACGGGTCTACCAGAAGTGGCTAGTGTTGACTATTGACTATTGTTGCCTGGAAGCAAAACAATATTTATTCACTAGCTAGGAAACACGTCAGCGGTCCCCTGTCAGCTAAAATTCTGACAACTGTTTCCTGTGGACTGGGATTTTCTTCGGTACTGTCTGTGGCCTGCCCAAATGCAATAACTCCTTTTAGCAAATCATTATCTGGTTTGTGACCCAATTTCCATATATTGAACGAGATGTACCACTTTATTTCAGTCTATGAATCCTGTTGCACACCCCTCAGCTATTTATAGCCTGATCATCATTGTGCAGTGCCATCTTCATGAGCCTGAAGTTACTACCCCTTAAACACACAAGGTGACTATAGGTTTTGTGGTCAGCATACTTTGATAGGTACATGGTAATCTTGAGGTAACCTCCCACAACTCCCACAAGCCAGCTAAATGTCATCAACCATAGTTGTTTAGAGACAATGAGTTTCTTATCCATGTCCTATTTCCACTTCAGATTTCACCAAAGACCTCCAGGGCTTGTCCAGCTCCTGCGAGAAGTGTCTGTGCTCCATCCCTCCCCCGAATATCAGTGACCTTTTGGACGATGAGGACCTTCTCTATTCTCTCCGGCTGAAGCTGGACCCGACACACTGCACCATCAAGAACTGGAAGAACTTTGCCAGCCGCTGGGGCATGAGCTATGATGAGCTAACACTGCTGGAGCAGCGGACACATGGCGCCACCTACCACAGCCCCACACAGGAGTTCCTGCTCCGCTACAGCCAAAAACCTGTCACAGAGCTGACTAAGCTCTGCCAGTTCTACCAGCGCATCGATGTACTAAAGCTGCTTCAGCAGTGGGTGGAGAATGACTGGCCCTCACGCTGGAAGAGGCCTCTCTAGCTTAGGCTCAGCAGGTGACTACTGAGAAGACAACACAGGAAGGATGTGGACACTGTGATCTATGTAACTAAAGCAGGTGACAGCAGGGATCAGCATGTCAGGAACAGAACACACTCTAGTCGAGTATGCTGCTGTGCTTATTGTCTGAATGTCTGTCTTTTCAAAAGCAGCCACTCTTCGGCTACACCTGGGATGATGCTGAAATGTTCTGTGCAAAAAACTCTGATCATTTAATCAGTAAATTGGAGCAGTTTAACCAACAATACTCAGGTACTCTCTGTACCAAACAAGCCTGCAGTTCACTGAATTAAGCACACTGAAACTGCTGCCTAGTAGAAAGTCAGTTATGTATCACAGTTAAAGTACAGTGAAATGTGGGTGAAAGAAAGGGTTAATCAAGAGACATTCATATATTTTAAAACTTATTGCCACTTTCTTTGCACCTGTTCCAAACGTACAACAGGTCTGAGTACCTGTGGAGCGTTGACTAACCACCTATGTGTGTGCAGAAGATCTTTGGATAGTAACCTCCTACTTAGCACTTCAAGGGGAAAGACTTGTTCAGCAGTAGATTATGTTCCATTTGGAGATGTCACACAAATGATCATAAATAAATGATCACGATCATAAAAAAGATCGCATTTCCTCATTTTTGTCAAAATGTCTGACTGCCTGTAACATAAACATGGATTTTTACAAAGCGGTTTCAGTTTTCTTATAGGAGGTTTAAAACACATTGAACCCTAAGTTTAAGTTGTTGTTTTTTTTATCGCTTTATTAGTTTAAATGCAGAAACCATTACCATAATCACAAGCACACCCCTCATTTAAGGGTTTAATGATGAAGACTTGTATATCAATTTAACAAAATGTGAAATGCTAAATTGTTTCAGAATTTCATGCTGAACGGATAGAAAAATGACCTGGAATAAAATCTTACGTTGACTTCCACAGAGAGTTAAGAAGGTTTCCTCCTGTAAAGCCATTGTCGTTTTGGAGATATGTTAGTTATGTTAGGTACGATAGAATTGCTCTAGGCACTTTAGGGATTTTCACAGTCAAGGTTTAAACTCTTCCGATTTGTATGTTTTAAGGATTAGGATCTTTCCCGTTACTGAAGGGGTGGTTTTAAACTTGAACTTGATCTTCCTCTGCAGCAGATCTGGTACAGCTTGGACTGTGTTCTACCAATACAAACAATCTGATGATGATCTGATTCAGTACCTGAATTTGCCTGAAGTTGCAAGCCCCACCTTTTTCTCTTTCTTTCTTTATTTTATTTATTTATTTTTTACAACATTATTTTTTCAAAGGCCTGCTTTGAAAAAGCACTGAACAGTTGATGGAAAGAAAAGTTGGTTGTAGCTGGGGATGCCCAGAGTAGACACTGGAGATCCCCAGTATAATCAGTCTGCTTAGTTTCCTACCTGATGTACAAATGTCATTTGCCATCATAAACATGGTTGCAAGGTTGGTTGCAGGGGTGTGGTGTATGTGCACATAATGATGTGAGTGCGTGTGTGCATGTGTTGGACATCTGTGCTGTTATGCATTTTCTTAAATAAATTAGGTAATAGAAAGCTGTGGGTTGTCGTTTAAAAGCATCATTGGAAGTGCAAATCAGCTCAAGACCTGAATGATGATATAATACAGTTCTGACTCAGAAGTACTTTATAAATCAGTGAATAAACAAAACCAAGTATAATAGTTTAGTGATGATGTTTGTGTTGAACAAAATGCAAAAGGACAGAATTACTGCTTTAAAAATTATATTTATTAGAAAAACATATATATATATAGTCTTGTTCGTGGAAATTTTATACAACTTAAAAGTATTATCCTGAAACAGACAAAGCAGTTAGTGTAATTAATTTGTTGGGCATCATCGTTTTTTTTCCATTAGCAACAATACTGATGAATACATATAAAATAAAAAATTAAACATTCATAAAAACAATATATATATATATTAAATTTGAGTGCAGAGAAAAAGAACGAAAGCCACATTTCCTTCATATCCTCTAAAATGTTAACCAGAGATGTTACTTTTTTAATGTTTTACAGACTCTATACAAAAAATTACATGTCGCAGCGTACCATCCCTCTAGTTGAAACACCACCCAAGAAAGTACATGATTTCTGCCTTTTATGTACACAATTTTGGCCTAATTTTATAAGTGGGCAGTGTCACAAGAAGAGCTGGTCTTCCACATGGAGAGTAAGCACAATTATCAGCAACTGGCCCTAAAGTGAATAGCTTGAATTGTAAAAATACATATTGTTAAACAAAATTGTTTCCAACAACTTTTAACCTTCATCTTAGACTTCATCTGCAGCAAATTTGGTGGGTAAACCAAGCATGTTGTTCAGACTCAGAGAAATTTTATCTTGCTCACTTGACATGTTTACTACTGGGTAATCCGTTTCAGGATTTGTTACTTTGAACGTTCCCTTTGTCACTTTCGTTGGACTGTCTGAACCTGAAGAGGTCCCGGTTTCAAGGTCTTCGGTCAGATCATTCACAGAGCGTGCAGCGGACAGTTTTAGTCTTTCCATGATGTTTACTCTTTGTGTCTTGCCGTTCTCATCAGAAGACCCAGGGGATGCTTTCACTTCTGCTTTAAGAGGGACCGGAGTCTGGGTCAGAGCTTTTGTGGGATCTCTGCTCAAATCAATAGCCCCACTAATATCCTGCAGGATGTTTTGGATGTGGTGGCTGGGCAGTTGGTGCACCTTGAACACTGGTATATTGTTTGGAAGGGTCACTTCTGTAACTTCAGCCTCAACTGTTGGTGCATCTGGATTATCGAATGATCCCTTTGATCCATCCTTTGACCTTCTGAAAGGCCATTTGAATTTACTCTTAGGAGCATTGACACTAACATTGGCATCTGGAGATCCGACATTAACATCAGCCTTGGGTAAGCTCAAATCAACATTAGGAGACTCAACTTTGGGGGTAGACACACTCAAAACAGGCCCTTCAATGTTAGCAGCAATATCAGCGTCAGGAGATTTAACTTTTGGGCCAGAAAGTCGGAAGTTTTTTAATGATGGTAATTTGAACTTTCCTTTTTGAGGTTCTATGTCAAATGCTGGAGCATTCACATCAACGTCAGGACCTTTGAGATCAGCTGTAGGTGAATTTAAATTGACACCTGGAGCTTTAACCTCTGCAGCTACTTTTGGGGCTGAGAGGCTCATAGTTGGAGTTTCGATATCTGCATTTATTGAGGCTTCTGGCGCTGTTACATTGGGTGTAGATATGCTAGCATTGGATTTTTTGAGGGTGAGAAATTTGAACTTTGGAGTCTTGACTTCAGCATCAGGGTCATTTATTTCGGCTTTGGGTAACTGCACATCAACATCAGGGACGCCGACTTCAGCTTTTGGTAGACTTAGATCTGGTGTATTTATTTCTCCTTCAATCTTAGGGACTGAAACATCTAAATCTGCTTTAGCATCCAGTTTAGGCTCCTTCAACTTTGGCGAAGAAAGATTAAGTTTGGGAATTTTCAAATGTGGTTTCTTTATATTCGCATCAATATTGGCATCTGGGACCGTTAGGTCTACATCAGGCCCCTCGAGGTTTCCTTTTGGCAAGCTCAGCTCTGCATTTGGGGCTGAGAGACTGAGATCTGGTTTTTTAGCAGCAATGTTAACATGTGGAACATTCAGATCAGCCTTGGGTAAATCTAAATCTACAGCCGGAGCAGCAACATAGCCCTCAATTTTGGGAACACAAAGATCCAAGTCAGGTGCTCTGAGATCAGCTGAAGGTAAATTCACACCTACATCTGGTGCCTTTATATCTGCACTAGCATCCACTTTTGGGCCTTTGACCTTTGGTCCAGAGAGATTTAATTTGGGCATTTTGAAGTGTGGCGTTTTTAATTTTCCAGATGGTACATCAATGTCAGGAACCTTCAGATCTGCATCAGGGCCCTCGATGCTCCCTTTTGGCATGCTCAGGTCTACATTTGGGGCTGAGAGGTTGAGATCTGGAGCTTTTGCTTCAAGGTTAAGATGTGGAGCTTTTAGGTCAGCTTTGGGGAAATTTACATCTACAGATGGACCTTCCAACCTTGGAGTGGAGACACTGAGGTCAGGTGCTGTTAGGTCTACATCAGGCCCTTTAAGATCTGCTGTGGGCACTTTTGGCTCTTTTAGCCTTGGTCCAGACAGACCAAATTTAGGCATCTTAAAATGAGGCAGCTTGGCTTTTCCAGATGGGGTATCAACATTTGGAGTTTTCAGGTCAGCACTTGGAAGATCTACATTGAAACTGGGTGCTCTGACATCTCCTTCAATTTTAGGTGTTGAGAAGTTTAGGCCTGGTGTTTGTGCATTCAGTTCTGGTCCTTTGAGTTCTGCTTTGGGTAACTCAAGTGTGGGTCTGCTGAGGTTCCCCTCAATTTTTGGAATATCTGGGACTGAGACATCAACATCTGGGGCATTTAGGTTACCCTCAACACCTACATGTGGCCCTTTGACCTTTGGCCCTTTGATATTCAGCTTGGGTAGCTTCAGTTTGCCTGATGGGGCCTTCAGGTCTGCATCTGGAGCTTTGATGTTTACATCCGGTGCAACAATATTTCCTTCTACTTTTGGAGCAGAGAGTTTGAGATCTGGTGCCGTGACACCTAGAGCTGGTGCTTCTAGTTCTGCTTTGGGCAGGTTGACATTCACATCAGAGGTCGAGAGAGTTAATTGTGGTGTCTTTATGTCTGCATCAATGTTGGGACCTTCTACTTTTGTCTTTCCACTTTTTATCTTTGGTAGCTTAAGAGTGGGGAACTTGTGCTTCCCAGATGGAGCATTAACATTTACTTTGGGAGTTTCTAACTCTACCTTGGGTACGTTCAAATCTACATCTGGGAGACCGGCATCAAGATTTGCTGCTGGTACATCTATATTGACATTTGGTGCTCTGATATCTGCATCCACTTTCGGGGCAGATAGATTCAGTTTAGGAGCCTGCACATCTGTGTCAATGTCCACTGATGGACCTTTCAATTTTCCTTTTGGTTTCTTGAATTTGGGCCATTTCATTTTACCAGACGGAGCATCAACATCAAGATTTGGTGTCTCAATGTCTACTTCAGGGCTGCTGAGTTCAGCATTAGGTAAAGTCATATTAACATCTGGGGTCTTTATGTCAGCTTTGAGATCTGGAACAGAGAGTTCAGCTTTTGGTGTCTTCAAGTTTGCATCAACACTTGGAGTTTTTACTTTAGACCTGGAGAGAGTCCATTTGGGCTTATGTAGTTTCAATTTTCCAGATGGAGCCTCAATGTCAACATCAGGGAGGTCTGCCTTTAGGTTTGATCCTTGTACTTCCGCTTTGGGCAAGCTCACATCAACCTTAGGTGCTTTGAGATCTACGTCTGCCTTTGGCACTGACAGACTCAAATCTGGGGAATTCATATCTCCTTTTATCTCTGGAGTAGTTACTGTCATGTCTCCGTCTACCTTTCCTTTTTTAGTAGCTATGCCAAAGTTTGGCATCTTAAACTTGGGAGCCTTAAATTTTGCATCAGGCTTCTTAACCTCTGCAGAGATATCTGGAGAGCGCAGTGTTGGAGCAGTAACAGTGGCACTGGGCATTTTGATGGCACCATCTAGACTTGCACCTTGAAGGTTAGGTCCAGACACGTCAACATTTGGCACTGTGAATTTCCCACTCTCTCCTACAGTCAGATCAGGTGAAGAGCCCTTCAGAGTCATCTGTGGGATTTCTCCATTGACTGATGGGACTGTGAGGTCACCCTTTATATTTGGGGAATTTAACTTTCCATTCAGCCCACGGACTTCAACTGATGGTGCTTGAAGTTTTGGGGTTTCACCCTTCAAGAGTATATTACCAAGGTTCTAATGGGAAGAAATGAGAGAGAGTAGATGTCATTTTGTAAGTACTTACAATGTGTTGCATATGTATTCAATATGTTTCTGAATGGGATAGTAAGTCTTAGATCTGCATTTTGCAAGAAGTTACATGCTGCTTTCTAGGAACCTACAAACATGATAGACATAACAAACTACAAGACTTCAACCAAAATTCATCCAGTGTTTATTCTCTGTCCATGTGCACATGCTTGACCTGCATGCAGACTCACTGATCAGCAAGAAGGGGTGGGGCAAATGACATCACTGACCCAGATATTGGGTTATAGAGGGAAATGTGAAGGGAGGGGCTATTTGCAAATTTCAGAAAAAGTCCTGAGAAGGGATAATACTGATACATACATTTTGCTATTAATATTAATTTCATTTGGAACTATGAAGAATTTTGATGAATTTATTATTTTAAATATCATTGTCAATCTTATCATTATAAATAACTCATCAAAGCTTTGCATTTTCAGCTCAAAATATTTCTGGCAAAAAAAAAATAATAATAATTTTTACATCTCAAATGAAGACAAATTTGAATAGCCTAGGATCTCCTGAAAATAACAATATCTGGCATGTGTCTCCTATAAATACTTTCAAATTATTTGGTGAATAACAGTCCATCAAACTACTAAAACATCTCACAAAATTGGCCTAGGGTTCTAAAGGCCGAAGAATTGTTTATGTGAAGGTGTTGCTTACCACTCCGGCATTTACATCTCCTTTGGTCTTAACTTGAAGGTTCTTATCATAAGGCTGAATGATCTCCAGCAATTTCAGCTTGTCTTCTGTACCAAGGTGGTCTAGGTGAATCGTAGCCGCAACAATCTGATCTGGATCTAGAGAATAGAATATGTAACCTCAATGAAGTCACCAAACGTAAATGAACTGTGTCTCAAGGATGAGGTCAAACCATGACGTTTACCATCTTTCAGACTGAACGAAGGGCCTTTAATTCCAACATCCAGCCCAGCTCCTTTCCCTGTGCTCTCTGAGGAGACAGAACTCTGTGTTTCCCCATTCTGAAATGAAATGTTTGGAAAAAAGTCAAAATACCGATCCCATTGCCACTGAATTTCTGGTTATTAAGGGTTATTGAGTCTAACCCTTATTTGAGTACAGAGTTAATAACTGAAGTAGTAACAAACAGCCAGTTAATAATTAACACTGCAAACACATTATAATGCCTCCCATGCTGGTTATGTTGTTGCTATTAGTATATATATATATATATATATATATATATATATATATATATATATATATACACTAATTACTAGATGAATTATTCAAAACTTACTAAGTATCTAATTATTATTCAATACTTACAAATGATTCAGTATCTAATTCTTATTTAGATTATATTCATTATTCCATATCTACTACACCTACCACATACAGGCCTTTAGGTTTGAAAGTAGCGTGCAATGTTACCTATTTATTAATGAGAATAAATGTTTAAACTGTTCATTTTCATTTAATAAATGGAATATTCGTCTTACCATTGTCTCGTAATGATGTTTACTGCTGCATATCACAATAGAGAGGTCCTTAATTGTCTGTCAAAATCTGTCAAAACAAGAAAGCAGATTTTTCAATTTTGTTTTTCATCACTAAACTGTTAAATATGTCTTTTAAAAATGAAGTGGCCTGGAGGTGTTGCTACTATGTCCACTATAACCCCCACCCCCCAGGACTGTAAGAGCTTTTTCTATAAAAGGTTTTGAGAATATATAGGAAGTAAAATCAGCTTTGCTCAGAGTGCGCCCACCGACTGTTATAAATGTCAACATTAACAGACACCCCTATTTGCTCAAAAACAGAGAATACACAGCAGCGTCTGCAGAAGCAATGACATAATGCTTCTACTTTACATAAAAGATGAGAAATCCCAGGTGCCCCAACTCCCCTGGCTGAATCATCAGACCGAGGTACTGTGTGTACAGAAGACTAATATAGAGTCAGAGCCAGATTATAACAAATCACCATTGTTTGTGAGCTTCTGTTTACTTAAACAAAATATTAACATTAGATTTCATAAAAAATTAAAGACTTGACGTGAGCTTAATCCAGCTTGGAAACAGCACAAGCGCCGGTGTTACATGTGGTCCGCCTCCGCCATGTCAGTATGTTGGAGAAGGCCCATTTAAGCAACACTAAGCAGAATTATCATGACGATGAGTTTGGTGTTCTTTAGTGGTCTTCCCAGTTTCCAGATCTGAATCCCGTAGAATGGAATGTGGTAGAATGGGAGATTTGCAGCGTTTTCTCCAGAAATTGCATGACAATGTCATGTAATTATGTACCAGTAAGGTTTCCAAATACCAAGAAAGTGCTCAGTGAGTGTATATATAGAAATATGACAATGAATCATCACCACTATTATCACTACAGTTCTGCTATGATGTAGAGGAAACCGTACTGGGCTGGACTGGCAACTTAATTCAGCTCTGGGTTTTTTACAGTCAGACCGATTTTGATCAGTATTGATTGGGGGGGGGGGGTCATGTAGTCATCACTGTGCTTTTCAGTGAGTATTCAGAAGACACTGTTTAGGGTTTTCCCCTTCAGAGCACATGAAATTACCACATGCATCTCTTTGGATTATTACTCATATATAACTCTGGACCAGCTTACTCACCTCCCTCGACAAAAATAGTACACTGCTTTTCCCGAGCACTGTCACAGTTCACAAGTTCAAATCCAAAGAGATGGATAATAGACGCTGTGGTATTTGATAGTTCATTGCCTGGTTTATCCCAGCATGTTCACATCTGTAAGGACTACCAGTTATGCATAAAGAGCATTGTGCTTTGGTTTCAGGTAATTACAGACACACCCAGATTAGCTAATACTGCACTGTCTGTGACCACAACTGTACTCCGTAGAGTTCCTTTTTATAGTCATGAGTTTGTTGTGCATAACAATTAACCAGTAATGTATTGGAAAGTCTCCATGCAATAAGACACACCCCACACTTTTTGATACACAGTCATTTGTAAAAAATTAAAATACTCCATGATCCATTTTTAAATGTTTAAACATGTGGACATTTCATTTTAACTATATTGAGAAACGGAAGTGATATAAATTAAAGTGATATAAACATATCAGGCTTTGTACAGGCTTACATTATCCTCAAGTCCCCTCTGAAACAATAAAGATTTCATTGTGGTTTCTTTGATGGAGAGATCTCCAGACTTTGTTGCAGCAAAACACCCCCAAACCATAACACTTCCACCACCATAACCACCAGTTTGTGCTCAAATAATGTTAGCAAGGGTTTTTGGTCTTTATCTGATAGATGATGCAGAGTGACATCACATGTGGCAAGAGATACCTGTCAGTACCATGATGACATTTCCGAATGGTTGGAGACATGTGAACACATCTTGCAGTTTGCTCTTGGGATGAACTTGCAAGGACAGCCCGACTGGCCATGCTGGCAGTTGTTTTAAATGACCTCCTCTTGTAAATGATATTCAGTGCAGTGAAAAGGCTGATTTCTAATTGTTTTAAGATATTTGGCCTCCGAGAGCTCTTTGGATCTCATCATAGTGTTACAACTTCAACAATCAAGAGCAAACCCAATTAATGTCTGAGGATAAAATTAGACAGACTCCTCCAAGATTCTCTCTAATGAAGGTGTAATTATCTGCAACTGATGTGCTGCACCTGATTCTAATTCTTATTTTATAAATGATTTTCAAAAGACATCTCTTCAGTTTAATATGTTTAGTTATATCACTTCCATCTCCCAGTATAGTTAAAATGGGGACCAAATGTCCATATGTTTAAAGTACAACATCAGAGGTGTTAACCTTCTGAGATAAATATAGCTAGTGGCCTATCCCCCTTTGGTATAGCTAGTGTCCTAACCTCCTTTGGTATAACTAGTGGCCTATCCCCCTTTGGTATAACTAGTGGCATATCCCCCTTTGGTATAACTAGTGGCCTATCCCCCTTTGGTATAGCTAGTGTCCTAACCTCCTTTGGTATGACTAGTGGCATATCCCCCTTTGGTATAGCTAGTGGCATATCCCCCTTTGGTATAGCTAGTGGCATATCCCCCTTTGGTATAGCTTGTGGCATATCCCCCTTTGGTATAGCTAGTGGCATATCCCCCTTTGGTATAACTAGTGGCCTATCCCACTTTGATATAACTAGTGGCCTATCCCCCTTTGGTATAACTAGTTGTCTATCCCACTTTGGTATACCTAGTTAGAAGCCTACACCTCTTTAGTTTAGGTTAGTCCTATGTCCCTTTGGTTTATATAGATGCCTACTCCCCTTTGGTTTGCTAGTGGCCTATGTCTCTCTAGATTTGCTAGACTTTTATACTCCCTCAGTTTAGGTAAACACCTTCTCCACCTTGGTTTAGCTAGTAGCCCATGTTCTTAAGAATTTGCTAGATGCCTTTGTTTCTTCACAGATTCACAGTTTACCTCATCTTACACTCTGAAATCAACCAGGTTTAGTTCATTCCCTCAGCTAGTTCTACCCACACTTTGCTGCCGAATGGTTCTGGGAAAACTGTGCTGTGATCCCTCCATTGAATTATAAGCATATCCATACCTTTCCCCTGTTTTAATGCTTATCAACCCTTTAAGAAAGAAAAACATTCATTAAACCTTTAGAATTTTAGCTTTTAAAACAGTAATTATGTGTACGTGTGTTCACAGACCTGCTCATGCCAGTGGAATGACAGGCATGATGTTGGGTTTGAGATGAATGTGCAAAACCTGTCCGTTCGGATGAGTGGAGGTTGACGTGCCATGTACCAGGCCCTGTTGCATACCTCTCTGTCACTCTCTCTCTCTATCTCTTTCTCTCTTTCTCTCTCTCTCTCTCTCTCTCTCTCTCTCTCTCTTTTGCTCACTTATAAACACACCTCACATTCACAATTCACACCTTTCTTCATCTTTAGTCAGGGTAAACACCGTCCCTAGTCATCTGCAATCTCATTAAAAGGGTGTGGTTGATGGGCTACTACAAGTCTGACCCTGGTCAGTGACCATTAAGTCGAACCAGTCAACTTACATTATACTGTCTCAGAGTGCTTGACATGAGAAACATGACAAATCAGCTTTTGTTCTTTGCAACACACAGACTGAATCCACAGGTCAGAGGTCAGTCAAAAATCAATTACATACAAAAACTGTATAGCATTTTTAGTCAGTTTGGGTCATTTCTTTTGGTCCATTCATCATGAAATGTAGGGGGAACTGGTGTTTTTTGAGCTTATATTAAAAAGTGTTTTGTTCTGGCAGCAGCAAAATGTTGAATCTTGAGTTATTAGAAATGATTTCCCATAATTAAATTCACATAATATATTTTATAATCATATATTGTGCGGTGACAATAAAGCCTTTCAAATGCAGCAACACCACTGCAAGACCTCACCTACTTAAGGCATAACATACTGTACAGACTATGTTAGTCCTGGACCAGGCCTGAACCACATGAACACACCTCTCTTAAAAACTATGATAAATGATTCAGCAACTACTACGAAACTACTGTGTGACGTATGTAGTTATAAGAGTAAACTGATATCTGGACCCAAAAGTTAACCAGCTATGCACTTAATGCTGAATCATTGGCCTTGAAGGTATTTCATAGTAAGGCAGTTACTCTAAATTGTAAGAGTGCACAATGTGAGAAGGTACATGATCCACAGGATGTACAATATGTCCAAAAATCTGTAGAAACCTTGTCAAAGTTCAGCTACTTTAAGATGAACCCACTGCTGACACAAACCACACAAACAGCTTGTTGTATAATCTCTATACAAAAGTGGCCCAAAGCCAAGCACTTGTTAGGGTAGTGGTTCCCAACCCTGCACTGCACATTTTAGTGGTTTCCTGCTCTAACACACCACCTTTAATTAGCTACAGCTGGATACATTAAAGGAAATGGCAGGGGGTTCTCCAGGAACAGGGTTGGGAACCCCTGGGCCAAAGCAGTAGCAATTGTCTGTGGAGTCATGGAACTGTTCTCTGGAGTGTTGGAGCTCCAGCCATATCTTTAGGAAGATTTGGATTGCCATAATACATTTCCATTTACATTTGCGGCATTTAGCAGACGCCCTTATCCAGAGCGACTTTCCAAAGTGCTTTGCTGTTCACTTAGAATATCCTTAGCTAGTAGACAAGGCTGGAATCTTGAGATTCCTCACGCTTAGATCCTGTTAGATCCCATAATATCGCCCCACATCTGGACCTGACCTCATTAATGACTTCATGAAATGAATACGGTCAGACACGCACAGCAAATGTAGCAGAACATTTAGTGGAAAGCTTTCGGAGAAGAATCACTGCTTTCTACTGACGCCATAGATTTTTGAAGGTACGCTGGATGAACAGGTGTCTACAACCTCTTGGACGTACAGTGTTTAAAACAGAAAAGAACAGAGAAAGCAAAACAAGATGCTTTGCAAGTTACTCGTATGTCTCTTACAGATTTTGAGTGTTTTAAATCCAAAGAACCTATGTGCCAGCATTGATTCTAGACATTATTGATAGTAAAATATTTGCAAAAATAAAGCTTTTGGCAAAAAATAATCATCAAAATAACTTCAGCTCCATCTACAAATATAGTAATATAATTATGTGCCACCATACCAAGGAGTATCCCAGTCTCAACTGTCACCAAGCCACACCTTACCAAGATACAGCCTTTATGCTCAATAAAAACCTGCAATATATGTTGATCACAGCACGTATACAAGCAAACTGTCTACACTATTTTCTCTTTGTAGTCTAGGATTAATCCCATTTGATGCTATGTAAGCAGACCTCACCTGAAGATGATGTGAGAGGTCTGGAGGTGAAGATGATGGGTGGAGATGTTGACTCCTCCAAACGTCTGCTCAATCTGATACTCTTTCTCACTTGGTCAAGCATTGGGTGCCTGCCTGGCTGATAAGTGCAAGGTGAGCAACCAAACAGGTTCTGCAGCATGGCAACCCGCCTCCCTGGCTGACACAAGTTGACAGCACAGAGCATGGGGCACCGAAACCTGAGAGCGAGAGAGCCAGAGAGAAAGAGAGAGAGCAAGTCTTTACAACAGGCTTTACAAGGTTTCCATCCTGACACACACTTTGCCACTTGGCAACACTTGTTGAAGCCAATTGTGGCTTATAGGAATGAATATGATAAGCCATGACACAGTCCACAAGCATCTGAAATACCTTATACCTGAATGTGCTTTTGGTTGGACGTCTTCCAGAGGACAGGAGATTCTGTATGCCCAAATATGTCAACATACGGAACTCGGTTCATGGAATTACCCCAGGATGCATGTAACACATGAGAGCTCATATTGGCTTGGCTTGGGTCAACTTGTCTCCTCCAACGTTTCTTCTAAAATCAGTTGTATAAATTGAGAATCAGTCTGCTGGAGAAACAGTCACAAACATCCTGGCAAGGCTTTAAACCAATTGTTGGAACATTGCTGTGAGGATTTGATTGCATTCGGCCACAAGACTATTGGTTAACCTAATTTTGTGTTTTGATAGACCCATTGCCTTACCCTAATTTTTACCCTGAAAGACCCATTGCTTTAAAATGCCTCAAATTTGTGCTCCTCTGCCTCAACCTAACTTAAATTTCTTCTTACACTCAACATTTGAAGCTGCCGCAGAATTGCAAATATTTGAAGAATGCACTAGACTGAGGGAGGTATTGAGACAATTCAGCTTATTGGATTTTGTACAGGAGAGGGTCTGTTTTTTACACACTTTATATTCGTAGATGCAACTCATTTAATGGTCAAAGGGGATTCGTATAGGCCTGTATGGTTCCCCATGTGATGTTGTGTGTAAACATTATAACATTTTTTTTTAATTTTGTCTCTTCAGACCACAGTATGCATATACATTAAGTAAGTTGAGTTTGTAATGTCACAAAAAACATTGCACTTGCATATCACTGCTGTCCAATGCAAAACATGAATCTCCATCTCTGTCTGTGATTTGTCCTCTCCATGGTTTGACCGCTGTAGCTGCTCTGTAAACTGTGTAAATAATTCTGAATTAATGGAGTAATAAAAAAAAAAAAAACTCGAAACCTTCGTCAGCAATGCATTTAACTCAAAGTAGCTGAATGCATTCATTAGAAGTGTTGTCCAAAGCTATTTGGACATATTGTATACAGTCTATTAATAGATATATCTATTAATAAGGTCATCGTTTGGGTTCTCTTTCTAATTCGTATTCTCTTTCTGTTCAAGCTGAGCTTCTGCAGGAGTTTCAAGCCCCAGTCAGAGACTGTACGTAAACAAATGGATTAGTCTAGCTCTTCAGACACTGGACCACTATGAATTCCTTTTCCAGAGGAAGTGAGAGAAAGATAAGATGCCATAGACGACAAAGATAAACAGAAACAATGTGAATGGTATGCAGGTGTAAGCCTACGACTTTAGCCTTGTGTCTAATCTCCATAGAACAGCCCTGAATAATAGAATCGAAGGCTCACATTAACCGAAGGTCACCATGTCCAGTACCAAGCATGGACTAATAGGGTCACAGTCCCCCAGTACTGGGATGTAAAATATTGGAACTGTGTTCTGTGTAGTCATGGAACTCCATCCACCACCTTTGGGATGAGTTGTGGTGGGGTTTGTGGTTCAGAACTAATCATCCTCATCAGACGATGACTTCATTTTACTCACCCGGTGTGGCTGAATGCAAATAATTCCATAGCAATGTCCCAACTTCTGCTGATAGGCTGTTGCAGAAAAGTAGGAGTAGAGTTTCTTGTGATGTCCAGTTTCCAAGGGGTTTTGTCTGCTAATAAGACAAGCTTGACTATGATGTATCATAACATACACTATTAAACAGCAACAGCAGTGAAATTAATAGAATATGCAGCAGAAACATAATCTGGTAGTGGGATGTGTATCTTTGGACAGCGAAAACGATTTCAGAGTGGACATTGGGCATGATGCTGGACTAAACTGGTAGCCTGAGTGCTATAGTCACTGTACTATTTTTGGACCAGGCCCGTGGTTTGCGTACAAATGCCACATTAGCAATGTTGGATGAGGCTTGTAGCCAGCGTCCTAATGCTGTGGTAATGATGTTAGATACGGTAATAATGCTGGACGAGTCTGGTAGCCAGTGTGTTAACACTGTAGTAGTGTTGTAGGATGAGTCCTGTAGTTGACGCGCTTACACCACACTAGAGATGATGTACAACGCACATAGCCAGTACCCAAATGCCATGGTAACAATGCTGGACAAGGCCAGTAGCCAGCACATTAATGCCAAGCCTGCAATGATGTGTGAGGCCTGTACCTGCTGCACTAATACTGCAGTAGCAATGCTGGACGAGGCCCATAAAAACAGCACATTAACACCGTGCTGGAGTTGTTGTATGAGGCCTGTCATACCTGGTGGACTAATGCTGTGGTAGCAAAAAAGCATGGGCCTTAACCAGCATCGGTTGCAGCTGGTGCAGTGTGGTGGAAAGAAATGCAATACTAAGCAATGCATCTACATATTTTTGAAAAGACTTCTGTTCCTGTCCACCAATGTACATTCATTACTCTATGTTGCATTTTCATTCCAATAAGGCCTGAGCACACTTGATTCTATATAAATTCAGTTGGTTATAAAAACTGTTGTGAGCAGAACTAATAACATCTATCTGTGCTCTTATTTGGCATTACAAATAATGAACCATCACAGTAAGTGAAGAAATGAAGTGTACATAATATCATTCCTTCAATAATGTCATTTGCTGATCTCAAAGGCTGGTAAATCCAATGCATTCTTTTTCCATAACTCAAAACAAGTGTCGAGCATACCACGTCAACCCCGTTACACTGACATTGAAAACATCTAGTTTTGATAACAGGTTGCATGGCAGCCTGTTTAGCCTTAAACATTCCACCCTGTTGCATTCCCCTCACAAGCTCAGTGTGACAAAGTTGATCTTGACTGTGTTATTTGACACCGAAAAAAAATTGACACAGATATTGAAATAATGACTAGAAGTCACACCAGCCATGCAAAAACAACCCCAGGAGGAGAATCAGCAAAACTCCTGGTGCGATAACTGTCATACAAAATAATTACACACATGCAGAGTATGAATTAAATTTTTAAATAATTGTTTAGATGGTCAAACCCTCCAAGTTTGATGGTTCAGGCTTTAAAAGGTGTATGTGAATAAATTGGTCCATATGAAATTACAGTAATTCCCAGGATCCAAACTGAAAAGGCTCTGAGTCCTGAAAGAGAAAGGCTCGAGTTTATATTGAGTCTTAACTTTATCTCACTGGCATCAAGAAGAAGCTCCAGCAATATAAAGGAGATTACTTTGATTTTCCTCTCCTCTCTGAAAAAAAAGTCCTACTTTTGGGTTTTCCTTCAAATGGCACCAGTGTTGTCACCCTGTTGTATGCTTCAGTGCACCTTCTCTGTGGAAGAGCATTGAGAATAATCAGTGTATACCCCCCCCCCCCCCCCCCCCCCCCGTTACTGGGCAAAGTTCTTTGCTGGGGTGATCAAGAGTGAGCATGTCATTTTACCACAGCTCCTTTATTTTCAGCTTCAGCGCCTGCTCTGAGAAAGTGCAGAATTAGATCTGATTGTATGTTTTGTGCTCTGAGAAGTGCGTTTCCAAGGAATCGCATGTACACAGTGGAGTTTCTCCTCCTCCCTCTGCCCTGGGGTGTTTCAGTCCAGAACGCATATGAATAGCAGGCACTTATGGGAGGCGGTGCTGCTCTGAGATCACTTTAACAGTATCACTCTCACTTTAAAGCCAGGATGATGGCCCTGATGGTAGGACCCTGGCTACAGAGCCTGCACTTCAAAGACTGTTATTATTGTTAGAGATCAGCATGGCACAGCAGATGCAAAGTTTATATAGTGACAGAAGATCATTTTCATTATTCTCAGAGATAAGAGTCCAGATTAGACAGATGACGCAGAGCTACGCTGTAAAGATGTCAATGTAATAAAAATGTAGGCTGTTCAAATTCTACAGGAAGGCCTCACTGCTGCTGTAAGCTTCAGAGACACAATCTAGATCGTGAAGAAATATATCAATCAGTCTATAAATAAATAGAGAATCAACTTATTTGTGAAATCAGTCAGTCAGTCATTATCTTATCTGCTTGTTGATCCAGAGCCCACCTGGAGTCATCAGGCGCAAGGCAGGAATACCCCCCGGACAAGGTGCCAGTCCCTCGCAGGGTACCACGCACACACCTAGGGGTCAATTTAGCATGGCCAATTCACCTACCATGTAATTTTTTTGGGGAGTGACACAGGGAGAACATCAAAATCCTCAGAGACAGTGACCTGAGTGGGAATTGAACCCACAACTCCAGGACTCTGGAGCTATGTGACACCTGCACTACCTACAGTGTCCTCTATTTGTGAAATTAATATAATAAAAATACTCACTTTATAGTTTAAACCAGAGTACATACAACTAGGGGGCTTCAAGTAGGCCTAAGTTTTAGGACCATTGTGTGTGTGTGTGTGTGTGTGTGTGAGGGAGAGAGAGAGAGAGAGAGAGAGAGAGAGAGAGAGAGAGAGAGAGAGAGAGCAGGAGGTTCTAAGATATCAACTAAGGAACTAAGAAACATTTCTTATTTTCCAGAACTAAAAAATAACCAGCACTGTTACATTCTTAACACATACATAAACCATCTAGCTGTGGAAAATAGCTGAGGTGGGTGGAGTGTGAATATTATTGTGCACTAAATAATACTTACTAATTAATTTCTATTCCTTCTTGTTTTGTGAAGCACTTTGGTGCAACTCTGGTGCAACTCTACTTACTTCCTCAAAATATAATTCAAATAAACTCTTTTACCATCTTGTACATAATGTCTTTTTTCATTCTAATGCCAATGTATAAAATGATACATATATGAAAATAATAATGCACATAAATAAGTCAGGTGAAGTCAAACTGATTTATGTTTTTTACATTTGTGGCATTTTTAGGCTGTGGTTAATCAGCATGTGGAGGGACTGGTTGTATCAGTGGTGGCACTAGGCCCTAGATATGGGTTATAGCCACAGGTCTTTTCACTCCCTTCCCAGACTCATCTGCATTTACAACCTACTTTCTGAAGGCCTCAGAGGGGCTCTGGCCAGGTACAGACTGGCCATAGGGAGGACCATGAAAATTCCTGATTGGCCACTATGGGTGTGGACTTTTCAAACGTTTCTCTCCCACATTGACCAAATGAACAGACGAAAATTCAACTCCCCATTTAATCACAATTAACCGATTGTTGATGTTGTTGATGATCGGACCTGGATTTGCCCATGGTGATATCATTCACTTCAACAACCAAGAGCAAAGCAGACTAATGTCTGAGTTTTACATAAGACACTCCTATATACAGGGGTTGGACAATGAAACTGAAACACCTGGTTATATTATTAGTATGGTGTACTAGGGCCTCCTTTTGTGGCCAATACAGCGTCAGTTCGTCTTGGGAATGACATTTTTTGGATACAACCTGGGTTAGCACCCGAACATCCCTTTCAGACAGCTTCCTCCACAGTTAATCCTGTTGGATGTGGTTGGTCCTTCTTGGTGGTGCTAACATTACCCTGGATACCGTGGCTCTTCATACATCACAAAGACTTGCTGTCTTGGTCACAGATGCGCCAGCAAGACATGCACCAACAATTTGTCCTCTTTTGAACTCTGGTATGTCACCCAGAATGTTGTGTGCATTGCAATATTTTGAGCAAAACTGTGCTCTTACCTGCTAATTGAACCTTCACACTCTGCTCTTACTGGTGCAATTAATGAAGATTGGCCACCAGGCTGCTCCAATTTAGCCATGAAACCTCCCACACTAAAATGACAGGTGTTTCAGTTTTATTGTCCAACCCCTGTATGTGTTACATAAGTCAGTCCTCTCAAATCATGGTCTAATCATTTGCAGCTGATGTGCTGCATCTGGTTCTATACTTGTAGGTATTTTAAGTCATAATAAATCTGGAGGTGTCCTAACTTTATCCTCAAAAGAAAATAATATTTCAAATAATTACATTTAACTATGAAACTATAATTTCTTTAGTTTCGTGTTTAGTTATATCACCTCCATCCACATTAGAATGAAGATCAATTGCCTGTGTGTTTAAATATGTTGAAGTCAAGTTGAAGGTTTTGTGTGGTGTCCTTTTCACATTACTGTAAATGTTATACTGAAACTATTTCCAATCTTAGGAGCTCCTCGGGAGAGTGTGGTGAGTATGCAGTAGCCTCGGAGCTACTCTAAATGTGATCATTTATCGAGAAATGTTCTCACGAGTCTCAGATTTGTTACTGAGAAGATGCACACATAAGTGCTGTATCACTAGTATGCAAATATCCTATCCTAGCAAAGCCTTTGGAGGGTAGGAGTGCATTGTCCTCATTTCAGAATGGTTAGTCATGTCGTCTGCATATCATAAGCATTAAAAGTAACTCATAGTTAAGATCATTAAAATGGTTGTCATGTATTAATCCTTAAACAGTTCAGACTGTGAGTTGGTGATTGGTGACTCACTGATTGTTATCAGAGATGTTAGTGACAGTTCACAATGTCACATCATATGACAGGCCTGTTCAATTCCTCAATAAAAAGCTGTTGATCTGGAATGAACACAGGATGTCCTGCACATATCGCTGAGTTGTTAGTATTCCTCATATTACTACTAAGGGTGACCAACTGTCATATGTCATAGCTACTCAGATGATCACACCAGCAGTTTGGGCAGTGTGTCGCTCCACAGCAGGCAGGATTGAACTGTCAACTGGGCAAAATGTGTTTGAATGCATTGTAGAGGCATGTCATGATCTCTCACCAAGGGGTGCACTACCTAAAGGTTCTAAATTCCATAATCTTTGGGACTTATATATGCACACTCAGACACATCACTGTAAATTTACACTTGTACTGTCCTGCACATTTAATTATTACATAATAATAATAATAATAATAATAATAATAACAATAATAATAACAGCAATAATAATAGTAATAATAATAATAATAATAATAATAATAATAATAATAATAATTACTTAATTATTACAAATGCAATTTACTTGTACTTACATTTATTACTAATTAAAAAAACTAAAATTAGAATCAGTTGCAGCACATCATTACAAACCATCATTACAAAGGTTATTTAAGTTATTTAAATCTCACACTTTAGTATGGTTTGCTCTTGATCATTGAAGTGAATGGTATCACCATGGTCCAATCCAAAGGGTTCTCTGAAGCCTTCAGAAGGCAGGTAGTAGATGTATTTGAGTCTGGGAAAGGATTTGAAAAGAATCTAAAAACAATTAGGAATGTTCTACTATCCTGAAAACAAGTTACAATGGAGAACTAACTTAACCTTACTTTAAAATTTTACTAATGATTTTGGAAGGCATTTTTTATCTTTTAGTTTTGAATTTATCCAAAAGGATTCCCTAAAAAGTGGCACCAAATTGTTTTTGGTACTTTGCATCAAAGAATTGTACTTCATGCAAATCTCGTTAAGTTCATTATTAGGACATCTGGAAGCACTGTCCTTAAGCTCTCAACTCAAAGTGGACAACAATATGCACTTATACTTCAGTAGTAGAGTAGAGTCCAGGACATAGGCCCATTTGTAACACATCAGCATGGTTTACTGGTATAGTCAAGGGAGGAAATTAGTAATGTGTACAGTCAGTATGAACATTGTTGTGAAACCTCAGCCATTGGTGTTTCTCTTCCTCTCTTCATTGCAGAAGGTTTAGCTATTCTATATATATATATATATATATATATATGATATCCATTTTCATACACACTCATGTACAGGGCATGAGGAGTTTAAAGATCATGTACCATGCCTTCCTTTCCTCCAGCAACAGTAGATCTGTATCAGCTGTACTAGGTCGACATGACTTGTCTTTCTTTCATTCATTAGTTTACACATCCAGAAGGTGTTCATGAGCAAGAATGCCATGAATAACACATAAATGTAACCCGTTCCCCAAACAAAGAGAATTTCAGGCAGGAAAGCACCAGACGTTCTTATCCTAATGAATGAAAACCCAGAGGTGCACAGAGGTGATGCATCTGTTACTACATGTCTACAGTCAGAGCAGTGCTCTCGCCCTAAGCGAAGACTTTGGAATCAAGGCTTCGGCTTTTTTCTTTCTTTTTTTTCCACAATTGATCTTGCATCTTGGTCTGGGTGTCTGGCACTCAAGCTGGAGCTTGCCCCTCTCAGAGCGTCGATGTAATGAAATACTATCAGGTGTAAACTGCAGGCAAAAGAGAGAGACTCCATTCACAAGCATGCTGAGGCCTCGGCGATAATTAACCCTCTAACGTTCTGCTCAGTATTTTGGTAGAGCACATTTTGCACGCCAGTCACCTATAGGAGTTATGTAAATGTGTGTGTGTGTGTGTGTGTGTGTGTGTGTGCAAGCAGGCCAAATATGTGTGGATGTACAGTATATATCATGTGAAAAGGTTTGACTTTAACCACGTGATGCATAAGTTTCAGTCGTTGTACAGATGGTCTGATATCTTCCTCAAGCCCCCTTTGATACAGTAAAGATCTCATAGCGGTTCCAGGCCCTGCTGCAGCAAAGCAGCCTCAAACTCTTGTTGAGGACATTAAAGGGTTAAGACTGGGTGCTGTGGAACTTCACATCTGGGGGCGGAGAGGACAGAAAATGTATACCTACTCCAGCTTTTCTCTTTAGCAAACCTAGAAGCAGGTGTCTGGAGGGTTGTTCCTAATGCCACATTCATGGACCGAAGACAAACATTCCAGTCATAATCTGCCTTCTTTAAGATGAGCTGAAGATCCTACTACTGAACTCCTCGCAAACAACAGTCCTCTTAAGAGAGAGTCATGAGTGTAAAAGGATTAGGTGACCTAGCAGAGTCAAGGCAGACATTTTTTAAATCGCACATGCAACAGCAGGGTTTTCAGGTGTTTGGGGTTAAACAGAAAAGCATGTGTATTTTCTTGAATAAGAATCCGAAGAATCTTACAAGCACTGTTTATTGTTTAATGTTTGATCATGATGGTTAAAAGGTATTTGGCAGGAATATGCCTTATGCAACCAATCTGACTCCACTGCTAATCAGACCAAGAGCATGCATTCAGAAATAAGATAACGCTCAGAGATTCCTTTACAATGATTTAACTAGATTTGATGGCTTGTGGTATGAAAGGTAAACTGAGAATATGCTGCTCGTAGGTACCAAATCTCCCTTTATCACAGGTGGTTCTGCTCTGGATCACATGGCCAAACCCCCTCGTTAGCAGTTCAGTACATATGAACACTTCCGGCATGTAATGTAATAGTCGATGTAATGAACCAATGAAATGACACACCCCTACCCACCCCAGTCGACAAAACAAAACTGTAGACAGCACGGATCAAATGGGACCCCCACTCGGCCTTTTCTGGATTAGCCTTTATAAAGGGCTGAATTAAGTTGCCGGTCCAGCCCTGCTGGTAATGATCCCACAGGTCAGTGCAGTGTTCTTTAGTTTCCATGTAACATGTTCACAAAGGTTTTCTTTAAGACTTTCTGACACGTTGATGCTGCTGAGTACCTGCGCTGCCCCTTTTCCGTGTACTGAACCAAAGTATATAATCATGTATATTATTGGTATATATGATACGCAATATATTACTGATTACTGTGATTAAAAAAATCAATCAATTGGCAGCACTATTCAAAATTAAATTTGCGAATGTGTATATATATTGTACAAGGCTTTTGCGAATGTAACTGACACTTATTTACCAACGGCCCACTCTTACAGCTATTACAATTCACACATATAAAAACTTGAGCTTATCTCACTATGGCACCAGTGTGTACTGTACACAGTGTGTGCTGAACGGATGGCTAACTTCCAGTAAGGGTTTATATCAGGGGAGGAAAGCATGGCAATCACATTCTTGCTCCTTGTCATTTCTCAAAAACACCGTGGTTAAGAAAACAAGGAAGAGTATCGCAGTCAACAGTACGTTCCCTTCTTCACGTATACTTTCAAAGTGCACAGATGGACTTATACTGTAAGCCAACTGAGATTGTAAGCCGAAGATGTTCACGTTTCAATTCCGTAAAGAACTGCAAGCATCGATGGGAGGATAAAAGAACAGTACGCATTGTAACCAGCTCTGATCTCCTGTATGATCTGGGCTTTAGTCACTGTAGCCATACATACATAGTATGCTTGTCGACTGAGGTGTAGCTGGCGCTGGACATGGTGAATGTATTCTGATGGAATGTCGCTAGGCTGCATTGCGATGGTGATGCTTCTTGCAACACCCATATGCTGCATCACCCTGGACTGCCTAGAATTTAAAGCCACTTAACTGTGTAGTGTTTACAGCAGTTCAGTAGTTATGCTTGACGATACTTACCCTCAGATGTCCAAGAGTTAATAGAATCCATCGTTCTACATGGTGAATTTTCAGTGAATTTTCTGAAGTAATACTGAGGCTACAAGGCACTTGTACTTGGCACTTGATCCATTTGATCAGCTCAACTTACAACATAGCAATTACACTCATTGTCAAAAAGGAAGGAAGTGTTGGATTGCAAACATTACTGGGGAGGAAGATAAAGGTTATCAGGAACAATGATAAAAAAAAATGACACCGCTATGGGCAATATTCACTGATCTACACATACAGAAGTAGTGTTTCTCAGTACGATGTCAGGTATAACACAACATGCCACGTCAGCATGGAGTTGTAGAGGTTCCTAATGGTGTCCAGTGACAATGCATCCCGTGCAGCTTGAATATTCTTACTCAAGTCCTGCAGATTTTGCGGTAGAGCGTTAACAGCGTCCCACACATCACACTACCACTATCGTACTACCACAACAATGCCTCTACACATGGATTCATTGGTCGCCTCCACCAAGACAGGAGCAGGACATGTCAATGAAGATGACATGCTGCCATCTAGGTGACTCCAGGACAGTCTGGCAGGACACCACTGCAGTCTTTGGACGTTGACGTGATGTTAATGGCAGTTGTTGTAACATTGCAGGATGATTCACAAAGGGCATCACCGCTCACTGAATGTCCGTACTTGTTGTATCTTAGTATTGCACCAACATGTACCTGTACTACGGATGCAGAGACACAGGCTTAACTTGGTTGCTTTAATGAACGTTTTTCTTCTATGCGGAGGGATACAGAAGTAGTCTCGTATACAGCAATTCCTAGTGCCTTAGAGAACTTATAAACAATACTCAATACATAACAGTAATAGCGAATAAACCAGTCACTCCTCGCATGTCTGATAATCTGCTGCTTCTCTCAGATCCTTCATGTTGCCGGTGTGTGCCCTCTTCTGTTCACTGCAACTGCAGGTAAAATTGGCAATACATCAATAAGACCATGCCACTTCCTGGAGACCTACGATGCAAGCCCTCTCCAACTCTTCAGACAGCTTGAATTGCTTTGGAACTCTTCTCCAAGGGATGCTTTGCTTGTAAAGGATGTACTAAACACATGAGTCAGAAGAGCAGGTACTGGACGTTATGCATGTCTCACAATGCTAAACCTACCCACCAAGTTTCACTCCTGTCAGTTGATTCTGTCAGGGAAAACAATGTGTGTGTAAATGCATTATGGTGTAAAAGCATTTTTTTTCTTACAGTTCATGAAAATCTGAAATCTAGAATTTCAAATTAGAATATTTAATTTAGAGTTTTAAAAAATGACTAATCAGTGCAGCAATTTTAAATTGGACTGGAATAGGATTCGTTTGGGAAGGTATGAATACAAAAAACTCAACTGTAAGAAATCCATTTGATTTTCTGCTCACTAACAGCTTGTTTAGGCAATGAATGATCAATTGCTTCCCCTCTCACCAGTTCGAATTTGGGACAATCCTGAAATTCAGTCAGCTACAACTAAACTGGTCCTAAAATCAGATGAAACCTCAAATTAAGCCAAAGCTTGACTGCGAGATTTTAAATACCATCCCCATAAAGGACAAATTCAAAATCTCAACTGACTGGATCGCTTATTCACTCACTTTTCTTAAGACAACACCCAATCAAAATACAGTCAGAAAAGCAAATAGCAGTCCTATACATTTACCTGCCATCATGAATAATCTGACCCTGTGATATCACAACCCCGACCCAAACATGTTTCTGGTAATGCGATATGTGAGGTGAGGTTTTGTACTGGTGACATGAGACTAAGGCACTCCAGGTATTTGTTACAGCTCAATGAAAGGTGATCAAGATTAACTGATAAACTTTTATCACATCCAGCTGGCTGGCAGCAAAGCTTTAGTTTCACAACACAAACGAGCTGAAAACAACTTCACACTACAGTGACAAAGACAGGAACATCTAAACATGCTCAAGTCTCCTCCTGACCAGCCCTCCTGGGCCTTTTAAAAGAGCATCTGTAAACACCTTATAACACCTGGACACACATCTACATAAACAAAACAGGGACAAAAAGCAGTCTGCTGGAAGCATTAAGGTATTTGTCTGCAACCATTCCAAGATCTATACATCTTTTACTTTCATCTTCAAAGGAACAGCCATCCTTTATGCATGAAATACATTTTAAGCTGATTCCTAGAACATAGAATTTACATTCACTACATGGACAAAAGTATTGGGACACCTACGGGAACTTTTCTGACATCCTATTCTAAATCCATAGGGCAGGGGTAGGCAATCCTGGTTCTGGAGTGTCAATTCTGCGATGTCACTGCTCTAAGAGACTTCTTAGTCTGTGGTCGGAGAGTGGAGTTGGACAAACTGCTTTCTATCATGAACACAGGGAGTTACCCATAACACCGTAAGCATGAAGGAGAGGAGTTTGTTCATTGGACACCTGCGGTCTGAACTGCTCTACTGATTGACTTCATAGACCAACAGCCATCACTCTGCCTGGGTGGAGGATGTGAAGCCACTGTTGGACTGAGTTCACCTTAAGACCTGATCACACAGTCATTTTCATTATGACATGTGTGCTGGTCTCAGTGTAAACATATAACAGCATATTTATTTATTGTAATATTTATTTGGGTTAAACAGTCTGTGGTTAGTGTCTTTAAGTTCAGGTACTTTGCACAACATGCAAAGTACATTGTTATAAAGTGGCATCATTGCACATCCTTCTTTGCAGTGAGGATCATCCAGTTGTCACATCACCAAGTTCTCAAGTTCTCACTCAAGGACTCAAGTTCTTTTTATTTTTTGTTTGTTTGTAGTATAATTTGTATATTCTTCCTCCCAATCTACATTATATCTATGTCTATCCATCGCTATACATCAGGTGTCTCAAATCAGGTCAGAAACAGGGCAGTGTGGTCTCCTTTGCACCTCTAACAGCAGGCTTGGAACTATACGGTTAGTGATCAGCAAAGCATTGGACACTTTAAAAGACTGCTCCTCAACCGACCTGTTGTGCAGTTGCTGTGACTCCTAAACCCCCACTTCTCAATAATAACTCACAGTTGATCACGGAATGCAGTGAAAAAATTTTAACTGACTTGTTGCAATGGTGGCATTGTATTACAGCACCACCCTGGAATTCAGTGAGCTCTTCAGAACCACCTCTTTCTTTTCCTAATGTGTTAAAAGGCAGACTGCAGGGCGGGGAGCTTGATTTTATACAGCAGTGGCAATGGGACTGAATCAAACCCCCAGTGATTCAATAATTAAACCATTAGAGCCCATGTTAATGCGTCACAGGCAATTTCAAAGATGTGGAAAGTTCTTTACAGGACTTTGTCCTTCACTTTAGCTCATAAAATCCCTAAGTGACGTACTGAATACTGGATTTGAGTTTGGATAGAGCTCGAGACACAATCAGATCATTTTAAAAGATAAATTTTAGTTTTTAGTTGAATCTGATGCAACACATTTAACCAATTAGACAACTAAATGATCAAATACAAGTTACAAAACCTATGTTACTTTGGGATCCTTTAAATATTGACAGGTGTCATTGTGTACCGCAATAAGAAAAAACACTAATGACCTGATCAAAATTCTAAACTGGGTCTGAGCACTTTTGGACACTCACTGCTTTTCCCACTGCAGGGCAAAATGGTTCCTAAGACAGTCTTACACTCCCATCAGACCAGTTACAGTTACCAGTTCCTTGCTGTGTTGCTAAATCAAGACCAGGAACTGGACAGTGTCTCGTAATGATATGACTGTCGTTGAATGTTTCTGATTTCACATTAATCAGTCATAATATTTCTGTTAGTATGTTTCAACATCTTTTGTGGCTAAAGAAGCAAGTTTCTCATTCCTCCAGTTTTGTTCTTTACTCTTGCACTCTCCCGCCGAAGTTCAGTAGATCTAACTGTGCATAGTTAGGTAACCATGCTGATAAAACTAGGCTCAGTAAAATGAAGAAAATGTGGAAGCTGATGGTATGTAGTTTGATGGTGTATTACTCAGGATATCGTTGGGTGTAATTCACGTGACATGACGTGAGCTCATACGGGGGGGACGGCTTTAAAACAAGCACATTAATAGAGAGCCTGAAGTGGCCTGCCAATGTCGCATCAAGTTAGTATGTTGGAGTAGCATTCTTTGCTGAACCGTGTGCATGTGGAAAAGCCACAAGAATGGTAACCCACAGTGCTTAGAACCATTTGGGCCGCTTCCTCTGCAGGACGAGTGTCCCAATACAGTTTTGTCTGTGTAGTGCATATCAGTATCAGAATTAAATAGTATTTTTTGTGCCTAAGGGGTAAACAAGTTGGAGAATGGTGGCATAAAATAAAGTATAAGGGGATCTTTAAGGTGACAGTGTTTTGTGTGTGTAGTCTTAGTAGTGAACATTAAATCAATACTGATCAAAAACACTATGTGACAAAATTAATGAATGAATAAGCGTTCAAGTTAAAGTCATACTAATTAACCCTACCTGCATTGATTCTCCTCAGCCTAAGGCCTTTAATCGCATTAACATCACAGCACATTCCCAAACCAGTCTAGTTACAGGCGGGAAACCCACAACTATGCATTGTTCATTCATCTAGCATGCAGGTTCATTAATCTAGCTCACCGAGACCCAAAATTTAAGAACAGTATTAAAGCCTGTCCACACACTTCCTTCTACCTTCTACAGAATCTGTGATGAATTTCCTGTGAATTGGTAAAAATGATGTTGGTATTATATGAGGAAATATTTTTCAAACTATTTTCCTCTAGAGATCATATGTTGGAATCAAAGGTCCATGTTAAGCTCTCTGTGCCAACAAATGCTGAGCCTCACACAAAAAAAAAGCTCTTGGAATTAGCCATTCCACCTTAAATGCAACTGTGGCACTAATTTAAGGGGGAATTTCAGCGTTATGCTGCAAGATGAGCACACCAAATTACTGTTCATTTCTTTAGAAAATATATGTTAAAGAATTTTACAAAAGGTCCAGTGAACACATGAATCAAACTCATTAAATGTTGCTGCTATATTAAGTCATGGCCATAACATAAAAGAAATAGCACCAGACCTTGTTTGCAGTTAGCAGTATTTTGCTGCCAATCATTCTGGGATCAGATATGCCCTTACCGATCTGAGAGGGCTGCAGCTTATGATTTTTAGAGCATTTTACTACAATTAAACTGCATTAATATATAATTTAACACCAAATATGGTAAATGCTAAACTGGTAAATGCTTATTCTTTTGCATATCTTTAGTGTATTTTTTTAGATATTTAAAACCAGTCGACAGATATTATCCACATACATAGTTAATGCTACCACTACATGACTGCTACAGCCTTCCACAGGTTTCAATATTAAGCTTAATTAAATCTTACATATCAAAATAGCTTAATGTCATAGGAATATATCTTTAAAAATGAGGAATTGTGGAAATATGGAATATGTTTAGCAAATGTGGGGGAAGCAGTGGACTAAATGTTCGAGAAACAGGCTTGGTTGCCAGTTTGGTGCCCTGGAAGAACATGAAAGAAAGAGGGGGAAGGGGATTTAAGGAATAAAATTAACTGTTAAAAGGAGGTTACTTCTGAACAAGGGCCTGCGCACTCAGGGCCGCCTGCTACTGTGGATGTGCCCTCACTACCCCTAGCATGTGAGTGCTGCAGTTGCTCAATTGTATGCAAGTTTTTGTGTGCATGTTGTATTATATACTGTATTAAACACATGCATGTTCACTGCCACAAATGGGTTACATGCAGTAGTGCACAGCTGTGCAATGACCATTAAGACTGGGTGATTTAATTTTTATTTACTGAAATAAAATCATAGTGAGATTCATAGTCTGAGGAAAGATAATCTGAACATACACAGTATGTTTCAAGAGTATTACAGCAGGAATGTAATCTGATCCCAGCAGTCCAAAAAGACTGTGAGGTCAAGTAAAACTGGACTTTCAGAGGTCGTTTTCAGCTGTGCTACTGTGCACCTGTGCAAATCTGCACATCCAGCAAACTGGACACAGCTGGAAGTCTTTCTTCCATCAAGGATTGTTCATCTACACGTTGTCCTTCACTGGTGACATGGGCTCCCCTTTCTTACTAGGGCTTAACTTGGAGATCTCCCTGAAACAGAGGCACAACAAAACTTTTAAACACATTGTGAAGTTGCTGTCAAGACACAGTGTACTTCATTGTTTAATAATTAAAGCAGACATTCTATATTGGAGTGAGAATCAGATTTTTTCTGAACTTTTTTGCACCAAATATGTCTTCTGTAACTGTGCCCAAATCATTTAACATTGTCCAAAGGACATTGTTCCAGAAGTCTGGGTCTATATCTAGGTGTTCTCTGGCCTTGCCCCAATTACCTTTTTTTTCAGGAGTACTTTTTTTTTTCAAGGATTTTCACACTTTCAGTGGAAATCAGGTGCAACACATCAGCTGCAGATGATCAGATCATCATTAGAAAGGAGTTTGGAAGAGGCCTGAAATGAGTGGTCTCACCATGGTGAGAACCAAAGAACGCTCTGTGGCCTTCAAAAAGGTAGTTGTAAATGCAGAGGAGTATGAGAAGAATTTTAAAAAGATCTCAAAAAATAGAAATCAGCATGCCCAGGTCAGACCATCCTAGAAAGGTCTGCTTCAAACCACAGTATAAAGGGTGTATAAAAGGGTACATTTCTCAGAAATACAAACATCACTGGCCTCCTCTTCCCACAACTATGACAGATCACCCAGATGACTCAGCTCACGCCATAAACAAATTTCCTTTCAGCTTGTGCTAGACACCACCTCACACTGACAGGAGTTATAGACACTCATTTCACATGAGCACATGCAAGATTATACTACTTCCAATCACATGTGCAGTTGGCAAAACATGGTACTGATTGGCATATATGAAGCTGATGCTTTGCGAAAGCTATACTTTACAAACAACACAGTTTGCATTGTATTAAACATAACTGACAGTAACAGACATGCTATTAAATAACGATATTTAGCAAAACCTGGACCCATTTATTTAACATATAAGGAAAGGATTAGTTAATATTTGCAAAGACATCCTCAAGATAATGTGTTTTACTTTATGGGAAAGGGAAGGAGTAATAGTTTGGGATCTGTAATTTTCTGTCTACATGAAACATAACTGGGCAAAAACAAACAAACAAAATAGTAGAATGTACTTTCAATTAAGAGTGTTGGCATCACACATACATACTTCTTAAAGCCAAAGTTCTTCCAGAGGCCACTGATTGTGGCTTGCAGTCCTGGGTTATTTTCATTTGTAACAGCCACCTTCTTCCCCAGAGTGCCAGGCTTCTTTCTCAAGCCGCTCACCCTGGCTGGAGCAGAGGGTCTGATCTTACTGCCCTCATCTTTCTCACTGGGCCGTATCCTTGACAGACCTATCACCTACAGTGTGTGGGAGTGAGACAGTGGAGGAATGGGCATCAGTTATAAAGAAAAGAAAAAAAACCCTCATCAAATACTTTCACTGTAGGGGTTTGCCCCCCCCTGGTCACGCCTACAGTCTTCATGAAGATGCTGACACACACGCTAATTCATAAATATTTCCCCACCACCGCAGACACAATCCACCCACAACAAAGTGAGAAAAGCTTAACTGATGTATGACCATTTACTCCGTCATATGGAATAGCTTAACTGTGTGACGTCAGGACATAATGTTTTAGCACCGCTTACCTTTGTTCTCATGGGTGTAAATTTGACCTCCTCTACAGGAGAGTCATTGGGAATCGCTGAAGAATCAGAACCTTTCCAGGGATCTGTCTCCTAAACACAAGAAATAAGAGAACGTAAAAATCAAAGTGGAAAGAACTAGAGAGAAATAAAATATTTTAGCATAACTGATCACCTTTTCAGGTGACTCTCCAATGACCTGACTTGTGCTTGGCGAATCTTCCACACTAGAGGGGCCACTATTCGGTTGTGAAAAATAAGCACTGTCTTGAGAGGGAGGAGAACCAGGAGGAGTTTCTATGTCAACAGTACCCTCTACAGGAGAGGATGTAAGGGAGCACTGAGTGGATTCTCCCCAGGAGAAACTCTCCTTATTTCTATGAAATTGGCGCAGGGCTGAGAGACCTGAGGGTGTGCTGGGTGTCCGGAGCCGGTCTGTAGTAGAAGACAAAGGTACACAGACAGTTCTGGAATGTTCTCCAGTGCTATCAGACCATCTGAAAGCCCCAAGGTCCATGGTGGTATGGCCAAGTGAAGGGGAGAGGGATGTAGGCAAGCTAGAAGGCAAACTGGAAGGTTCAGTCAGGGGGTCTACGGTCTTATTCTCTGTTCCTAGATCTTTGGGAGAGGAGGGCCTGTTGTCTGACTTCTCAGAACTGGATGACTCTTCCTTCACAGAGGACTTCTGTTCCTGAGACCCAGCGCTAGAGTCCTCCCTGCTGGCAAAAAATCTGGAGAGAGCAGTCAGAGGTGTTAATACTCTTGCTAACCTTGATTACAATCAGGTCCTGAAACAAGAGAAAACAGCTCAGCCCACATCACTCAAGTTGTGACCTTTGAAGTTTAATTCTGAACAGTGACGTCAGCAAGCAAATGTCAGTACAGCATGTTACAAAAAGTACCACAGACTATTAATATTACTTAAACTCACTTAAGTAAACAGAAAATGCTAATGGGAAGCAATGTACATAGTGTACTGTACCACAGAGCTGTGACCAGCTTACCAGCATATTGGTGCATCTCAAAATTTCAATACTTAAAAACATTAGATAATTTTTTTCATGTCATTTTACATTCATTACATTTAAAGCGAGTAATTTCAAGCTCTCATGTTGAAACTCTGATTAGTAATCTATTCAAATGTGAATTAATTTTCTAAGATTTTGAGATTCTGGTTTTCATAAGCTATAAGCCAATCTGATCAACAGTAAAACTAAAAAGGCTTGAAATGTCACTTTATATGTGAAGAATATAAAATATGAATTTACATTTTTTAATGAAAGTGGGATCACGAATGAGCTTTATGTTTTTAAGGTGCACTAGTATTCTTTGGACATTGGGCTTACCTGCTGCGTGTTCCCTGCTCTCCGTCATTCCCGTCTGATTGGTTCCTCCACTGCAGCAGCGTGGCAAAGCGGTTACGGGGTCGAGGCTTGCTGGCCATCACTCCACAACTTTTGTCCATGGACCTACTGCACTCCATTTCCCGAGTGACTGGAGCATGATGGGGAGTCACTGAACTACAATGTCTCTTTGGGCTGGTTGAGTACTGTGCCAACATGTCCTCTTCAGAGATATTTGAGTCTGGACCTTTGGACAGGAATATGATAAACATTACCTGACCTGCACATTTAGTGTTTATTTACTCCATAAAACATTACATTTTAGAATAAATACTAATACCATACATATGAATAATATTTCATGCTGAAAGTATCGGCTTAACATCACTGTGTTTATTAATGTTAAAAAACACAGCTGTGTTAAACCGTTAATGTGAGTGAGTGAGTGAGTGGGTGGGTCAAGTGGGTGGGTGAGTGGGTCAGTAGGTGAGTGAGTGGGTGGATGGGTGGGTCAGTAGGTGAGTGAGTGGGTGGATGGGTGGGTCATTTGTTGTGGTGAGCTGCAGGCAGAAGGCCAGATCGGCTCACTACTGCCAACATCTAAATGCTACATGGCTACAACCTCATGTTTTATTGCTTAGTCATCCAATTTATGCACACGTTTATTTGTGGACTCATCTGATGACCAACTTTTCTCACATCTGTTTGGACCAATGACTGTTTTGTGCATGACTGATCTACCACAATTGCATTATGTACGGCTTTAATCTGTCTTTACACAGTTGAGGTCATACTAATCTTGCGGACATCAGATCACATCCTGCACTGGTCTATAGAAAAACACTGGTCAGTTAAATAGTATTTAAAAGCCACTCAGACCACAAGGCATTTCCACTCCACTCGATTCTCCAACTGACGAAAAATCTGCAGACTAAAGCCAGCCAGCACAGACTTGGCCAGACTGACGGTCATCGCTAAAATCCGTAAAAATCACAGTGTAACCATGGCGTCCTAGGCGCAGGCTTATGTCTGTGAGAGCTCTTTAACAACTGCTGTGATAATTTGATTACACTCTGATGCAAGAGCATTAATGAGGTCAAATACTCATGTTGGATGGTTAATTTCAGATCACAAAAGCCATCAGATCTCAGAAGACGGTCTATTCATTGTTTCTTCTGAAATCAATGGTATTAAAAATAAGGTTTATTTAAAAATAAAGCCTGATTTTGTTGAAGTAAATGTCGCTACTGTCCAGGATTGATTATCTAATAGATTTCTGGAGCACTGCTCCAAAGAACCTGATTGCAATTAGTCACAAGAACATTAGTGTTGGATGATCACCACCCTACCTCATCCCAAAAATGAATTGGATGGATCACTATTGTTCCAACTCAAAGCTGGTGGGCTTTATACCCCTCTAACCCACACCTGGCATTAGACAAGGTGCCAGTAATTTGATGTCTGCTCCAGAGTGACATACTTCTCTACGGGGACTAAACAAGTTGTAGGTGCATTTGCACATCAGTTAGCTGCATATCAGCAATAGGTACAGCTTAAAGTAGCTGAATACATCAATCAGAGGCAGCGTTGACAAATATTTGGACATATAGCGTACCTCTCTACTTGATATCTTGTTCTGCGTCTGAGTATAATAGCCACTCATTGCCTACCTTCACGGGGTCTCTTGACTTGTGACTCTCTGCTGGGAAGTTTCAGGCCCTTTGTGGTAACAAACTTCTCTTTTCCTTGGGTAGGTGTAGGTCTGCGTGGGGAAGATGGAGTCTGAGGTTGAGACGAGCTTGGCATATAACCCCTGGTCCAGATGCTGCCATGAGGTAGACTCCGAGTCTCACACCTGTCGCTCCAGCCTCGACTGCGTGGTGCTTTGACAGGCTATGGAGGGGAGGCCAATAGGGGAATACATAAGTTGGTGTAGAAGTGGCCATCATAAAACAAACCAAAACCAACACCTTTATTTAAAATACTGTATCTATATGTATCTATATATATATATATATATATATATATATATATATATATATATATATATATATATATATATATATAGCTCACTGCTCTCTCTCTCACTCTATATATAATCAATTGTCTTAATATTACCTCAATTTGCATTTTTAAATACCTAATTTAATTACTAATAGGAGCTTAATAAAGGCAAACTGTTTTCTTTCAGTTCTGACCTGGGCTGGAGGAGCATCCGGGTCGAAATCATCAATTCTCTTCATAGTGTTTATATCCACGTTTCCCAGAGCCATTTGAAGACCTTGCTTATCTCCACTACATTTCTGAGGTCAAGCAGAATTGAATCTCCAAAGAAAGCACAGGAAATAGTCTCTGTTCATTCACTAATCTTCTCCAGTCCAGCGTAGCACATTTCCTTGCAAATATAGTCTTTAACATCACCAGAAATGCTGCTAACGGAGATATCGAGAAAGATTTAGCATTGGGGTGTCAATCTTACTGACCAAGGAATTAAATATGGGGCAGATCTTCATTTCAGCACAAATCAAATGTTTGGTATGGATGGGCAGTATGGCAAAAAAATATTACAAAATCTAAAGACATTTTCATCATACACAATACTGATCAATATTTACGTTCACATACAGACCAAATGTGCATCAGTGGGGCAGATTCTTAAAAACTTCTGTTAAATCCTTGCTCATAGTGGTCCTGAAGATCATATCAAATATTGTCATATTGCCCACCACTAAAGAAACCAACTGATTAAACATGGCCAGATTACACTTAAGTGTGATTACATCATTTAAGCTTCAATGATGTGAAAAGTCGATTCAGCATGGCTAAATTGTGGCTGGAGTGGTGTGCTCTGGTGAGATTCAGAACCACTTTTTCTATTGATGGGGTCCAAGCAAGCTGGTACAGGAACGTGTTGTTGGCCTTCAGAAGCCCTCAATGTACTCTTCAGGCACTGTAATGTTCATCTTCGAAATTGCGGCCGAGGCTTCTGATCACCTGAGTACAAATGTTAAAGTCATTTTTGAGGCGCAGAAATCCGATGCACTTAAATCTGCCAAAAAAATCGATGAGAATTTTTAATTCAGTGCACCCTTAGAGTTCACACCTTGAGTATGTCAGGGTTGTTGGCCATTCTCAGCAGCTTGCAGGCCTTTCCCAGGCCAATGCCGCTGTGAGCAAGGTAGTCACATCCTGAAAGGATGCACATATGTGAGAATTTCTCCTCTGTGAGACATCACCCAGTGACACGACAGCGGCCCAGATGGCACTGGTCAATCTCAATCCATTCCCTGCTTGTCCATCTTCAATAATACCTGCACTCAGAGAGAAGATCTTTGGAATGACATGTATATCTTTTGAATTTAATAATATAATTTATTACAAATAGTATTCATTATGGCTGTCAATAAAGATAAACTATAGAAGAATGTTAGTGATGCTGGGTATTGTATTACAATCTGTATTCAAAATTCTGTATTCCAAGCTCTACACTTATAAATAACTGTAATCATTATAACATATACCAATCAGCCTTGACATGCACAGCATGGAACCATCCCCTCTTGAGCATACAACACCTCTGAAGGTGTCCTGTAGTATCTGGCACCAAGTATACTGCAGCTTTTTAGAGTCCTGTATCTTGGGATCTCCATGTGCATCAATGGTGCCGTGACCCGCTGCTGGTTCATTGATTGTACTTCCCTGGAGCATGTTTGATGGGTACTGACCACTGCATGCTGGGAACACCTCATAAGACCTGCCTGCCTTTTTGGAGATGCTCTCATCCCATTGTCTAGCCATCATAATGTGGCCTTCTGTTTGCCCATTGTCCTGCTTTTAAAATAACTTCAAAGTGTACTTGCTACCTGATAAAGCCACCCTTGACTGATGCCACTGTAGTTTAAGATAAACAATATTGATACACTGCTTTACAATATTAAGAGACTTTCTTCTAAAGCAATGTGGGGTTAATCACTTTGCCCAAAGACACAGTTTTGAAGTGTGGTGAAGGTGAATATAATGAAGCATAGCCAGCACCACCCGTCAATATCCTGTGCTGTGCTTGAAAGACAAAGCAATACAAAGTAACCTGACAGCAGCAGTGGATTACACTGTTTGAAACCTAATTGCCACAGGGATTAGAAAAATACAAAATTGATTTCTTATTTGATCAAACTTCACACACACATATATACATATATATACACACATATATATATATATATATATATATATATATATATATATATATATATATATATATATATATATATATATATAACATATATATATATATATATATAAGAGAGAGAGAGAGAGAGAGAGTAAATAAGTAACTATATAAGTAAATTAATAACTGAATAACCAAGTGACCCTAATTTTTAACCATCAGACCAGTGAGTGCCAGCAACAGAAGTCACTCTGCACCACTACTTCATTACCTTTTTGCAACCAAATGCCAGCAGGTCTGAATCTTCTGTGATGATGGCCTGAGCGATTCCACTTTTGTTCAGAAATGCCAGCTGAGCATCTGCTTCATAAGGGGCCACCACGCAGTCCACCCCACGTAGCCTGGCAGCCTAAAGACAGCCACAATACAGTGATACTGTTGAAAAACTGCAGACAATACTACACTTTTCAAAATAAAGGCACTACACAGGATTCTTTGGGCGATACCACAGAAAAGATAAAAGACAAGATATAAGACAAAAGCTTGGTTTTCTTTAACAATAAAAGGTTTCCCAAAAACAAAAGGATTGTTGAGAGTAGTTATCTGTAATCAATTACGGTGATGTAATATATTTACATGCTTCTGTAAACAGACTTAAAGCCTTTAAAAATGGATCTTCCACTTGGATTTCACATTCTGCACCGGAGACCCCTACAATACTCATCATTGCACATTGTATCAAAAAGTTGGTTGGTACCCTCTGGCAGTGCAGCAGGACACACACAGGCTTCCTTTAATCTACAAATCATTCATTGTCCATATGGCATCTTACAGTACATCAGTGTACTCACTGCAGTGAGTGCATAACCCTTCAAAAACTTGTTGAGCATCAACTTGATTCTTATGCCATTATTTTAAGGTATAGCTACGTAATGTTGCATTAAGCCCCTACCTTAATGACTTCATGAGCCATGGAGGGAGTGACATTAACACAGCGAGTGAAGCAGTCTCTGGCCTCCGTCAGCTTCCCCTCCCGCAGCAGCTGTTTCCCTTTTTGCAAGTTCGCCTCACGGCGTCTGATTTTCAAAGAAAAAAAAAAACATTGACTGAGCTACCCAGAACACATCCCTCTTTCCATTCTAAAAACTGAACTGTGTACTCACTCTCTCCGCGCTTTCTCCACTTCCCGCTTTGAAGGAAGGTTTCTTCCATCGAACACCAAGATGGGCTTCACTCCAAAAGACAGGAGCATGTCCACAAACTTCATACAATAGGACACGTACCTGATGAACACAGAGAGGAGAAAACAGACATGAGATGTTTTCATTTCTGCCCATAAAAATTAATAATTCAAGTATTTTTGCTTCTCAGCAAAATAGTGCAGTGGTCCTGGACGCACCCCGAGCCTGCATGTTTTAGAGCTGTCCTTGCTCCCATCGCACCTGATTCAACTATTCAGCTCATTCACAAGCACCTCAGCGTTACAGGCAAGTTAGATCTAAACAATGCAGGGCAGGGGTGCCTGCAGGACCAGCCATAAGGATGGACTAGAAGACTGAAGACAAGCACATGCTTCCTCCAATGCCCGTGAAGCCTTCCACCGTGTCTTTTCGAACTGCTGCCATCGCATCATTGCTGGGCAGCTCAGAGGCCGGTGCCAGGTCCCCAGCTCCAATATAAGCATCACACTGGGTGTGCTGTGTGGAGAGAGAGTGCCATCTATCCACCCAGAGGGAGCATGGCATGATTGCTCTCTCAGACTGCGGCTGACGATGGCGAGCAGCGTGACCTGGGATTTGAACCTGCGACTCTCGGCTAATACTGCCAGTGCAGGAGACTCACAGGCTCTCAGAGCCCCGGGCATTTGTTGTGGTCTGTACATGTGGCTCTGGTTAATTTATACATCATTTTAGAGCTTTATGCAGTTCGTGTGTCACAAGGTGTGACATTTCTGCCATTTAATCCAGCCTTAATTCTGTTCTCTGACATTCAAAACACTGACCAGTAAAAACAGTCTACCAGTGGCTTGGACACATAAAAGGACGCTCATCACCCATTACACATACTGGTAAGACTGGGAATTTGACCCTGGCTGTATGTGCCTCACCCAGTATGAGCAGAGACCAGTTTATCACAACAAAAACGAACTTTTGACACTTACTGGTCAGTCGGCTCCCCTTTGGCCAGCTTCTCCGCGCAGGAAAACGCTCCTTTGTGCAGCCAGCAATAAGTGTCCACGGCCACGGCCTGTCCTTTATACTTCTTAACGTGGACAGGCTCCGAGGCCTCTTTAATGAACTGTAACAGGCCCTGGATGCCCATTGTACCACTGCTCGGTTCAGGAGTCAAACGACCGTTAAATTAATCAAACTCAAGTTTAAAAAGGAACCGACACCGCAGACAGCGCTGCCCACAGCTCAGCTCAGCTGATTCGATTTAGTTGGTCCAGAAAACGACTGAATCGTTCAGCTAACGAGTTAAAGAACTGTCCACGCACAGCACAACGGGTTTACTTCCTCCACCGGGAGCGGGCTATCAACTCTATACATGAAGTTCATCTAACGAACTAACTTATGAAAAGCAGCTTTGCGCCTTTACTTCTTCGTCCCTCACAGACCTGCAGCCCTTCACCAGTTCAACTTCAGCGGCAAAACGCGACGAGCCCCAGTAACACGACTGCTATTGGTCAGGCTCCTCCACACAGCCAATCACAGAGCAGAAGAGTTGTGCAACGACATGACGACACGGGGAGGATTAACGCCATTGGTCAAGACAATTTGGCGCGATTTTACTAATAAAATATGATGGAATGAATAACTGATTAAAACTAAAGAGATAAATAATAAGATACAGTATGAGATTAAAATTAGAGCTGAATTACAATTAAACTTCTGCGTGTTTTTATTTCACCGATTAACAGTCACAACAAAAATGTAAACGTAATGATTCATATTTATTATTATTATTATTATTATTATTATTATTAATAATAATAATAATAATAATAATAATAATAATAATAAAAATAATAATAATAATAACAACGGTGGTGATAATAATGATAACATTATTATTGTTATTATTGTTGTCGTTGTTGCTGCTGTTGTTGTTGTTATCAACAATAATCATAAGAATAAGAATAATAATGATAATAATTACTACAATTATCATAATAAGATTGATAAGAAGATTATGATAATAGTATAATAATAATAGTAATAATAATAATAAGGATGATGATAATGATGAAGATGATGATGATGATTATTATTATTATTATTATTATTATTATTATTATCGTTATTATTATTATTATCATCATCATCATCATCATCATCATAACAGAATTCCAAATATATTGTGAAATTCCATTGTTGCAAAGTCACACAGCTCCAAGGGCCTGGGGTTGTGGGTTTTATGCCCACTTGGGTCACTGTTTGTGTTTGGTGTGTTCTCCCAGTGTCCATTGCTCTGGGAACTCTGGGTTCCCCCCACAAATGCACATGGCAGAAGAACTGGCCATGCTCAATTGCTCCTAGGTACCTTGAGATGGACTGGCACCCTATCCAGGGGTTATTCCTCACCCAATGATTTCAGGTAGACATCCACAGTGATCCTTTTCAGGACTAAGCAGATGTGATAATGACAGACAGACAGACAGACTGAGTCACAGGTTTCTGTGCAACATCCTCACAGAAATGCAGGTATAACCAGGTGGGGGAAAGCAGCAGAAAACAGCCCTCTTCACTGCAGAGGGGAGCAATGACAAGGAAAAAACTTCAGCTCCACACTGAAGATGGATGAAAAATGCATAATATTCCAATTGCATCACAAATTCACAGAAGATCACGGATTCAGAACTGAGAACAAATTAAATAGGCCAAATCAATGCTCATATTCTGCTGATTGTTTTGTTAGGAAAAGTAATGTCACATATATTTGCTCTTATTAGAGAAAAAACATTTTCCTTGAAAATTTCCTTATTCTGCAAAAATCATTTTCTCATTACTTTCTCATTATTTTCTATTTTCTCATTACTTGAGACACTAACACTGTTATTTGTTCAGAGGATTATTATTGCTGTTCTTTTGGGATGATAAAGGTATAATATTAGAAAGGTGTGAGAGCTCCGATGTTGAGTGTGCACTTGGTAGGAGGACTGATTAGTGCACTTGGTAGGACGACAGATTAGTGCACTTTGTAGGAGGACTGATAAGTGCACTTGGTAGGAGGACTGATTAGTGCACTTGGTAGGAGGATTGATTAGTGCACTTGGTAGGATTACTGATTAGTGCACTTGGTGGGAGGATTTATTAGTGCACTTGGTAGGAGGACAGATTAGTGCACTTGGTAGGAGGACAGATTAGTGCACTTGATTGGAGGACAGATTAGTGAACTTGGTAGGAGGACTGATTAGTGCACTTGGTAGGAGGACTTATTAGTGCACTTGGTAGGAGGACAGATTAGTACACTTGGTGGGAGGATTTATTAGTGAACTTGGTAGGAGGACTTATTAGTGCACTTGGTTGGAGGACTGATTAGTGCACTTGGTAAGAGGACTGATTGGTGCCCTGCGAAGGGAGGACAGATTAGTGCACTTGGTAGGAGAACACATTAGTGCACTTGGTAGGAGGACAGATTAGTGCACTTGGTAGGAGGACTGATCGGTGCCCTGCGGAGGAAGGACTGATTACAGTCTGCAGTGTTGCGGTCTGAGCGCTGGAGGGCGCCCGTCGCTCCGCCCGCTGAGGACATTTTGACGTGTCGTCTCGGCTGCACTTCCTGTGTTTTCAGGCTGATGCTCTGGATGCTCCGAGGCCGGACTTCAGTTCCAGGCCGGACTATGGTGTGAGAACCAGGCTGCTGGACCAGCACCGCATCTGTCACCGCGCTCCGTCAGAGACAGCGATGCAGTTCTCCCCGAGCAACGGAGACTTCACCTTCGTCTCCTCCACCGACGCAGAGGGTAACGATCTCCCCCAACACCGCTGCTCAGAGACAGAGACACTGAGACAGAGAGACACTGAAAGACCAGTAACAAGTTTCAGACTAAAGCCGAGCCGATCTGTGTGTGTTAGCTAACTGATCTAGCCTGCTAACTGTTTAGACTAAATGTCTAAACTAGACTAAATGACTAAACTAAACTAGACTAGACTAAATGACAAGACTAGACTAAATGACAAGACTAGACTAGACTAGACTAGACTAAATGTCTAAACTAGACTAAATGACTAAACTAAACTATACTAGACTAAATGACAAGACTAGACTAGACTAAATGACAAGACTAGACTAGACTAAATGACAATACTAGACTAGACTGAATGACTAGACTAAATGACTAGACTAGACTAAATGACTAGACTAAATGACTAGACTAGACTAAATGACTAGACTAGACTAAATGACAAGACTAGACTAGACTAAATGACTAGATTAAACTAGACTAAATGACTAGATTAGATTAGACTAGACTAATTGACTAAACTAGACTAAATGACTAAACTAGACTTGACTAGAGTAAACTAGACTAAACTAGATTTGTATAGATTGTCTAGACTAAACAACTAGAATACACTAAACTTGTATAGATTGTCTGAACTAAACTAGATTAGACTTGACTAGAATTAACTAGACTAGACTTAACCTGACTAGACTATACTAAACTATACTTAACTATACTAGACTATATTTAACTAGACTAGACTTAACTACACTAAACTAGACTAGATATAACTAGATTTGACTAGACTAAACTAGACTTAACTACACTAAACTAGACTAGACTTAACAAGACTATGCTAAGATAAACCAGGCTAAGCTAAACCAGACTTAACTAGACTATGCTTAGATAAACTATGCTAAACTAGACTAGACTTAACTAGACTAAACCTTCAGCAAAGAACAATCACTCCGCCTTTAGTTCAAACTGAGAAGTTAACTTTCAGTCTGTGGAGAGTGTTAAGTGCAGTGTTTACTAACCTTCTGTACACGGCGGCTTAAGTAAACCGCTGACACGGCGGCTTAAGTAAACCACCGACATTGTTATTTATTACAGTGAACTGACAATAGTTTACCTGCTGATAGTAAAATATAATATAGCTAACTACTGACAGTAACATTTAACTGCTGACATCATAATTTAATATAGTGAACTACTGACAGTATATTTTAACTACTGACATTATAATTTAATTTAGCTCATTCCTGACAGTACAGTGTTAATTTGGCTACAGATGGTATGATTGAACTACTGACCGTATATTTTAGCTACTGATAGCATTGGTTTTTAAATTCATTGTATAATGTATCTACTCGCCGTAATTTAATTACAGTATAATTTATATACTCAATGTAATTTAGCTACTGACAGCATAGTTTAGCTAATGGGATAAAACTTTAACTTAAAAATAATTTATCTGTTGTCAATGCCGAGTTTGAGTACGGAGAGCACAGTTTGGCTGTTAAGACTATAGTTGAGTCGCTGGCTGTTGTCTTCCATGACAGCTGATTATATGGCCAGATGACAGACAGTGCAATTTGGTAATTAAAATTACAGTATACTACTGGCAATACTGTCTCAGTTATGATACAATCTACAGCTGACTGTGGCTAATGCTGTTAATCCTTAATTTCCCTGAGGGAAACCTCCCAAGGGATCAGTGAAGTTCTATCTAACCTAATCTGAAGTTTTTCACTGCAGAACTGAGTGGCACCATTGATGCCCCAGACATCAAGCTCAACATGGGCAGCGATCAAGGAAGGGATGCGTATGCCACTACCTTTCTTAGGCAAAGGGGTTATGGCTGGCTGCTGGAGGTAGAGGAGGATGAAACTGAGGACAATAAGCCTCTGCTGTGAGTTTTTGGGCTGCTACAAAAACATTCCACATGGAAGCAGTTTGGATACCTGAAACCTGTGATCACACTGTTACTTTTATCTTTTCTAATGCTGGAATTGTTTCATATAGGGAGGAGCTGGATATTGACCTGAAGGACATCTACTACAAGGTCAGATGTGTGCTGATGCCTATGCCATCGCTGGGTTTCAATAGGCAGGTGGTTCGTGACAACCCTGACTTCTGGGGGCCATTGGCTGTGGTGCTCCTCTTCTCCATGATCTCCATATATGGACAGTTCCGGGTGAGAATCAGATCGGATGATTTTTACCAGACCTAACGTTCTCAAATCGTCTGGTTTGACGTAGACAGTGACAGGCTGTAGCAGAGAGAGATAGAGAGCACAAGAGCAAGGACGAGAGCAAGCTTGGGAAAAAAGAATAATAAAAACAGAGCTGCCAAATATTTAGTGACATGGATGTAATGTGAATTATATGGAATAATGTAATGGTATAATATTAGAAATTGGATTAATTAAAATTGGGCAATATAAATTCCATTGGTTCACAAGGTGCAGCTGTAATAAGCTAGAAGCAGTAGTTTGTCTTAAACTTTGATTAAAATCAAATCTAAAGAACAGATTCACATCATATCAAAGTGTGGAAAAACAGCAATGCAAAGTCATGATGAGTGGACCAATAGAAATGTTCCAAAATGATCTTTCAGCTTCATCAACACTGTTTGATGTTCACTCATGACAAGTTTCATATTTTCATCCCTAGGTTGTGTCCTGGATAATTACAATTTGGATATTTGGATCTCTAACGATCTTCCTTCTTGCACGAGTGCTGGGTGGAGAGGTAATCCTACAAAGTGCTCATTGGTGTAAAAATGTTTTTTGTCTACAATATAATGAGTGACCAGAAGCGACTTCAGTGAGACATTATATTTTGTTTTTATCTAGGTTTCTTATGGTCAAGTTCTTGGAGTGATTGGATACTCATTGCTCCCACTCATTGTAATAGCTCCTGTGCTCCTGGTCACTGGGAGTTTTGAAGTTGTGTCCACACTCATAAAGGTAAACCTAACGGGAATTAGGGGAGATTCATCACTATGGAACAGAAGAGTGTAATCTGTGAAACACCCAGAAAGAATCAACCCACATCAATGCATGACTGCAAAATATATACACACACAATCTCCTGGGCTTATTTTTATTTTCTAACTTCTTTTCCAGCTTGCTGGAGTATTTTGGGCCGCATACAGTGCTGCGTCGCTACTCGTCAGTGATGAGTTCAAGACGAAGAAACCCCTCCTCATATACCCCATATTCCTTTTGTATATCTACTTCCTGTCCTTGTATACAGGAGTGTGATTGGACGGCACTGGCCTCGGCAGCACACTGTCTGGACACTGACACAGTGCACCGCGGAGAGGTACACCGCAGGACTGTTTACAATGAGACAGAAGACAGAGCATTGAATCTTTATTTTCCTTTTTTAATGTCTTATTTTACCCGGATTACTCCTCCAGAGTGACGGGTGAAGAGTACAGAGTTAATGTATTTAATGTGGTTAACTTTGTATCCATTAAAAAGGTTGAGTTTTTACAGGGCAAGCCGCGCATTTAAATGTTGCTCTCACACAGAGAACTGTAGTCATGTGAAGAGTATTATACATTATACAAAAGACACTAAAGAAGACCTTTTCTAGATGTTGAAATTGGATCTGGTTATCATGACACACAGTCATGTATCAGACACCCTTTCAATGTGCTATCAAGCCTAATGCTGTAGATATCTGTAACTGATCCCGGTTCTCAATTAAAAGTTGACAGAAATCTTTTGCTCTGTGATATTTTGAGGTGACTGGGATTTTTGCTTTTTCATTAATTCATTTTTTTTTTTTTTTTGCATTCTTTTTTTCTGTTTGACTCTTAACTTATAAATGTAACCAGAAAATAATGAAAGAGTTGTAGGTCACAAGTAAAACAATGTCTACTAAGAATGGGTGCCTTTTATTCATTGTTTTATATGGCTGTGGTTTATTTTATTGGATTGTAAAGTAGCCAAAAATGTGTACATGTAAAACTTGTGATCACACAACTTTATACTTTGTGTATGAAACATACACCCAAGGATTGTAATGAGTTTCTTCAAGAAGAATTGAGTCCAGAAATGATGTTCATAGGTCATTCATTTGATTAAAACAAATTCATCTCATTCAGAGAGTTTTTTTTCCCACCACACCCTTCTCGTTTTGGCTGGCTCGGACCGACCAGCACAACATTCATTGTACTGTTCTGTTTCTTGTACTTAGCATTAACTCTTGTTTAGCTTCATGAATGTTTCGACCATTAAATGCTATTGCATACTTTATGTATTCATTTATCACAACACAGATTATTATGTACATAGACAAAATTCATCAGATTTTCACAAACTTGCTCTAAGTAGATAAGGAGAATCAAATCATTTGTATATTTATTGAGAGGTGGGCTGTTACTACACTTTGCACATGATAATACTGCGTAATCCGATTCTTGTTTGTGTAAAATCCTGTAACCTGTAAACCTCCTCAGGCCACATGTTTCTTTCGCTTCAGAAGCTACCTTTGTATCTCTCAGCTTGTCAACAAATGTATGTGTGCAGTTGTCTGTGACGCGCTCAAAGCGATTTGTATTTACAGCACTTGAGTAAAATCCTAAAAGTAGATATTACACTTGTTCATTTATTCAAATTCATTATGTACTACATACCTGTGAGTGGCAAGAGTATATGAACCTTTACAGTCCATATCTGTTGGGATCCCTTTGTGCAGCAATAATTGTACCTAAATGTTTCTGGTACCTGTTAATTAGTTTTGTGCTAATTTTATCCCATTCCTACATAGAAAACCATGATACTAGCACTACCATGTTTTACAGAACGGATAAAGTAATGTAATCTTTAGAAAACTGCAAGGAGGTGGCAATGTTTTCTTCTTTTTAGAGAGCAGCAGATTCCTCCATGCAATCTGTCTGTGCACACAGAAGTGTTCTCTTGATAGTGGAATTGTGAACATTGACATTCGCCAATGTGAGAAAGGCCTTTAATTGCTTAGAATTTACCTTGGCTTCCTTTTGACATCAAGGACTATTACATACCTTGCTCTTGGCATGATCTTTGCTAGTTGAGCATTACTGGGGAGGGTAATGAAGGTTTTGAATTCTTTCCATTCATATGCATTCTGACAGACTGGATTGGTGGAGTCCAAATTCTTTAGAGGTGGTTTTGAAACCTCTTCCAGTTTGATGAAATTCAGCAATTGTTCAGAGCTCCTCACAAAGCTCCTTCCTTGTGTCATGATACACTTAAACATGTTGTGAAAGTCAGATTCTGATAGATTCATGTTCTTTAAATAAAACAATGTCGTCTAACACCTGATTGTCTCCTTTTGATTTAAAACACCTCTAGAATTATCTGCTAATTCCAAAGGTTCACATACTTTTGCCACTCACAGATATGTAATATTGGATGATTTTCCTTAATAAATAAATGAACAAGTGTAATATTTTTTAGATCAACCTTGTGGAATTTACTCCATGAATCCACCTCCTCATGGACAACTCACACATACATTTTTGACAAGGTGAAAGAAGCATGTGGATGAGTGTTAAGAGTAATATTACCTGATTTTACACAAATACGACTTGGGTTACGCATCATTACATGGTATTGGAAGGAGGTTTGATGCAGCTTAAAATTCTATAGTGCTGTAAAAAAGTGTATGTAAAAAAAATCAGCAAAATCATACAAATGACATTTTAAATATTGACCAGTTTCATATTGAGTTCATGGATAGTAAATGAAATTTAAAAATATCAGAATATCATGAAAACCTTTCAGAATTTATTTAAAAAATATAATTCATTACACAAAGTAAAATGCCAATTTTTCTCCCTCTGACTCCGACACAAGCAGCAAGACCCAGGTCATGACCTCAGATTATAGCGCTTTAGATCACTGAGCCACTCAGAGTCCAGCATCACTTTTAAATCCTTTCACACGGCTCTTGCCGCATCTCAGAAGCCAAGCCAGTGTTGATCCTGGTTTTGGGGTGGACTCTATTGCACTCTCCTTTGGCTTGCCAGCTCTCCTTGGTTCTAATTCTGCCATTATTTGGTTTGAAAGTGGATGAATGAACAGATGAAGGCTGAGTTTACCTTTCTGATATCTCTATGTTCACATTACTCTTGTATTGAAGCTGTGATTAATGTCATTAGTGGCACAAGAGTTGCTTGGGTAACCAGCAGAACATGCCGGATCCTCTTTCCAAGAACAGGCTCTTTCACAACAAGTTAATTTTTTTTCACACCAAATCAGATGCGTTTTTTGACTCCAGTACTCTGTAACAGCTCTAAAAACACAATCCCTTCAGTTCTCTTTAATTCCACCCTCTACACAAGTGCTCATCAGCAAGGGAAGCTGTAGTTCAATGACTGCTTACACTCATTCCCCAGCCTTTCAGCTTTGCTGCATCATATATCTTCATTAACCTTCATATTTGGTCAGTCTGTTGCTGGTCATCTAAGCTTTTGTGTTCTGCTTCAAACAGGATGAGCTGTTCTGCTACCATTTGCTCATGGTCTGCAGCCACAACAATGGAGCTCTGATCGGTCAGCCTGATTTGAATGCATCCGACATCGCAGTACTGTTTGAAAATGTTTTGCAGCATTGTTGTCCATCAGATTCAGACTTGGTGTGAAAGACACCAATAATATGTGTTCATTTTTAAATCTGGAAAACTGGAAACTGGAAAAATTGGTGTGACAGGGCTTAGATTCCTGCAAGAACCTACCAGACCACACTGTCTTTAAAATTAAGATATTAAACATTGCAGGGATGGTCAAATCAGCACACTCATAACATGTATTCGATTATTTTGTTCCCTCTTCCTTCAACAATACAATTTAAGCATGAAATCTTAATGACTGCTGCTTTAAACATATTAAGAAATAAGCATGTTTTGAAAATGGAGTAAGAAGCTCAGATTTTTCTTGTGTAGAAGTAAAACAGAAATATTCAATTACACTAAAAGCAACAATTCATGTGAGTACAGTAACATTACTTTGCTGCTGAAAATCCAGCTCAAGAATTGTGTCATCTTTAAAGAAGAATCCAGGTTCTGTTTGGCATTTGATGACGGTCGGGTTCAAGTATGGAGGCCTTGCAGTGAGCTCTTGAGTCCTGCCTTTGCTGTGACACACTGCCCCAACTGCTGATGTGTTGACTTAAGAAGCCAATGCATAGGACAGTCCATCAACACTAGTAGTAATATGAGGGACAGTACCAGCTCAAGGGTATGTGCAGGACATCCCGCAATGGTTTCCCACAAATGTCTCTGCCAGATTGCACTACTTCTTTGGCCTGGTCTCCGGATTTATCGCTGGTCGACCAATTATGAGTCCAGCTGGGACACCATCATATGAAAGTGCAGGATCAGGACCATCTGCAACATCTGTGGCCAAGGTGCCATACGGACCCTCCATGCCCAACTATATCTCATCCTCGAGTCATGTAGTCATGTAGTTTCCAATAAACGTATTTCACTAATATCGCTATAATATCATAGTAACATTGACACGTAATGTAAAGATCCAGGTCTATGAGGCAGATCTTGCTGTGGAGGATATTGTGGCATTGCTTTAGGAGGTGAACAGGTTTATAACAAATGTTTTTAACAAATATGACAATATATACATGCTTTATTGTTTATTTAAATACATTCACTCTTCAAAACACACATAACTGCACCCAGCAATATATTTACTGTTCAAAAATATTCCTATAAACAGGCATCATTTAAAATATACAGCTGTAAAAGACACACACACACACACACACGTCCCTGCTTTCAGTCACTATTACACGCAATATTACACGGCTGCGCTCCAACAACTCCCTACTCCCTACGTAGGGAGCCTATCGCGTTCACAAGCCCAACTGGCGTCTCTGCGACAGACTAGTGCCCTTCGCGCCCAACGGGCAGGAATGGGGACACAGCAGCCGGTCTTTGTGTCTTCACAGACTGTCCCCGTCCTGTTTCGCTGTGACTCGCCAGTCGTCGCCGGGGAACGCGGCCCGCTTCCACATCCGACCCCCGGCCGGACCCGCTGTCATGCGTGTTCCTGTTGTTGTTGTTTTGGCGCCTCTAGTGGTTTGGCGTGCGCGCGGACGTAGCGACTACGCCGGTTGCGTTGGGCGTCCGGCTTTTCGCGGCGCGGCGGCTGTAACTCGGCCTAAGCCGGATGGTGAATAGCAGCCGCTGCGGTTTCGGGAGGAGAGGAACAGAAGGCGAGCAGGAGGGAGAGCCAGCAGCGCGACTTCGGACTTCGGCTTTTTTCTGCCCTTTTTCTCCCCCACTCGTTTCCGTATCGACAGCGCGAGCGAAGGCCGGCGGAGCGGGGAGGCCGAGCGACACCGAACCCGAACATGGCGGCCGCGGCCTCGCCGGGCTGCTGCTCGTCCGGCTCCTCGGACTGGGTCGTGCTGAGGGACGGGTGTCTCCGCTGCGACGAGGAGGGCCTGCGGAGCCTGTCCTACCACCCGGCCCTCAACGCTATCCTGGCGGTCACCAGCCGTGGGAGCATTAAAGTCATCGACGGCACCTCCGGGGCCGTCCTCCAGGCCTCCGCGCTGCACGGTGAGGACCTGCCCGGCGGAGGAGCGCCGAGCCGAGCCGAGCCGCCGCCGCCGGGCCTCCGGGCCGCTTTAGCTCCGAGCTAAGTGGCTAACCCTCCGCTAACGCACAGAGAGAGCTTCCTCCGCGAGTCAGGGAGGCACTGACTCACTGACTTGGAAGTAACGGGCCCTGTTCACCGCGGGTTGCCTGTTACCGTTTCGGCCGCGGTTCACCTCCGAGCTGCGGGACGGGAGGACAGAGGGTAGAGGAGGATAGGAAGACGGGAGGACAGGGGGGAGAGGATAGGAGGACAGTCCGGGTCGGCGGGGGGAGAGACCTGCTCCGGGTTTGAGCTCCGGCTGCCGGAGAGGCTGAGGATGTTTTTACTTGTGAAGGCAGGCGGTCGGAGCCCAAACCAGGAGTGCTGTAATGGACAGACTGACCGGTCTGCTGTCCTAGTCTCTGCTGTCCTAGTCTCTGCTGACCGGTCTCTGCTGCCTGGTCTCTGCTGTCCAGTCTGCTGTCCGAGTCTCTGCTGACCGGTTTCTGTGGTGTCCAAGTCTGTGCCATACGGTCTCTGCTGACTAGTCTCTTTGGCGTCTGAGTCTCACAACGAAGTTCCACTTTAAACAGCTGATCAGTCTGATTGATGATTTACACTCAAACGCTCTAGACATCTGATTTACACTCGTTTAATGTGTGTGTGTTTTTAAATACGTGGTCAGATAGATGGATGGATACGTGGTCAGATATATGGATGGATATGTGGTCAGATAGAGGGATGGATGGCTACGTGGTTAGATATATGGATGAATGGTTGGATACATGGTCAGATATATGGATGGATGGATACATGGTCAGATATATGGAGGAAAGGATGGTCATATATACAGTTCATCTGGGAGGAGTAGGTTTGCAAGCCGAATGTGGTTCTGGTTTGTGTTCTGGTATTGACACCCACCAGGTCCACTGTCATCAGCTGGTCCAAATAAGAGCCAGTTCTTGTTCTGGTTCAAGTCCTCTCTTCCTTCAAATGTCCACTGGAAGAAATGTCATGGAATTCCCAATTTGTTTGAATCGATTGGCTAAGGAAAGGAAGGGTTTTGCTTTTACTCCCAAGTGGCTGAAATTGGGAAATGTTTTGGACCAGACAGTGACGGGTGCCCGGTCGCTAATGTGACGGTCGTTTTCACATTTTGACAAAATATGACTCACTTTCTTTAAATTGTCAACATTTGGTAAAGAGTAGGCCAATAGAAATGCTCCAAAATCGCATTGAATATATATTTATTTTCATAATGGATCAGTATACAGTGTGATCAGATGTAAACACAGAGTGCAGAATACCGGTACATTACTGTTATGATGCAGAACAAGTCCGCCTGTGCGGTGTTTTCAGTATGCAGTGCACTAAACCAGGCTTCCCTGTGTATTAGTGAGTGCAAGGGGTAATTAATGCAGTGTGTAGCGTGGTAGTTGATGGACGAAGCAGGTCCTGAGTCTGGTTCTGACACGGATGCTGCTGTTGTGGTAGGAGGTTGTACAATGTGTGGTCAGGGTGGAAACCCTGTACAACAGTCCCTGACTGTTGTACCCTAATGATGCTGTACACGGTGTTACAATCCTAGACACATTTAACTTCAACTGAAGTCAATGTTGGTGTTTGAGTAGGTTTACAAACCAAATATGGCTTTGGGTTCTGCAGTGACATCCACTGGAGAGTCCACCTTGCTCTTCAGGGACGAAGAAATACACACCACCTGACTGACATTTAGTTTACAGGTTGTTTGCAACATTGGTGTTCAGCCAATGGAAACACACACACACTCAGTCATGGGAAAAAGTTAGGAGACCCCATGAACACCCACCTCCAGGCCCTGCTGCAGCAAAGTGTTCCAACCATGATGCTTCCACCTCCATGTTTCACAGGTGGTATGAAGTTCTTGTGCTCAAATGCTGTTTTTGGGTTGCAAACATCTTCTGTTGCACATATCTCATGAAGATCAAACTTTTGGTCTCTTGTTTGGTCTCTTTCTGATGGTAGATGTTGCACCTTGACATTTTAGGATTGCTGGAGACTTCTTTACTCTGTCTGCTCTTGGGCTGAACTGCTAGGACGGCCTCACCTTTTAAATTTCCGCTTGTACATTACTTTCTCCACAGTGGAACACGATAGAGAAGTCTAATCCCAGTCCTGCCTAACTAACCAGTTTCTCAGAGAACACTTTTGGGTCTCCTGCCCACTCAGCACATTTGAAAAATGCATGTTAGGGGATTGAGACAAGTGTGTGGATGCAGAGAACAGGGAGAACGGAGCCTGTAAGAGAACTCATTTATTATCAATCATGTCTAATTCTCTGTCAGTTGAGATGGAGTTTTGGATGCAGCAGAACAGAATTTGTAACCTCATGGGCGTGACGTTGGTAGTTTCGGAGCAGCAAAAGCCACATTTGTCAGCGTGAAATATTTTTTGGAGATTGTTTTAGCCAAATTCTACAAGGATTATAAATGTGAAAATGTTTGTAGATTAAAAAACATATATTTAGAGTTTACCTCCACTGTTAAGATACTCTCATCATTAGAACATGTATGACCACAGCTATACAATGATGTAATCGTAGTTTGACTGGCTCTTGTTGTCCTTATTTGGAGTATCATGTATTAAGTAGTAATCCGATCGGATCCGGTATATTGGGATCGGGGCAGTTCCAGATGGATGGTACTGGCTGTTTTAATTCTGATACAGTTCTGAAAATTTTGACCCCATTCACACCAGACATTAACATGGTTCCTGGGTGAGGTGGTGATAAGTGGCCAAACAAAGTACAGGTATAAACAGAGTTCATTGTGTCTCAAGGATGCATTGAAATACAGTCACACGCACCACATTGTGTGCAAGTACCACGCATAGTCCACATTAGTCTTGTAGTGTGAATGGCAAAGTCTTGATGTGTGTCTGACAGCAAAGCACCCCCTGCGTCAACCATGTCACTGTCCCAGTTTACAAATATGTAATAACCGTGAGACTACATCGTCCACCCCGTCCATGAGCTAGCTGAGTATGCTTAAGAGTTTAGACTTTTCAGTGTGTAACTCTACAATGAGTAGAAACTCAATCACAGCACATTCACCACTAAAATAGTTGTATGGTATTCGACAGACAACATACCAGTCCAGAGTGTGCACCTATATACAGGTGTGCGCACACACAGATCTGACTCTGGGGTTTTAAAGGCAGTGGGATCTGAATGGTCAGAGAGGTCAGTCAGACTGGATTATATACACTGGAAAAGAGTAACTCTAGAACAATTTCTGATTATATAAATGGTTACAGAATTAAACTTATTAGTATTAGATTTATTTGGTATTAATTAGCAGCACATCTGTTGGGCTGCATTGTTAGTACAGACAGACAGATTGGATTGGATCAGATCGGTATGGCTGGAACTCATCATTAAGGCACTCTGATTAGAGTGGGGTCCAACTAACTTGATCAGAACAGCCCTAGTATTAATGTTTTATTGTGTTATTTGGTCAGCAGTTAACACAGTCTAGTGGTCATTGTGTGCTTATTAAGGGATTAATAATGACTTAATGATGAGGAGTTGGAGGAGTTTGTTGAAAATGTGGATTGGGAAAGCAGCCGAGATTAGTAGACAGAATAGGATCTGTTGCAGGTTCCTTAATTGTCAATTTTGAGCTGAATACAGGGTTTCACACATCAACCACAGGAAGGCAGGGATGCACTGATCTGGGAACTGAAGGCAGAAGCCAGTGTTATCATGTACACATGACCCAGTAAGGACCAGTTTGATTGGCTTAAACAGGTCAGCTTTGAATGTTTGTTTTGAACAGAAGTTCCCTCTGTAGCCAAATCAGAACCAGGCTGTGTGGCTGGTTTTATGATATGGACCTCTGCATGAGGTTGTTCCTTAAATTAATTTCTAATGGTGTTAGTCATAACCCACCCAGATTGCCTTAAATGCACTTGTGATCCTCTGGATCAGGGGTCACCAACCTGCTCCTGGACAGCTACCATCCTGCAGACTTTAGATTCAACCCTAATCCACCCCACCTGACCTGCGAATTGGCTTCATTGGCTGAACTTCTGAAGGATTGAACGAGCGGTGAGTTAGAGTTGGGTCAGGAAGGTAACTCTCCAGGTGCTGTGTGTGTGACCCCTGCTCAAGGTCATGACCTTGGAACGGCTGCTTCTCAATGCTAATTGACCAGGCGCAGGGTTTAGTTGATCAGTTGTGGCTCGATGTGGTTCTGGTCTGAAATACACTGAATGTCAGTGTGTCTGAGGACATCCTTTCAAATGAATGCATTAAGCTACTTTAAGCCGCACCAATTGCTGACACAGATGTGCGAATGCACACAGCTTGTCTGGCTCCTATACAGAAGAACTAGCAATAGAGTAGGACTCTGTGGAGCAGATACACACACCTATTGACACCATGTCTAATTCTGTATTTGGACTAGAGGGGTATAAAACCCTCCAGCACTGAGGTGTGGAGCAGTGGCACTCCACCCAATACTTTTGGGATGAGTTGAGGATGACCTCAGTTAATAAAAATAATTTTTTTTCTCCTGTTTTTCTGATTTATTCTCCTGGTTTTCCCATTCATTCTGTCTTTAAGGAAAATGCCTTTAAACAATCACAAAATGGAACATTACTTACTGAAATTGAAAACTGAAACTATTGAAAACCAACATGCATTTTCTTATTTAGTAAAAAAATATATATCCAAATATATATATTTTTGTGTGTGCATATATATATATATGCACACACCTCCTCTGATGCTTATGAAGCCAGCCACTGTCTGTTTTTGAACTGCCGATTCGAACTGCCAATTGCATCATTGCTGGGTGGAAAGCACCGTGAGCACAGCTCTGATACAATTGTTAACAGACGCCTGTGCTGACAGTGCACCAAGTGCGATGTGGGGAGAAAAGGTTTGTTGTTTGGTTTGTTGATAATTGGAACGAGAGACCGGTAGGCTTAATTTTGCCCCTGCTGTGTGTTTTGGATCAAGGCAGTCTTTGCAAGTGTCTTATGACTGATGTGTATTTGGAAACTGGTGTTGCTCTGCTGGGGACTGTCGGGTTTTGAATGTGATCTTTTTGATTCGTTTGTGGACTGAAGTTAGTCTGTTCAACGTTTGGATTCCCACACCGCACACTGTGATAGACGTGTCTGCATTTGTGTAGTAATCTCAGGTTCCAAAAGTTCCAGAATGTGTTTTCTGCATTTTTATCTTTATACCTGAAATCCATTTTTATGCATCGTTTCTGAAATTCTGTCTGCATTCTCCACAGTAAGGAATCAGGGGACCCTTCCCAATATTTTTGCCTACAGAGTTCATAGTTTGCCACATGCCACCCACCCAAGTGAGGTCCATTGATTTACTCACTACACACCCATTTCAGTGACCGTGTAGATGGTCATAAGCCGTCCTTAAAAACCTGAATGTCTTCAGAGCTCATTATTGAAACATCACTGGTGGACACAGGTCTAGATTTATTTTTGTAGTTTGAAGCTTGTGACGACGGATTGCTGTTTGGCATGTTTGAAATGATGGCTTTAGAGCTTAATTTTGTCTTTCTGCACCCCTCCTGACAGCCCCCTTAGCACTTCATGCCATGCTCATCTTTCTACAGTATTTAGCAGGTGACTGTTTATTGTTGTGTGTGAAATCTGATCTTTGGCTGTTGCGTTTAGTAGAACAGCTGAGATTGTTTTTGATCTTTATATGATGGTCATTTTCAGACATGAGGGCAAAGCTTCAAGCTTTAAATTTAGCTTGAGGTTGTTTTAACGTGTTTGTTGACAAACAGTGATGACAAAGATGTATTCAGAAATTAACTTTTAATTAATTAACTTTAATAAAATAAAAATAAAGTAACTGTCAAATTAAAACAAAGATGAATGAATCAGCAGCAATATAATATAAAAAAGTTAATCACTTAAAAATATGTGAGATAGTTATAGTATTTTGTGTTGCTGCTTCATTTGTATTTGTGACTTATATTTACACGGTCTGTCCAGAACCACAGTAATCGTGTTTCTCAACCCCGGTCCTGGAGGCACCGCTACCCTGCATATTTTAGAGCTTTACCTGCCCAGAACAAACCGGATTCTACTAATATGCTCATTAACAAACTCTTCAGAGTCACAGGGGTTTTTAAAGCTACAATGTGCAGGACAGGCAGCCTTCAGGACAAGGGTTCATGTACGTTAACACCAAGCTTGTTTTCTCTTTTAGTTGTTGAATGTTACCAGGCCAATGGCAGTTCTACCAATTTTTTGATTTATCCTTATCCACTCAGCACATGTCAGTTTGTGACTCCCACACCTCACACTAATGTAACTCTGCTCTCCACTCCTTGCAGATGTGTGGTTGTGTTTCCATAACGGTTTTATCCTTGAGCTTCGTTCATGTGACTGACTGACAGCTGTTCAGTCTGTATGTCTTCATTGGAGCATGAAGGTACCAGGAGTAGTAAAACTATTCCACATTGTGTTGGATAACCTTTGGTTATTGGTATCCAGTTCACGTGTGTGCTGACTGTAGCTAGTAGCAGGAGAAATGCAGGAGATTACATCATCAACTAATCAGGCATTGGTTACCAGCTTATTTGATTATTGATTTAGTTGACCTAGTTGATTCGTTGTTGCTCCCCTAATTATGATAAGCAGAATGCTTTTCTGAGGCTATTGTGGCTAAAGAACGCTGACCAATGGCACAGCACTCTGATTCTGTTTAAGTGGATGAATGTCATGAATATAAAATACTGTGAGAGTGTTTGAATGGCAGTTTTTATGTATCTGCTGCAACTGATGCATGTTGTCTGAGTCATATATATATATATATATATATATCTCGTCCTATTTACACGTCATAAACATATAATAATATGAGATCCAGGATACCGGGTGATGCCACCGGGTGATGGGCTGGGATTGGGCTGTAGCTACAGAGCCCTGTGGCCTCAGTTGTTTTGGACGACCCCAAATGCAGTCAGTCACCCAAGACATGTTTGGCATCTGAAGTCTATTTGATTTGGAACTGGAGATGTTCGGTTAATGCTCCTAATAAACACCAGCCTTATTTGGCCTACAGTTGTGTATATGGCTAATGTTTACTGTAAATCCTATTTACAAAAGACTACATGAACACGAAGTACACAGAAAGTGAATAAACTTGTAGACGCAGCAGAAAGGGCCTAGCTCTCTCAGAATGGTGACTGCCCAGTGAGGTTCAGGAATGAGCATCTTATTACAGGAGGGGAAATGGAGGGGATTTGTCTGTTTATTTGCTCACTTCTCTACTCTGTACTCTGTTGCAGCCAAGCCCGGTGGGCGTGTGAGGTGTCAGTACTTTCCTGCGGTGGACAAGGTGCTGTTTGTGGATGACTACGCAGTGGGCTGCAGGAAAGACCTGAACGGCATCCTCCTTTTGGACACAGCTCTCCAGGCCCCTGTGTCCAAACCGGAAGACATGGTCCAGTTGGAGTTACCGGTCACTGAGGTAGGCAACCTGATAATCGAAAAGGCGCGTTAACAGGCATGTTCTGGCACAACATAGTCATGTGCAGAAATTAGGAAACACTGCTATTTAACATCGTACATATATTGATATTCATACGTGATTGAGAGGTGCTTCGAGATGAGCTGATTCTGATTTTTAGATCCCTTCTCAGACTCATTTGCAGCTACAAACTTCTTTCTGAAGGCCTCAGAGAGCTCTTAGGATCTGGCTGTTGTTGAGCCCACTCACTTCAACAACCAAGAGCAAACCAAACTAATGTGTGAGATTTAAATAAGTTCTGCACCTGACTCTAATTGTAGACATTTTAAGTAGTAAGGAACCTCCATATTTCAATATTAAGTGGAGGTAAAATGAAGAAAAGTAAAAAACTGAAACAAAACAGAGCTATATTTCAATTTTTATCCAGTCTGTATTATGTGTAAAATGTAAATGATATGTGTGGCACCTTTTAGAGGCTTCTAGGGTTTGTGGGGCTTATTGTAGGCTGTATTCTTCTGTGCACTGCTGGTATTCCAGAGGTGTGTTTCCTAGGCTTGATGTTGTATTTTCTTGGTTTGAAAGTTATTCAGTCAGAATTCAGTACAAATGTAGACATTTTAGGATATTTTCTTTTCAGATATGAAGAGTGAAGCCATTAGATTAGAGGTTTGCTTGGTTCCTACAGGCTTGTGCTATTTGTACAAGACATCCATGAAGATCGATGTAGTTCAGGGCTGTCTCGCTACACAGTGCTGTTTTGTAAATGCGGAAGATATACAGCAGTTTGGCAAACCGTGATTGCGGTCATACTTTTCTTTCTTTAGTATGTAAATTGGGCTTCCAACTGACTGAAATTAGGTTTAAAAAATGTAGATTCAATTTTGTACTCACGTAAGACTGAACAACAGCACTGCTGTGCTATGCTGACAAACCAGTTGCTTGTGGCTTAGTACACAGTCAGTGGATATACCAGTAGTGCTCACCACTCCCTGTCTGTCTAAGCCTGGCAGCTCATCTCATGTAGAAGCACTGGCAAGTGATCAGATTGTAGCTCTTGTTCTGGGTTTTTTTCTGAATGCCAGCTCAGTGGATTGGAGTTACCTGTGTTTCAAATGTTTTGACATTAAATTATAGTATGATTGACATTTAATGACATGTATATTTCAGTTGTTTCTAACTTTATTCAACAAGGTTTATTAATGATGTGTCTTAATATCGTTGAGGGAAAGCTGTGATCATATTTGAACAGCACATAAGGACGGCTGTAAAGGTGGTCTTGAACCGGTTTCCATTTATTTATATAAATGTTCAGAATTAAAAGTTGAATTTTGTTGTGTAGAGAAAATGAAAGTTTCTATAGTTAATTTTAGTAGAGGTGTGTTAATACTACCCTGAGATACTGTCAGTTTAGCTCCGGTAAGGAAATACATTTCTCTGAAATAATCAATGTGTCAACTTGTGCTGTTGACGGTTGTGCCAAAAGCAGAGCGGGTTTTTCACACACTGCTGAGACATTGTAAAATTGAAACATTGGGAAAGTGTTGGAGTGACAGATAGCTGGCTGGCTATGAGTCCACTAAGTGTAGATAAATGGGCTCATTTAGCCATGTTCTAGATAAGCACAGAAATGAAGTTTAGTATATCAGACATGTCATAATTTTGAGATACAATCTTCAACTACCACAATATTATGATCATATCGCCCAATCCAAGCTTCATGCCAGAAGAGGCTTTTAGGACTTTTTAGAAACGTTGTCAAGAATTAATATGCTATTATATTTTATTCTATTATGAATAAAATAATGTAAAATAGTAGTTAACTTTTAGTAGCAGTTAATGTCTTGAAGTTAACATCTAACATCAGCAAGAGTATCCAACATCGGCAATTATCTAACATCGGCACGAGTAGCAAACGTCTGACTATCTTTGGCACGAGTAGCAAACGTCTGACTAACATCGGCAAGAGCAATTCTGTCTGTTAGAGTAGATAACATCTAGCCATTGTCAACTTGAGAAGTTACTGTCTAGCTAAACTCATCCAGATAGTTACATTCTGGCTAACATCTGACAGATGAATAAACATCTAGCTAACAATGGCTATAGTAGTTGATGTCTAGCTAACATTAACATTCTGCTGTCACTGTTGTACCTTGGAGTGGAGTTTTCTTTCCCAGTTCGGTACAGGTCACTGTCGTGGTCTGGATTTTCCTCACTTTCTTCCATCTGTGCTGGTTTATCGAAGCACCTGGTGTGACGCAGCAGATTCTGACACTTCAGAAAAGATGAGCAGAGTGACATTTCTCCGTTAATGAGGACTTTAAAGACATCTCTGTAGGGTTGAGATGTAACACATGCAAATATTTCATTCTCATTCCATCCTACAGTGCCTCTGATTACAGCCTCAGTCACGGTTTTGTGCTGCTTTGCCTAAAGCAACAGCTTCAGACTTGACCGTCGTATGTACACAGGGACATCCGTTGTCCTTGTTTAGCCAGACTTGTGTTGACATTTTACTTACTGTTCAACAGAATGGTGGCCAGTCCAGTGAGGTATACCGTGCGCTTATATTTGTTTGTCCGAGAAGCCGTTATATAGAGAACCTTATCTGGGTGTTTGTGGATCCACAGGATCAATGTGAAAACTATCAGCACTCTGACACTCCGTTCTGATTATAAAATTAATTTTGGTTGCTAGGAAATTATTCCATTGATCCACCAATCATTACAGCCTGTATGACATATTACGGTGTTTCCCTAATTTTCACAGAAAAGTGTAGCGTGTGCTGAAGCTGTGAATGTCTAAAGATGGGCTGAAACACAATACAGTGCAGCCAATCAGACCTGAGGTCATTTGCATATACCAGTCTTAAAGCTCCTGTCTACTGATTTAAATATCTTAGTTACACTAAAGATGTACAATAGAATAAGCTTTTATCAATGATCTACTCATTATATATTCTAGGTTAACGTAGTTTAACGTAGTATAATGCTATAAAAATCACCAGCTGCCACGCATTCAGAGCTGTGAGGTTGTGTCAGATCACAGGATGAATGCAGACACATGGTAGCGGAGTGTACAGATAAGATCATGAATCTGGTGGTATTTTTTATTGACTTTTTTGCATAATTTAATAAAATGGTGACATTTCATGATGAATGTGTTCACCGGATCTGACTGGTCAAAATGTTCAACATGTACACACGACACCCGACACAAACAACACTGAAGCTTTGGTGTGTGCTCATGTCACAGCAGGGAACTGAAATTCTACCTTAAAACAGTGCTGCACTTAGTCTGTCCCCAGCAGTTTCTGCTCCATTTAAGGTGGAATGGCTCATTCCAAGAGCTAAGCTAGAACATATAGGGGTTGGACAATGAAACTGAAACACCTTACATTTTAGTGTGGTAGGTTTCATGGCTAAATTGGAGCAGCCTGGTGGTCAATCTTTATTCATTGTACATTGCACCAGTAAGAGCAGAGTGGGAAGGTTCAATTAGCAGGTAAGAGCACAGTTTTGCTCAAAATAATGCAATGCACACAACATTATGGGTGACATACCAGAGTTCAAAAGAGGACAAATTTTGTCTTGCTGGCGCATCTGTGACCAAGACAGCAAGTCTTTGTGATGTATCAAGAGCCACGGTATCCAGGGTAATGTCCGCATTCCACCAAGAAGGACCAACCACATCCAACAGGATTAACTGTGGACGCAAGAGGAAGCTTTCTGAAAGGGATGTTCGGGTGCTAACTCGGATCCAAAAAATGTCAATCCCAAGACGAACTGACGCTGTATTGGCTGCAAAAGGAGGCCCTAGTACACCATACTAATAAATTATTATTAAACCAGGTGTTTCAGTTTCATTGTCCAACCCCTGTAACTCCAGCCTTATTGGTGCAGCCATGTTTATGGAAATGTTCAAAACACTTTTATGCTGTTTTAGTGAATTACAAGGTAAAGACGGACAGTGTATGTTGAACACGGAGCTTCAACTGTCAATTACTTGGAACTTTCAGTCAAACATGGAGTGTGATGAAGACCTAACACATGGAGTTCTCAAAGATGACCAAGCATGTGGCTGTTATGACTGGCACAGCTACTGCTGTCTTCAGGAACACAGTGTAGGCTGGGGGAAGCAGCTTTTAGATGAAATAGGGGAAATGAGAAGTCACATTAACATTCTTTGGCCATTCATACATCATATAGGCCAAACTCCAGCAGACGGACTCTGCAGAAATGGTTTAAAAATAGTCATTTACAGAATATCTCCACAAAATAGACCAGTATTGTTTTTTCTGTGCAGGTAAATTAATCATAAAAGCTGTGTACAATAGAAGAGAATGAGACTGGGGCTTGAATAGACAGTCCGTGGTATTCTGATGAGGTTAGAAAGTAGTCGTGTATGAGAACACTATATTTCTCCTCTACCAGCTTTTATTAATAAAGCCTAGCTAGTCTGCAGGATTTTCATGCATCTTAGAAATGTCCGGGTAAAAGACGTGGGATTTTATCTTCATTTGAGTGCTGCTGTTGTATCTAGAACGTGATGTTTTAAAGGGACTTCCCCATCTTTGCTCGGGCTCATGTTCAGTTTTGTTTCAGTTCTATTTTCTTAAGGTACAGTTTATTCCAAGTCTCCTCACATGGTGAGATACATGGACTGTGATCCGAGGATCACAGGTTCAAGTCCCATCAACGGCTGTAGTGTGAGAAAGCAAAACTGGTTCTCTAGATGGCACTCTACCCACATCACACCTAGTGATGCTGGCTGGCACAAGCGTCTGAGCGGACGACTGGTCGCTTTCTTCCAAGCACGTAGGCAATGATGCGATGATGGCAGTTCAAGAAGAGACGGTTGCTGGCTTCACATTTATTGGAGCAGGCATGTGCTTGTATTCACCCGCTTAGTATCTGGAGTGTGACTGCGGAGAACCCTAACGGGGTTTGGTTATTGGCACTTCCATATTGGTGGGAAAATTGGGACAAAGTCAGAAAAAAATCCATTCAACTCATTCAGCTTTTTTTCCTGGACATTAGTCCATTAGGACTTTGGTTCAGTACCATTTATCAGCCTTTTGCTGCTCTGAGTATTATAGGTTTAGTTTTATTGATAATGACACAATGACCTAGAGAAGCTGCGATCAAAAACCAGCAGTGCAGGCCTGTGCTAACGGCTTGAAAATGCAGCAGAACCCGATTGAAAGTGGCAAGTATGACAGAGACCGTCTGCAGTACTTTTTAGGATTCTGTTAGAAATGTGGAAGACAGCATATCCTCCAAAGTCTCAGGTTGCATAAAGTGACACACGCTGGCTATGTATCTGTCTGGTCTCGCAGGGCAGTACAGATGAGCTGTATTGATTCACCCTGCAGTTCCTGTGCTACAGCGCAGAGACCAAAGGCAGCTACTCTGCTGTCTCTCCCTGCAGAGGTGGGCTCTTGGGGGAGGTTTCTGATGAACGGAAATGTCAGATGTTTGGTTTATACTGCAGCTCACAGCTGCTTGATAAGAGTTAATGAAATGAGAAAAGTGTCCACGGCACAGAATTTGATCAAGTGTGGAGTAATATGTGCAGCTGAGAACTGTTTGGAAAAGGCTTTATGCCATTTGATGCCAGTTGTTGGCATTTCTGTTCGTTTAGTAAACTGCATTGATCCCCTGACTTGTGGAATTTGATGAAGGAAGAACCGTAACCCTCTATGTGTGATGTTCTTGCAGGCCCAGCAGATGCTGTATGCATGTCTGGAGAAGGTGGATATTTCCAATACGGAAGGTTACGACCTGTTCCTCACGCAGCTCAAAGAAGGCCTGAAAAATACCTCACACGAGACGGCAGCCAATCACAAAGTGGCCAAGGTGAGTCAGTCCTGCAGTGGGCATGCCAGCAACTTGGCGCATCTTTACAAGCAGGTTGCTGTGAAAGTTATAGAACTTAGTTATGGTTTTTGTCCCATTCTGTATCGGTAATAACAAAAGTGACAAATTTAGTCAAAAAAGTTTTTTAATTAGAACTTTTTGATTCACTTCAGATATGCTGGATTTATTACCATACTCTTATAAAATTTAGTACTGATTGATTTGACATGAATCAGCTCTCAAGGGTCAGTGCCCTTAAAGGTAACTGTTTTGTAGTTTGTGTTTCAGGGTTAAGGGTTTTTAGTTTTGTATTGGAGCTAGGGGCTAACATAACATCTCCAACACATCTCAGTGCAAAGACAGTATAGCTTAAGATAGATAGCTTAGTTCCTGTGTATATATAAGAGCCACAGAGTGGGGGTGCTGTTGGAGCTCACTGATTGTTGATGTTTAATTCCAGCTTTCTGTTCTTTAAACAGCGGTCCCTCAATGTGAGTCATTATTGTCTAAAACACTTAAACGTTGGGTTTCGTTCTGCTGCTGAGGCCAAGCAGCTTCTCTCTCCTGATTTACGGCAGTTTAACGTGTAATTTGTGTCGGACTGACAGTTTAATATTTATTATATTGAATTGTGCACAATGTTTACTTACTTTGTCACCCTGCAAACAAACTGACCTTTTTCCATTTTCTGTGAGATTTTACGGAAGCCTGGTAAACAGAGATGTTCATCTGGTACATCTGTACCACCCAATCCTAGCCTGAGATACGTAGAATATGGATGGGATAGGATTGAGTTTATACTTTTAGCGCCTGAGCTTATTAGACATACGAACATGCTTCAGTCTTCTGCTTAAATTTTATGGTGTCCAGCAAAGAAATATATAATGCTGTAAAAACACTGCTGTATATAAATGAAGCTAGCTGTGTATGTATGTACGAATGTCTAGAATTGTATGAACATCATTTATTTTATTAGTGAATACAAATGAAGTTCAGAATACACTGTGTCGTTTGCTCGTTTGAAGACCAAAAACATTAAAGGGAGAGAAAGTGACGTGACCCGACTCCTGGGTACTTTATGAATGAGGCACGATACTGTACAGCCAATCAGAATCGTACCTCCTTTATCGTAGATTACAGTTAAAGACACAGTAACAAAAGCTAACATTCTGTGATTGAAAAATGATGTAAAGGATTTACTGTTATTACTGTATATCACTGCTTTTGGAAAGATTTGAGCTCTTTTAAAACGATTTTAATTTGAACGTGATGAAGATATGACCGTGAAATTGTGTGGTTTTAGATTGAGGGGTCATGATGCAGAATAAGCTTCCATTAGTTGTGGGCTACATTAGCCTTGTGACTCCAGTTCAGCTCTGTTCTGCTAAGTTAGGGGTAGGGTGGGTAGATTGATGTTTGGTTATTCTCCAGGCTGTGGCTTTTAGTGCTTAAGGTATTTCAAGTGCAGTTACTTCTTATTCCCATCCTTTTCTGATGTGACCCTAATTTTCCTGCAATGCAAAGCTATGACTGAGCAATGAGGTTTGGTTATTACTCGAATGAGGTTGTTTTGCGAAAACGCTTTTTTGTCTCATGCTGTATTGATACAGTTATGGTGACCATAATAGTCCACTGTCGGTTATGTAGGTCAGGCCCGTTCGCTATCTACTATCTCAGTGTCCAGTTGCCTGCACACGTGCTCAGCGCCTGGGATGTGATGCACTTTCTTCAGATAAAGAGCAGCGAGAACTACAAGCCTGGACCCATTATTTCAGTTCACCCTGTTTTTACTAGATATTCATTTATAGCATTTATACACCGTGTGGACAAAAGTATTGGGACACCTACTCATTCATTGTTTCTCCTGAAGTCACGGCGTAGTGCGTTTTTCAAATAGACATTCGGAGTGATGCGTTAACCTTGCAGACAGCTGATTGTCCAGAGCAAATCAGATGCCTAGCGCTGTTGCTGTGTGTATGTATTCAGGCTGCTGTATCATATTGTGAAGCTACCAATATTACACTGCTATTTGTTCCTAAGGGACCTCCAATAAACTCCTAAAAGGTTTACATTAATGTTCTTACAGTAACATTACATTTTCTTTATAATAGGATATGTTCTGCTCTCACTGTCTGGCTGGACAAGCAGGAGACAGCAGAATACCTAAATGACCAACGCTACAATAATAATACAATCCAACGTAAGCCTTTCGTTTAAGTGGCGTCTAAATATTGAGACAGTGTCTTTTGTGTGCCTGTTATGAGGTGCCTTTTTATAACCCCACTAGCTTGACATCAAAGTTTGCTACCAGAAATGATTTATTTATTTAACACGAACTCACTTATGTACTAGGGCCGGACAGTTAATTGAAAACGAATCCTAACACATTCAGAACCTCAACCTGATTTACCTTACAACTATTTCAGTTATTGTTTTGAATTCTGTTAATGTTCTCTACAACGTGTGCGTATCCATGTACTGTCCCCATAACTATATGTGGTCATGTGACCCTGCCATGTCCATTCTGTGATATATGGGCAACATGGAAAGCTCAAACACGGATTCAACTGAGCAACTCGAGCAGCTTATATTAAAGAAAAATGCTGCTGTTCATTTTAATAATTGTTCAATAATTATAATCGAGGTAAAATGTTCAATTTATCATGAAATTGATTCAAGGTCACAATGCCCAGCACTAATATTTACTCTAATAGGTTTAAACTTTAGACAAAATAACAATTGTAAATCTGGAAACCTGATCAGATCATATGAGTCTGCAAATCTTTAAAACCTGTGTCTTTAGTGTCTTTGCTCACCAGATACAGTTCGGGGAGAGACAAACAACAAACCAGATACAGGGACTAAAGGGTGAAAGAGTAGAGTTATGTAGTGTACTAGATGAAGCTTGTCTCCTTTGATTTTTTTTAATTTTTTTAAGTTTACTATGAACACACACACACACCCAGAGAGAGAGACTGTGGTGCTGTTGCTGTATTAATAATTAATGTGCAATGCTGGGATTTCACTCTGAGCTCTCAGGCCAGTAGAGCTCATCCTTTACTGCTTTGTCTTTGATTTTGGGTCCAAGTTAGATTTGCAGAGCAGCATTTCTCCTGCACCCTTCACGAGACCCCCCTGTGCCCCCCCCACCTACCTAACTATTGAAGTGAGTGTGTGTCAGCAAATCGCAGAGGCAGTGCAAATGATTAGTCATGTGTGCTTTTTGGGTATGTTTCTCAGTGCGTTGTAATGCTGGTGTCGTCCAGCGACAGGTTTTCTTTGTGTATGCATGCAGGCACTCCCTCCTTCTGCTTCAAGCGCTTGAACCTGTCTGCAGTGCGCACACACTCTCTCACACACACACACACACACACACACACACACACACACACACACACACACACACACACACACACACACATGAAACCAAAGCAGCTGCTGCAGTGCTCATTGGCATATTGACGGGCACAAACTGTGACGACGCATATAGGTGCACTCCGTCCCACTCCAGCCCATCCGGAGTGAGCTGACAGCAGAAAGTGTGGAAAAGCACTCTTAATGTAAAACCTTTTACGTAGCACTTTTAGTAGATACTGAACACTACAGACTGGGAACACCCTGCAAGACCTGCCCAATGTTGTGGAGGTATTCTGACCCTGTTGCCTAGAACCGTTCTCCTCCATCCTAGACCTGGAAGTACCACTGTCCTGCAGGTTTCCCCTGATATCAATATCTCACCTAATCCAACTAAGACACTAACAGACGAGCCCTGGCTGAGCTGAACTGGATGTGTTACAGTAGTAAAACTCTTAAACAAGCACGGCAGTACTCCAGGACCAGGATTGAGAACCACTGGTCTGGAACATCACAGATTGGTTCTTGCAAAAGTGTCTAAAGTGTCTCAGATTGTGTGTAAATGTTTCTTCGTACAACAAATCAGCTTTGAGAACTGATTGTTCACTTCCTGCTTAATTCATAGATCCCAAATTTTATAGAGATATATTTCTTAATCACACTGTGTGGACTGTTATGTCGGGAGGTTTGATGGGCTACATGTTTTATTTCTTGATTAATATAAACGTTTTGTTGCAGCGCAGACTATAAATGCAATGCCATTGCTGCCTCGTGAACCCGTTGACTCCTCACACACTGCTGTTCAGTGGTGTGCTCTACTTCACACACTCATACACTCTCTCTCTTTGTAATTCTTGTAGACTTGTTCGCTCTCTCTCTCGCTCTCTCTTGCTCTCTCTCTCTCATGTTCTGTCTGTCGCTGTTTTTCTCTTGTGATCTCCCTCTCTGTGATTGGGCCAGAAGTCTCATTACTCTCTGATGCAGTCCTGAGCTGCAAATAAGGTCATTCTGCATCTAAACCACAGGAGGTGTGCTTAGCACTACGAGATGCTGGTGGAATTAGTGTACCCTTTGATTACCTGTAGAGCCTCTTAAGATCTGCATTACTATTTGTTCCTTAGGTTTCCTCTGTCAGGAATCTAGAAATTTTGAGAATCATGTCCTGTATACTTTAGGAATGACCCTTTCTGTTATTGAGAAGTTGATTTTAGGCTCCGAGTGGCTCAGCGGTCAAAAGTGCTACCACTTTGATCCAAGGATCTCTAGTTCGATTCCCGGTTCATGCTGCCTGCCATTGGCAGATGGAGTCAGAGACAGAGTGAAATTGTGTTTCTGTATAAGGGTGTCTGTATACCCTTATGTTTCCCCAGTGTGACCAGCTGAGGTCCTACTCTGGGAGACTGTGAACAGATTAGAGGAACAAACTGTAATACTGTTGGACATGTACCAGTAAATAAGAGCATGAGAGCAAACGTGCAAAGATTCACAGCACTTGTTACTTGTGATAACGTTTTTTCTAAGGACTTAATTCCATTTGAGTCACAGAATATTCATTTGTGATCCGTCTCTGACCACCTCTGAATGTTTTTTGAAACTGAGTGTGTTATGTTGAAGTTGGAGGTAAAAACTGTTGATAACAGTTACTTTTATTACAATTTCATAGAGATAATGGTCTGTCTGGCCATTGAAACAATTCTGTTTGTCACGTTGAATTTAAAATGGCAGTGAAAGGGGAAATGGGATTTGTTGCAATGTTATATTAACATTATATAATATGGTTATATTTATGGCGAGATTCCTTTAGGTTACATGGTCCCTGAGTCATGCTTATGGCATAGTTTTGACACCAAAGCATAAATAGTCATTAATGCTGAAGTTAATAGGTCTTGAATTAATATACGCTTCTGTATTAGCGCTGTCTGTTGTATGTATTCATCTTGAATAAGCAGGAGGTATGAAACCAGTGTTCCACTAGAGGGCAGTGTAGTAATTAAGTCATTTTCACCAGTTGGGTGTTTCACTATCAATAATTTCACGGGCAGAAGGGTGATGAGTAGTATGAAGCCAGCCAATCGCACCTTTATAAACTAATGCACCGTACTTGGATAAGAACCCTGACAGCCGGATTTGATCAGCTAATGCGTATACTGGCTAGCATTGCTCTGAGTAATGGTCTGAGGATCTCTGAGACTCATAGAAGGCTGTGGCGTTCCAGGTCCTATCTAAGAAGCGCCGTCATGAATTTTAATTCAAAGACAGAGGCAGCAAAAGAAATACGAAGTTCAGAGAAAAGCACACATGAATACGTGGGTTAGGTTAGGAATGTATCCCAGGCCCTCTGATGACACTTACTTTATATTCATACAGATTTTAATGCATTTCAATTTGAATATCAAATCTTGATCTTGACATCCTTAAATTTAGCTCCTTAAATCTCAGTCTGACAGCTGTCTCTCACAACTGGGTCCCAGAAATCTGCACTGCCTGTTGTTCCTAAGTTTGAAAATACAAACTTTGATCTGTGTCTCTTTCCCTCTCCTTTTCCTTTGCTTTTCTACCCCGTCTCTCCCTTCAGTGGGCAACAGTCACCTTCCATCTCCCCCACCATGTCCTGAAGCTGGTTGCAAGTGCCATAGTGAACGAGCTGAAGAAGCTGAACCAGAACGTCGCTGCCTTGTCCGTTGCCTCCTCAGTCATGGACAGGCTCTCCTACCTCTTACCCAGCGCCAGGCCAGAGTTGGGGGTCGGCCCCGGTCGTTCTGTAGACAGGCAAGTCTCCTACCGCAATAAGGACCTGTTGCATATAGTCACTGTCCAATGAAAAACGGGTGTCTCTAAAATGATTTCTTTACTAGAGGAGGCAAAATATTAACTTGTACTGGAAGTAAATGTACAATTTGAGTTATGTACAGAGGCTGACATTGAACAATAATGCAGAATAACAAGTCCAACAAGCTCTAGGTTTTTGGTTTCAATGGTGATTCCACCCCCAGTAAATTAACACTACATTCATGCATAAGGGGGAACCATGTTGACTGTGACTGTTTAGGTAAACATTTAGACTAGGGCTGGACAATTAATCATAACCTCTGCACATTCAGAACCTCAAATCGACTTACGCTTACAGCTGTCGATTATTTCAATGCTTTTAGTTCTGGTAATATTCACTGTGTGCGTATTCAGTACAGTCCCCATAACAACATACCATACCTACCCTGTCCAGTCTGCGTCATGGGCAACAGAGAGAACTCACTGATTTAACTGAGCACCCTGAGTAGCTTGTACCAAAGACAAATGCTGCTGTTCATTTAAATAATCATTCATTATCATAATCATATTAAAGTGTTCAATTAATCATGATCTTTATTTGAGATCATATCGCCCAGCACTAATTCAGACTATAGATTATGTATAGGTTATGGTTTGCTGTGTGATTCATTATAGTATCTGTTAAGCATGTCAGCACTTTGGATATCATGACAGGAAAGTGGTGTCTGCTTTCCGGCTATGTTGGGGTTATTATTGAATGGTTTTAATGTTTCAGGAAGCCCATGCACTCCCATGTTGTATCTGCTTATAATGGTCACATTCTTGTTTTTAACCTTTTGCAGGTCTTTGATGTACAGTGAGGCAAATAGGAGAGAGACCTTTACATCGTGGCCACATGCTGGCTATAGGTGGGCTCAGCCCGACCCCATGGCCCAAGCAGGCTTCTACCATCAGGTAATTCCTTTTGTCCTCTTTCATGCTGTTTTGGTTATCTTTGAGTTTCATCCAACCAACTTTCTGCAACTTCACAAATGCCACATTTTCTCCAACATTAGCATTGTGCCTCAGGTGCACAGCGTTGTCTGCCTCATAGGTTCACTTGAAGGCACTGCAGACCTGAACTGACAGGCTGGACCTGAAAATGAGGAATGCAGAGGCGCTTTTGGTTTTGATTTTGAATGTGACTATGGGAATCCCCGCTGCCAGCAGCCTCCACTCTCCCTCGTGCACTGCCTCTGTGCCACCGTGCATGCCAAGGAGGCCGAGCCGTGCTGGTTGCCATGGAGAAGGCACTACTCCTCATGCCCATGTGCCCTGTTGTCATGCCAACAGAGCGAGGCGAGGAGGAGAATGGCGGGGTCTGTTGTAAGAGATGAAAGGGTGATTCCTCGCCGCAGAGGACTGTTTTTGTGGGGGGAAAGTAGCACTGATTGGTGGTTTGGAGTTTCTATTGATGTCTGCCCTCACTGGCTGCTAGCCCTTTCATCCCTTTCAGGCAATTGTAGAAATTGCTTTGTGGATTCCCCCCTTTTTTTTTAATAGAACTTGCACTTTCAAGCTGTGCACTGCAGTGTCAGAAGTGGACGAATCACTACTGCTTAGAACATACCTCAGCACACAGCAGTGTGTCTTACAGCTCAGTCCAACACAGAGACAGAAATGCCTTAACTTTCATTTGATCTGTGGGGTTTCTGGAACTCCTTTTTCCCTATTTGGGACCTCTTCTCTATTTGAAATGATGAGTGATCTGATATAACCGGTTCTGATCAGCAGTAATAATCTAGATCCTTCTGCTGTTTTTTGCAGCCTGCCTCTACAGGCGATGACCGGGCGATGTGTTTCACCTGCAGTGTATGTCTTGTATGCTGGGAGCCAACAGATGAGCCATGGTGAGTATGGCGTAGCACTATTTCCAAGGACAGTTTCAGTCAAGTTTATTCAAGCATCATATTTTCTTAACCAAACCCTTTCCTCCCTCACCTCCTAAGGTCGGAGCATGAACGGCATTCACCCAACTGTCCATTTGTCAAAGGAGAGCACACGCAAAATGTGCCGCTGTCTGTCACCTTGGCCACAAGTCCTGCCCAGTTCCCCAGTTCTGATTGCTCAGACAAGATCGCCTGCTATGGCTTTGGGAGTTGCCCTCACTTTCTTGCCACAGCAACCAAGAGGGGAAAGATTTGCATCTGGGATGTGTCCAAGTTAATGAAGGTAGGTTGACACTTTCAGTGATTGGAACAGCATGTATGTTTAGGGACATGCCAATAGTGCTTGGACAATTCTGGGTGGGTTTAGGCAGAGGCAAAACTGAACTACTTTCATGTGAAAAAGTCAGAACACCCCATGAAACCATAATCTTTAACATATTTTTAAAAATTGGCATTTGGTCTTCATTTAATCTATATTGAGAGATGAAGGTGGCATAAATAAACACAGAAAAGTGAAAAAAAAAATCTTTTAAATACTGAGGGCTTCCAAAAGACGGTTACTGATGCAGATGAGGAATGGATTTAAAAAGGTCTCAAAACAATTAGAAATTAGCCGAACCTCAGATCAACCATCATGGAGGTCGAAATGCTTTGCTGCTGCTTTGCTGCATTAGGGCTTGGAGAGCTCTCCATCCTAGAAACCACTATGAAATCTTTATTGGATCAGTGGGGGCTTGAGGAAAACGTTACTGTCTGTATAAAGACTGATGCTGAAATATAGCTGCAAGAATTCTACATGGAGGAGTGGGCATAGGGTGTCCTAACTTTTCCCTCACAAGAAAACTAAATTTCTTAGGATGAAATTTGGCAACTGTTTAAAAGACATTTCTTCAGTTGCATGTGTTTAGTTGCACCCCCTCCATTTTCCCAATATTGGTAAAATCAAATGTCCATATGTTTAAATATGTTAAAAGTCAAAGGTTTTCATGTTTTCATTATTGTGTACAGGGCAGTGGGAGACCAGGACCAGGCTTGAGAACCACTGCTCTAGACCTATGTTTGTTCTAATTCTATATATATTTCCCTGCACTTTTTATTTATTGGAAAATTATATGTTTCTTTCCTGGGTAAAGCTATTAAGACCAATTTGGCTTATTAGTTTCTTGTCAGTATGAAATGCATAAAAACATGCATATTAATATTGACTGTGCATTCCAGACATGGCAAGGACTGTCCACCCAGCAGTGCTTCGGTTAATTAGAATCACAGCATTGATTGTTCCTACACCATTATTTCTGCAGGTGCATTTAAGGTTTGAGGTTAACCCTTATGACCCGGCCATCCTGAGGCAGTTGATCCTGTCAGGAAGTGAACAGCAGAGTCTAACGGGCTCGGAGTCCCGCAGACCCACGCTTGCATGGCTAGAGGACACTTCCAGCTGTTCTGATATACCTAAATTAGAGGGAGACAGGTGATATGCATATGTACTTATACCTGTAGTATACCACTATATGGAGATGTTTTTATTTACCCATCGTACTCAGATTTTAGTGATGTTTTCCTCTTAGGAACCTGTATTAACTTAAAATATTCATACTTAATCTTTTCAACCAGTGATGATCAGTTGGAGGACTCGGACAGTGAGGAGCATTCCAGATCAGAGTCTGTCACGGGTATGGTGCCTTATGTCTTTCTGTGTTCAGAATGAATGTAAATGATTCCAGCAAGGCATTTTTTTCTTATGAAAGCTTTGAAACAGTTCTCATGTAAGTACTTATTCAGAACAGTTGAAAACTTTTCTCTTGGTGTCGGATTGTGTAGTTGTGTGTGTTCATGCATATGTGTAATTACAGGGCCACTGGGTCAGAAGGAGAGCATGGAGGTGAGCGTAGGTGTGACGGCCCTTAGTGTGCTTCAGCAGCCTGAAAAGCTTCAGTGGGAGGTTGTGGCCAGCGTACTTGAGGACACTGTTAAAGATCTGGAGGAGCTGGGGGCCAATCCACCCCACTCTCTAGGGCCCCCCAAACCAGAAAAGGCCAAGGACAAACTGGCTGAACACCACAACATTCCCTTTCCTTGTTTGCTGGCTGGGGGCTTGCTAAGTTATCGCTCTGCAGCCAGCTCCCCCTTGGGCCCCCCTCATTCCCGTCGTCCTGTAGACAGCCCACTTAGGACTTCTGCCCCAGAGGGCTTCATGCCTGATCAGGGTCCTATGGAGATAGAAACGTGCAATCCACCCTCTGAGCTGGGGTCACCCGGCCCTCCCCCAAGCGCCCCTGTGCGCAGGACTATGCCTGTTCTGCTGCTTTACAGCATCAAGGAGGCAGATGAGAAATCATCTGGCAAAGTTTTTGCCCAGATGAACAACCTTATGAACAAAGGTTTGCATGAGGAGGGCTTCACAGTGCCACAGATCATTGAGATGGAGTTTGACACGCATGAGCAACTCCTTCTTCAGGACCCCCCCATCACATACATCCAACAGTTTGCAGATGCTGCTGCCGGCCTCGGCTCGCTGGATGGTGAGAAATGGAGCTCTCTGGGAGCAGTGCCGCGACCTGGAGCACTGGTACAATGTCTGCGACTTCCCAAAGCTCTGGAGGAAGAGAACCTGTATGTGGACTCAATCACGCCCTGTAGTGATGGTGTACACTTGTTGGTAGGGCTGCAGCCCTGTTCTGTTGAGTCGCTGAGTGCCATCAACCAGGTGGAAGCGCTGAACACACTCAACCGCCTCCACTCAGCACTCTGCAGCCACCGCAAGGGCCAGACACTTGCCAATGGGCATCAGAGTCATGCAGACTCTTCACCCCCCCAGACACCTCTCATCCTACCCCCAGCCGACCAGCAAGAGCAGCCTCACACCTCCAGGCCATTAGGAGGCAGTGGCGGGGGTGGCTACCTAGCACTCTACAAACTGAACTACTCCACACGCATTGTGACGCTGGAGGAGGAGCCTGTGAAAGTACAGCAAATCCGGGACCCAAGGGACGCAGTCACATCGCTTCTCCTGCTTCCTCCAGATGTGCTGGATGGGAGAGAGGACGATGGTGAGGAGACATCTGAGGAGTCCACGCCTTCTGGGATGAAAAACGGTGCTGGGACGGGACCCTCTGCCACTGCGACTGGCCCCAGCACCGCTACGTGTTCTGGGAAGGAAAAGAGAGGGGATGTAGCTGGACTAGGCCACCTGGTGGTCACCACCCAGGCAGGTTATGTCATGATTTTGGACCTGTCCACTCTGGAGGTGCTGGCCAAAGTGGAGCCACCCAAGAAAGAGGGGACAGATGAGGTGGACCCCTTCGTCTCTGTAACCTACTGCTCTGGCACAGACCGCTTGTGTGCTTGCACTAGAGGTAGGAAGTTGGAAATCTCTATATATAATGCCTTTCTTTTTCAGGGAGATTTGCTGCTGGATGTTCTCCTAATTCAAACCATGAAAGAAAGGATTGATAATGCAGTAATAAAGTAAGAGTTAGTTATGCAGTGGTCGGATGCATGATTTATTGTAGATATTTGGCACTGAATATTTGGCAACCAAATTATGGGTGGGGAAAAAAAACCCCACTGTTCAAGTGAATAACTGCAAAAAAACATCATTTTTTAATGACGTGATCAAATCATAACCAGTGTGGAGTGATGAGCTATTTGCATAAGCACCAACCATGTCAGGAGTGTTGAAGCATTTTAACCGTGTCACAAGTGAGGGAGTGAGGTCTGTTTGTCTGCACTGAGTGTGTTCTGTTGGCACAAGTGTGGTGGGAGTGTAACAGTTACTCAGCGACTCGGCTGGACCTTATCTTTAAAACTGTAAAACTGAAATGCTGGGACTAAACAGACAATAACTGCTGATCAGTTCAACAATCATGGGGTATTTATGCTAATTTTTGTTTATTAAAATTGTGCACCAAAAGTTGACACTGACATCATTGTTTACTGGATCTGGCTGTTAATATTTTAATGTTAAAAAAGGGCAGAAAGTTTGCTGTGTGCTTACCTTGCAGCACAAAGCTGAAATTCCACCTTAAAATAGTGCCACAGTTCCATTCTGGCACACTACAGCTACATTTAAGGTGGAACAAAAAAATCCAGCTACAGGATAAGTCCAGCCTTATGAGAGTAGCCATGTTTGCTTACAGTGTCTGAAACCGGCTCATTCTGCCCCGTTTTAGTGAACAACGCATCATCAGAGTGTATTTTAAGCACATGTTAAAGGGTTTAAACAAATGTGTTTTGCCAATATTAGGGGGTAATTTACGTTGATCAGTACAGGTGTTGCTGTGTTTCAGCAGGGATGTAGAGACACCGTTTGGTAGGTGGAATTACAGTCCAGTCCCACGTGTGGGGCTATACCATCCAGGAACCAGCAACACACAATCCCACTAGTGGGACCAGTCTCAGAAGGTTATAGTGTCAGAGAATGGTCCAAGATGGGTCATTTCCTGACATTGTTCTGTACTATTTGTGTCATATTGTGCTGTGTTGATGTGTCTACTGGGATGATAAAGGTTCATTGTTCAAAATATATTTTTCAATTTTTATTTTATAATTGATTCTTGGAAAGTTCGGTTTTGATTCAGTAGTGAAATTGAATACCAAAGGAATTTTTCCTTCGGCCAAGTGATTCATTTTTTTCAACTTTAATTTCTGACAGTGTGTCCACAGCATAGACGGTGTAGAACCATGAAAAGAGACTTTATGGTTCTTGTTTGGTCTTATTTGCAAGAATAGCTGGCAGACTTTTCTTAGTCTTACTTAGTCTTAGTCTTACTTCTTAGACTTGGCCAAAGTCACGGCTAGATTGACTTTGAACTTGGGTGTTCTAGGCGTTTCCCATCTCTGTCCGGTAGGTGATTTATTCTTTAATGTCGGACCAAAACAGTCAAAGCCATACAGGCCCTGAAGATTCCAATATTACAATAATTGTAATTTCATATGAACATTACAGATTTAGCTGTTTTTAATTTTAGTTAATTTCAGCGTTACTTCACACTTACTAGACCACCTGACCACAATTCATCTTTGGCAACTAATTACTCAAGTCTCAATGCCAGCAAGATGCCTCAGATAAGACTGTTGTGATAACTGTTATTGACGTATCATACAATAATTGGACATGACCTCAATATTGCCCATTGTGTTTGTGTGTGTATTTGAGCCAGTCGAACTGGCCTGTTCTCTTGCCTGCTGTCTACTCGAGGCGAGCTCAGGTCTGTTGTGTAGGAAACAAGTACAGTGTACAAATGAATGGCAGGTAAACTCCTGAAGTTTTACCAGAATCGTGTTGAACAGATTTACTATTGCTGTTACTATTTACTATTCACATTCTTTATTAAAAAGATACAAGTGCATTTACACAACAATCATGTGTTCCAGCTGGTCAAACACCCATCGGCTGGACTCGTGCGTGCACTCCCATAAAAAAATATATAATCAATCTTTCAGATAATAGCTATTTTCCACCAGAATAATGGAAGGATGAAACAATACAGTTTGGTCAACACAGCCACATCAATCTGTAAGCAATTGAATTTGCATGGTATTGTGGGAACCGTAGTGGTTTTAGGAGTATTGCTATGGTAACTAGTCTTATTTGTGTTAACTTGTTAACTGTATTCATATTAAAGAGACGCAGGTTATGTGTGTAAATTGTGGATTAAATGTTTTTTTAATATCTATATTGTTACACCTGTAGTACTGAGGAGGTAGTGACAACCAGTCAAAGTTTCATGAAAATGTTGTCAGAAGGGGTCTAATGGAATCTACAGAATGAGGGTATTTGCTTTGTGTGGAGAGTAGTTTTGTTTTACTGGTCAATGCTTGGCTTGCCTGATAAGATCATGACCTGTGGACAGGCACACAAGTAGTGTCTTTCTGCTTTTCATTTCCTGTCTGACAGAGGAAGAGATAATGGAACTAAAGTTGCACACACTATACTATATATATAAATGTGTCTTATTCACACACACACACACACACACACACACACACACACACACACACACACACACACACACACACACACACACATATATATATACACACACATTCACAATATACTATGTATAACACACACACACTCACTTTGTTAGCCTCCTTCCATCTGTTCTTCAATTGACAGGACAACCACAGAGCAGACATGTTGGCATTGAATCATTCCCAGCGCTGAATGGTATGTTGGTGTGTGTTGCACTGGTATGAGTGGATCAGAGACAGCAGTGTTGCTGGATTGTTTAAACACTGTATCCACTCTATTTGACAGAATCAGAGACAGAAACTCCTCTTTTTCTGCACAGTTTGTGTCTGAACTCTATATTCCACCAACCCTGCTCCTGGAGAGCTACCTTCCTGTAGGTATACATGACCCCGCCCCCTTAAGTTCACATACCTTCATGCCCTTGAAATGAACTAGCCAGCAACCATGTAATGGACAGACAAATTAACCTACTGACCTAAAGCTCAGGTTGTATAATGGGAGTATGGGAGGTCCATGTTGCTCTTGGTGCTCTTTCCACAACCATTAACTCTCCGTTTTCAGGAAATACATTAACGCTTTTATAACGAAGGCTTTCTTGTCAGTACAAACAGTTCTGTCATTTTCCTGCATAATAGTTTTTAGCATGTAATCTTACCTTTTGCAGAGGTCAGAAACTGAATTCATGCAATCTGGCTGCATCAGTTGTGTCTCATGCAGTTAACATTCAATAAATGTACAAGACGGCTGTTCTTGGACATTGTGACTATGTGGTTTATGCTGTTTCATAATGATCCCATTAAGCATATATTACGGATGTGTCTTAGAGTAACGGTTGGTAATTGTCTGAAAACGTTCAGTGCCAGTCTAGGTTAGTTGCACTTGGCAGGTCTGCTGTGTAGGAGGTGTGCTTGGCACCTAAACAGCAGTCTCTGCACCAGACGTCTTGTTCCTTAAGTTCCTCAAGAGCAAGTGTTTAAGTTGTTCTCGAGAATAAAGTTTAACCGAAGCTGGCTGCTCCCATCGATTTCAGGTGAGCGCCTTGCCTGAAAAAGTTCTGGCAACAGGAGAGAGAAAGTTCTCACTCAAAGTTCTTGTGGGTAGCTGTGTTGGTAGGGCCCTAGGATTTCCACAACGTAGAACGCGGAGGGTCACAAAAAGGGATTTTGGATAGAAGATGGAAATACAGAAAATTAGAATAAAACACATTGTTTTTACCTGAAAACTGAAATTGTTCTTTTAGCACCACAGCTTTAATCTACTTGCTGACATGCTTGAGTTTTTGTGTAAGAATATGGGAACATGGGAGCAGTACTGAACAGACAAGCTTTCTAGCCCATGAGGTGGATCAATAACCCACCGTTTTAACTTCTTTTTAACTGCTAAATCCAGAATGTGATGGCACCCAAAAGATTATTTATACACAAGACATAAAAAGATGCATTAAATCTTACATATTAAATTTGAAATACACCTCAACAGCACGGTGAAAATAAGCTCAGCATTTCTGCCCTTCCATACAACAATGAACATAACAACCAAGTTGTTGGACACGAGGTCTGTGTTCAAACATTGTTGCTTCAATATGAGCTCACATGTGTACATGTAAAAAAAAAAAAAAATATATATATATATATATATATATATATACTTTTGTTCCCATTCATATTTATATATATTTAAAAAAATGCTTTGCTTGAACTAAAATGGGATACTAAAGACGCAGAGCTTGATTGAAGTTTATTGAATTCATTTGTGAGTTTCATTGCCTTTATTTGGTCACTGCTTTCCGAATGGGACCTCTGTCAATATTTACATCTGAAATCTGCCGTTTTTAATGTTTCAGTTGCAAGAAGTGACCATATTAATCCAGTTGCTCTTATACTGCCTGGAATTCTAGACTCTCCACAGTTCTGTTTCATCCACATTGCTGTGCATGTGCATTGGCCTAGTTCAAACTGGGACAGTTAGTATCTAAAGACTGATGCTATATTGCTGTAAATGTATAACCTAGGAGCTAAATTCCACATCTCTGAGAAAACATATTAATACATGACCTGGTGGGTTCCATGTAGCGCTGCCCTGATTCATGAAAGGTGTGTGTGTTTGTGTGCGTTGTGTTTAAAGGCTGTTTAGATTTCATGGTGACCTCTGAAGTCCATCTTTCAGTGTCTCATCATATTTGATTCAGAGATACCTCAGTTACCTTACAGTCTCCATTTTACAGTGGGGGGCTTGTGCGTAAGACCCTGTATATACACCTACACTTACCCTAAAATAGAACCCTAGACATGAGTTACGCTAAACCAAATAGTTTCCAAGTAACAGTCTAATTATTAAACAAATAATGCTCTGCATTATGATTAATAACTGAGTAATTAACCTAGATTACAAATGATTACCTATTAGTCTGTTGAAATGCTGATTGTGTACCGAATGTGGAGGAAAATAAGTCCTGATTGTTTTGGTCATTAAATATCCATTTACTTCTATATATTCACAGTCTTGAAAAGCTGTGTGTCTGACAAATGGTTTCACCATTCCTGGTTGGAATTTCTAGCCCGACATTGGTCTAAAGCCTGTCTTTAAATCTACAGCAAATGCACAAAACAGTTGAACTTTCATACTGGCTGTCCAAATCGCTCAGCGAAACATGGCTGAATAGAAGTGATACCTAATTTGGCCTCCTACATCCTTGCATCAATTCAGAAAATGTCAGGTCCTCTTTTCTTTTCCACCATTATAAGTGTTGAACTTTTTTTATTGAAGGTGGAGAGCTTCATTTCCTTCAAATTGGAGGTGTGTGTGACGATATTGATGACGCCGACATTTTTGTCGACGGCCCCATTTCTAAAGGGGTCGAGCAGCTACTGGAGGGAGCCAAACCCTCGTCCAACCCCTCGAGCCCTGGGATCACAGGTCTGTTATTATCGTGTCATGCATTTACTGCTTTTCAGTTTTTTACTGTGTTTAAGTAACTATCCATATGTGTAAAGCCAGTTTCTACAGAGAGGCTTTTAGTACACTTATAATAGGCATGTTCTCCTGTATGGAAGTCATTTACAATACGGTACATGTCCTGGAAAAAAAAATTCCTAAAAGAGCAGGACTACTCTATCTATAGGAGTTGACCTCCTGGTGGACCAACCATTGACCGTAGAGACACTTTCTTCCCTGGTGGAGCTGACCCGCTTTGAGACATTGACTCCGCGATTCTCAGCAACAGTGCCCCCGTGTTGGGCAGAGGTGCAGCAGGAGCAGCAGCAGCGACGTCACCCGCAGCACCTCCACCAGCAACACCACGGAGATGCTGCACAGCACACACGCACCTGGAAACTACAGAGTGACAGGTGAGTACACTCACTAACAATTCCTTTCACGTCAGATTTTATGAGAAATCTGAAGTTTCTTCTGTTGTGTTTTTAAACTTTCACTTCATCCTGACATGTTGTTTGTGTCTTGTTTGGTCCCCCTTTATATAAAGTCTCTAATAGTTACAGAATAATAATCCCAACAATCCTAAATTAATATCCAAATGAATGCATCTACCATCAGAAAGAGGCTGTACTAGGGATTTTCATGGAAGGTGTGTGAGGAAAAAACAAAAACAAAATAAAACATCAAGACTATCTGACTAAGTTTACCAGAGAACATCTAGACAAAGAGCAGGATTTCTGGAACAATGTGCTTTGGACAGACCCTACATTTAATGAATTTTTTTTCATTCTGCAGAGTCAGCTGTAGACAGACAGATGGTCTGTAGACCAACAGATAAAAGGTTGAACCTTCTACCAACTGTGAAGCATGGTGGTGGAAGTGTCATGGTTAAGGCATCTTTGCAGCAGCACTGCCTGGAGATCTCTCCATCATAGAAACCAGTTTTATATGTTTAGTTCCATCGCCTCATCTCTCAGTATGATTAAAATGAAGATAAATTATCCATATGTTTAAATATGTTAGTCAAAGGTGTTCACTGGGTTTCATTTGACTGTATAACTACTAGCGGTGTACTACTTAAATAGCACGTATCACAATAATTATTATGTAGACTGTGTAATTATAGTTATTAGAAATGCAGTATTTAATTGGAACCCTAATTGGCTTCTTTTGTTTTGTCCTGGAGTTACATGGCTTGTGAAGCTGATAATATAATTTGCCAGCTAAGATCATTTAAAGCGATAAAATAATGCAAACATACTTCGCAAACTTTTTCTTCTTTAGTATTCCTATCTAAAAAATAACTCGCTGCTAAGCCACACATAGAGGTCATGCAATGCCGGAAATGACATGAGTGAGTGCACTTGAGATTCCTCAACGGCCCGACAGGCAAGTGTAGGATATTTAGACCTTCCGTTTGCACTCTGTTAACTGGTGGCTGTAAAATTCCTTTACTATCTAACTACTTCAGCCATGTAGCTCTGCTGCAAAGCTATGTTGCCTGGGCATGTTTGGACCATACAGATGCTCACCCTTGATTTTTGTGATGAAGGTTAAGTTGAATTTGCCCACAATTGAAAGGGACTTTAAAGGAACCGGTGACTTTCGGTGTACATAAGAGAACAGTAAGCATGGTAGCCGCCCAGTCCCGGTTAGTTTCCATCCATTGATGCCATTTTCTTAGCAGCATGTTTAGCTAATATGTTTTGTTTTGTCCTTTCTTTCAGCACCAGCTGGGACGAGCACGTGTTTGAGCTGGTTCTGCCCAAAGCCTGTATGGTGGGACACGTGGACTTCAAATTTGTACTGAATGCCAGTATTACAAACATTCCCCAGATCCAGGTCACCCTGTTGAAGAACAAGGCCCCCGGGCTTGGCAAGGTCAACGGTGAGTTAGGGCAGCACAGTTAACCCAGTGTCAAAGGTACAACATGCAAATAGAATGGTAGAACAGTGAATTATGCCTTTTTACTTTAAAAACATGTTATGGGAAATTGATAATTAAATACACCAATAACTTAAGTATAACTTTGCACCCTGGGCTAATCCATGCACCAAAGAAAAACCTTACTTTGCAAAAAAATGTCCATTTTTCGTTCTGCAGAGTCAGCTGTAGACCGACAGATAGTCTTCCCTCTGTCACATGTCTTGCAAGCTAATGGTGAGAGGAATGGTCAGCCACTGTTACACGACTACACAGAGGATGTCCAGTTCATGGATATTGAGGAGACACCAGGTAAGGGGTCTCAAAGTGTCACTACTATTCAGATCTCTTCCTCTCATGGGAGTGTAAAGTATTGTTAAAGTTATTGTCGCAGAAATTTGACAGATCTGAAACGGTTTACTTTTCATGTTGCAGGTTCCAGATTGTGCTCCTTTCTGGAGGACCATAAAGAGGACATTCTTTGTGGACCTGTTTGGTTGGCCAGCGGCTTGGACCTGTCGGGTCATGCCGGAATGCTGAGCCTCACTAGCCCCAAACTTGTTAAAGGTACTGGGCGGCTGAGACTCAACACCCAACAGACTCTGTGACTGAAAATTATTTCACAGATTGCAGGGAACCTTGCATTACGAACCCACTGCCTCTTATTACAACTGTGTTCATGCTGTTGCATAATTTCCTAATGTTTACCTGTATACAGCCTTTCTGTCATTGATCATTTTAATATGATAGTAGTGTAGGGACAGAACTTCAGATACTGTTTGTAGAACAATTAAAAGAACAACACCAGTGGCATTCTAGCACTGACTGCTTTCTCCGTGCTCTTTGGGGTAGCATGCTTGTCCAGAATTGCTAGCACACTGTTAGAATCCTGGCTAATGGCCTCCTCACACATCTCTACTGTAGTGTGGTCATGTGCTAGCTACTGCCCTCATCCAGAATCACTAGCACAAGAATCAGTAGCTATTGATGTATTCACATTCTGACTATGATCCTTGTCCAGAATCATTGGCTGCTGGCTAAAGGCCTCCTCCTTCTCCTTCTGCCCTATCCCCTGCCTCACCTACTGTTACACCAACCATCTCCATGTCCACCTTCACTACATCCATAAACCTTCCCTGAGGTCTTCCTCTTCTCCTTCTGCCTGGCAGCTCCATCTCCAACATTCTTTGTCCAATATATCCACTATTCCTCCTTTATCTCCAAACTGCTCCACCTTCACTGTCCCTCTGATCTACTCATTTCTAATCTTGTCCATCCTTGTCACTCCCAACAAAAATCTCAGCATCTTCATCTCTGCCACCTCCAGCTCAGCCTCCTGTCTTTTACACAGAGTCAGTCTCCAAACCATACATCATAGCAGGTCTCACTACTGTCTTATAAACCTTCCCTTTCACTCCTGCTGCTATTCTCCTGTCACACATCAGCCCTGACACCTCCACCCACTCCATGCCTGCACCGCCGTCTTCACCTCTTTTCTGCACTGTCCGTTGCTCTGTTTGAGTAGTATTGCAGTAGAGGAATCATTTTTCCAAGTGCCTTATCACATACAATACAGGCTTTAGTTCAGTGGCATCACTGTAGGCAGCTGTTTTGTTGCCAGTAATTTTACATGACCAAAACAGTTAAAATAGCCATATTTTCATTCCCGGCAGCAGATTAAGGAAAAGATTACACATCCTAAAGCTTAGATATTGACTGTATGATGATCTCTTTTATGTAAATTCTTTCTTTCTTCCTCATGCTCTTTAGGCATGGCAGGGGGAAAGTACCGTTCATTCCTGGTCCACATAAAGGCAGTATGTGAGAAGGGGCCAGAGGAGAGTCCACGGCGCATTGTACGCATGACCCCTGCCAAGCCCCAGTGCAGTAACAAAGCACACTCCCTGTCTTCTCTACTTCAAAAAGCCCAGGCCTCCAAGGTACACAACACTGCTGTTATTTTCTGTTGTTCCATGCATGAGCTCTCTATTACACAGGGGTTCGTGACACTAAAGATGACGTACTGTGTAAAGTGAAACTGATTTAAAGACACCAACCCATTTTCCTGTATATGTGAGATGCCTGACGTCATTGTGTAATTCAAAGAGTTAATGAATGCTGTCACCTAGTGGTGGCGCGTAGGCAGTGTTATTAACTTAATTAAGAGAAAGAGCTGCTTGAGTATGTTCCTTTTGTAGAACTCGGCTCTTTGTTTGCTCTTCGAGTACTGCATGTGTAACAGAGTTTGGTTAAGTGTCTCTTGTGCTCTACAGGAGAAAGCCTCCACATCAAAATCAGATCCTCAGGTAGCTCCTAAAAAGCCTGATAACCTCCGAGGCTGCGACCTGCTGCTTGAGGTGTCCGTTACAATCAGAAGGTTTAAGAAGACGTCTATGCCCAAAGAAAGGTGAGTCATTCCTCTTCAGGGCTCATCACACACTACTCTGTTGAAAGACTTCACTTGCCACTTTTTAAACCACTCCTGTAAACATTTTAGGCTCCTAATCTCCAAAATGGTAACGTTCCCAAAGGCAAAATGTTCTCAGCCTTGAGTGGAAGTTTAAAATAGTAAGATTTTGAACATTTCTATTGGTCTGTTGATCCAAAATGATTTATACATTATGAATACAGAGCAGGTACAGTGTTCAAACGATGGGGTACATGACAGTTTTGGCTTTTCACATGTCAGCAGTGATCTGTGCGTTAAAACTTAACCTTTAGGAAACGTTCCTTTAACACAACAGTCATGTGAATCATTCCCCCCACGTAATCTTTTTTCCCCATCTGTCCTCTTACTCATACACCCACAAATCATTCGTACCACAAATTTAGTATTTTTGGAACACATTTGGAACAAATGAATATTAATATTAAATGAATCTTGAAGAACATGCTGAGAGTTTGCCTGGAGTCTACAAAAATCTGCAAGTGGGAATCATCAGGGGTCCAAGCATTTTCTCCATTAGATATCCCATTAGAAAACAAATGCTTTTATTTATTCAGTGTTTGAATTTTCATGACTTTCTAAAAAATTAAATGAATCTCATATTTATATGGCTTGTTTTTTAACAACAGTAGTGTTATCACAACTTTACACAACAGGGAACCCATTCTCTTCTGGTTGACATGGGATAGCAAACAGCTCAGCTGTGTATTACATAGTGTGGCATGAGTGAATCACTACTTGGATCCCGAGGAGGACAGTATCACAGCCAGTTCAGGCAACATCTGGATAGATCAGACAGGACAGGTAAACACAGAAGGCAAAGAAAAAATGGATCAGGAGGATTAAGGAAAATATCAGTGATTTTACACAGTGAGAGAGGCTGATGCAGAGGGAGAGGCAGGAGGCAGGCATTAGCCCCTAGATATGAACCAGCATCGGTCACGCAGCAGTGGCAGCTCTGGACATGAGAAAGAGAGGAGAAAAGGAATGGAGTTAGGAATATGGTAGTCTGGGGACTATCCATTTATAGATTTTAAAAATGAATGTATGGCTGAGATGGTAATAAATGCAAATGTAAAAACACCGTTTGCAAGGTAAGCTGGGACCTGCAGAAATGATTGTACAACTCATTCATAAACATAGTTGTCTGAACCAAATGACTGACCGTTCATTGTTTGTGTTTCCAGAGTGCAGCGCTGTGCGATGCTGCAGTTCCCCGAACTTCACGAGAAGCTGCTGGGGGCACTGTGTAAGCGTGGTGAGGAGGGTTCCCCCTCTGAGCACTCACAAAGCCTCATTCTGGACATCCTCTGCTGGCTGGCTGGGGTCTACACCAATGGGCCCTGCAGGTAACACATTAACCATTCCTTGACCAGTTACTCACTTGGACTGGTTCTTGCAGATTATACCCGCTCATTCTTCTGGTGTAAATGTGATAGCTCACTCTGTTTAATCTGTTTTTTCGTCTTCACAGCCTCAGAGAGGGAAAGGAGGGGCTTCAGACCAAAACCAGGAAGCGCCTCACAGACATCATCCGAGTGTGCTTCTTCCAGGCGGGCCGTAGCATCGCTCACAAATGCGCCCGCTTTCTTGCACTTTGTATTAGGTCAGTTCAGTTCAGAAGACTGTGGAGGAGGGGGACATGCAAGTCAATGACCCACCTGTGTGCTTAATGAATCACCTTTTGGCATTTTGACATTCATGAATATTTCTTGTTTCAACATTTCAGCAGTAATGGTAAAGGGGACCCGAATCAGCAGGGTTTTGGACAGGCCCTCTTGAAGGCCCTGCTGGATAATATGCCTTACTTACCTGCTTCAGCTACTGGAGGTAATTATGCCTGAGGCTGCCACTGATATGTCATTGTAATGCATTTATTTTGGTACTACCGGTATCAAAATGAGACTGTAGTGAAACCAAACTCATGTTTTTTTGCCCTCAGGTTCAGTGTTCTGGTACTTTGTGCTGTTAAACTATGTAAAAGATGAAGATCTGGCTGGCTGCAGCACAGCCTGCGCATCTCTGCTCACGGCTGTATCCCGGCAACTGCAGGACCGCCTCACCCCACTGGAGGCCCTCCTGCAGACCAGGTGACTGAACTTGCTTGCATTCACATATTCTGCTCTGAATGTTTTGCTCTGTTCAGCCCAGTTCTGATTTACTGTCATTTCTGCTGCAGATACGTGTATATATACAAATTTTATATATTTAATTTGCCTGTGTGTGTGTGTGTGTGTGTGTGTGTGTGTGTGTGTGTGTGTGTGTGTGTGTGTGTGTGTGTGTCATAACATGTCAAGTGCATGTCAAATACTTTGACTTAAACACCCATGATCAGGACTTGGACTTGAGTTTCAAGACTTGAGACCAGATGACCTGTTCCCACCTCTGGAAAGTTGTATAGGGAATGTGGTATGTTAAATTTGTTGTTTTTGTGCAGGTATGGCCTGTATGGGTCTCCCTTCGACCCAGTCCTCTTTGATCTGGAACTGAGTGGATCTTCCTGTAAGAACGCCTACAGCAGCAGCATTGGTGTTCAGTCAGACGAGATAGACCTGTCTGACATTCTCTCAGGTATGTGCACTAGAACTTACTAGTCACTGTGGTAGTTCATCGCCTACAGTTAGACTACTTTTTTCTCATTTGCACAGTACAATTATGCATTTAAATGCCTGTGAGCCTTGAGTAATTACAGCAGGATATGATTATATATAAGAAACATAAAGAAATTTATTAAATCTATAAGTTCCTACCTTAATATCCTAAATATACAGAACTAAACAAAACATTCAGAAGTAAATATGTGAAATATGCATAAATATACCTAATATACACTAATTAACAGCCTGAAATGACACTAAATACACAGTGATGTGAAAAAAATTGGGCACCCTGTAAAAGCATATATAAGCACTTGGACATTTCGTCTTCATTTTAGCTATATTGAGAGATTAATGTGAGAACTTTAACATTTTAAAAGAAATGTTTTACAAATCATTTGTAAAAATGATTATAGAAACACAATTTTCTTGATTTTCATGGGAAGTGTGCAAGGGGAAATCCATCCTATCAAAAGGATCATCAGGGCCAGGTGTCCATATATTTAAATATGGACTATATAATATAATGATAATAATATAATAGCCTATAGATAACTAAATGTAGCTTTATTGTCATAATGTTATAATAAAGTGTAAATATTTTAATAATTATTGGTGTATTTATATTCTCCTTCTGACGCTGCTATAGGTAATGGTAAGGTCAGTGGCTGCGGGGCTGCAGAGGGCAGCTTCACGGCACTGACTGGTCTATTGGAGGTCGAGCCTCTGCACTTTACTTGCGTCTCCACTAGTGATGGCACTAGAGTGGAGAGGGATGATGCAAGTATGTTCACCGGTATATATCTCCCTTTATTATTACTACTCTTCTTCTTTGTGCTTCATATTTCTCTTTCTAAACACACAGATACCAGATTTTACTCCTTGACTTTTACCTTGTTTCATAGTGAGCACGTTTGGCGTAACCCCCACGGTAGCTGGGTTGTCTGCAGGGACCGTAGGAGAAGCATCTACAGCTCTGAGCTCGGCTGCTCAAGTAGCCCTGCAGTCGCTGTCCCACGCCATGGTGTCTGCAGAACAGCAGCTGCAGGTGCTGCAGGAGAAACAACAGCAGCTGCTTAAACTGCAACAGCAGGTCCGGCACAGACTGTGGTAACATATGGTCGTTATAAAGTGCCTTAATAAAAAGCTGTGTATACTGATTACATAATTGTTTTGTGGAACAGAAGGCCAAGCTGGAAGCTAAACTTCACCAGACCACCTCAGCAGCAGCCCAGGCCGCCTCCGGGGTGGGACCCATGCACAACTCGGTGCCTTCTAACCCCTCCGGTGCGCCTGGCTTCTTCATCCACCCCTCTGATGTCATTCCTCCTACACCCAAAACCACACCGCTCTTCATGACTCCCCCACTCACGCCCCCCAATGAGGCTGTTTCAGCTGCCATTGGCGTGGAGCTTGCCCAGCTCTTTCCTGGCTCCATTATAGAGCCACCACCTGTCAATCTTGCCGCACAGAACAAGAACACACACAAAGCCAAGCCGGTAAGTCCTTTCTGCACAGTGCCATTACTTTATTAAAGAAAGTGACAGAAGAGGCGTAAAAGGCCACAAATTACCTTCTGTGCATATAATACATGGCTGGTTTCATTCATGTAGAAAAATATTGCTTATGAACTTCATTCAGAATATTAACTTGACCTCTAAGAGTAGTGCTGCAGATGATTTTTATGAAGGGACTAATTCTAAGTAATTATGAAGTTATAAACATAAATGGTCCTCATGTTATGGGTGATGCTGAATGTGTACAGGCAGACAAATCATTTATTAGAGAAAAGAAATTTGTAAATATAAATTTGCCCTTCAGAATGTTAAATAAGCATGTTTGATTACAGCCATCTTTTCACATCTTCACTGTTGAAATGTAAACAAATCCTACACCCATTAAATGTCTGTGGGCTTTATAGCCTAGTTTCAGAACTGTTCACTGATACACTTGTGCTGTAAAAGATGTAATTACATTATTATAATTTTATATTAGCATTAAATCAGTGACCTAAATAGTATTAATGTGAGAATAATGTTTATCACGTTAATTTCTGGAATAATATATCATCCAAACAAAGAGTTATAATGACTGGCCCAGCCTGAACTGCTCTAAGGGTTTCAAGGATTTAACTTTGACATTCCCATGTGTCCAACACACATTTGCCTCTCTATTTGTACCTGTGTTTTCTGTATGTGTAATTCTCTTAGTTAAGGGCACTTTTTCCTGACCTCACGTCTTCTATTATATACTGCTTTGTAATGTATCAGAACTGCTACACCTTCTCTCTTTAATAGACATAGATTCAGACGTCAGAGTTACACAGTCTAGTGGGTAATGTAGTTGAAACTGAAGATGGGTAAAGTAAAGAGGTTTGGGTTGTGTTGCTGTTTCCTTGGTCATTTTTTGGTTGGTTTAAACCAATTTGTTGTTGCGTTGTATTGTTGGTTGCTTTGTGATCTGTTGCTGTAGTGAAATATTTGTTGCTGTTTTAAAGGGGCTGCTTGATACAAATTAAGCCCATCTTTTAATTCAGTTAGGATTCAGATTCTCCATTAAATGCTTTCAGAGTTTCATTGTCAGTTTCTCGTGCAAAAGACCAATGTAGTTCAAAGTTTATTGATATCTCTTATTTGCCACGTCAGCTTCTATAGGGTAAACCAATCCACAATGTCAAATCGATATGTCGATGTGTCTGATAAAACTTATCCAGGCTTAATTTGTGTCTGAAATCTTTTGTAATGTCTCTATTTTTGATAACTCTGTACTGATTTGAGTTTATTATTTTTCTAGCAGAACCCAATGGGCAGTGGTCTGGCACTGGCCATCTCTCAGGCCTCACACTTTCTCCAGCCTCCTCCTCACCAGTCCATCATCATAGAGCGCATGCATTCTGGTCTGTACCCACATTTTCTTACTTCATTAATCCTTCAGTATAAGATGATCTAACTGTTTTAAATGGTTTGTCTGATCTTTATAAATCGTGTTTGACGGGCTGCGCTGTGGTCTTTCCACCTGTAGGTGCCCGTCGGTTTGTGACTCTGGACTTTGGCCGACCCGTCCTGCTGACAGACGCCCTGATTCCCACATGTGGTGACCTGGCCTCACTCTCCATCGACATCTGGACGCTGGGGGAAGAGGTGGATGGCCGTAGGCTTGTAGTGGCTACTGACATCAGCACACACTCCCTTATACTACATGACCTGCTGCCACCTCCTGTCTGCAGGTTCATGAAGGTAAGCAACTTTGACAAGTGTATATATATTCTGTATATATCTGGGTATATGACAGAATTGGGGAATTTGCTTTGTAGGTGGTCAGTGTAATAAAGCTTGTGCACCACTGATTAGCAGTGTGGATCTCAGACTGAACCGAGACCATCTCCTCTAAATGTTCGATTACTATATTCATACATGCCCATGCGAATTGGACCAAAGGTGGAAATGAACCAGATTTTGGTTTAAGCAGACTTAAAAGTGTGATAAACACACTTTAATATTCTATGCTGTTTTATAAGTTGTATGTTATTTTCACCATTTCTGGTTCCTCACTGCTTCTCTCCACAGATCACTGTGATTGGCCGCTATGGCAGCACTAATGCCCGTGCCAAGATCCCACTGGGCTTCTATTATGGTCACACCTACATCCTGCCGTGGGAGAGCGAGTTGAAGCTGATGCATGACCCGCTGAGGGGCGAGAGCGAGGCAGCCAGCCAGCCGGATCTGGATCAGCACCTCACCATGATGGTGGCCCTGCAGGAGGACATTCAGTGCAGGTCAGTGGTCTCCACATCTCTCAATAGGAGTGGGATTTTTCAATCAGTTATGTGTAGTTGTCCTGGACCTGTTAGTGTGCAGCACTAAGCTGAATGAATGGTGTCACAAACTAAAGTGGTTATGATCATACTGTGGAATATGTCCTCCTATCAGAACTACAACGCAGCAGTTCTTAAAGGTAATGAGAGGCAGGACTCCAGACCTGCTTAAAAATGATACATGTGATCTAATTCATCCACGTTCACATTGAAACTATTAATTCTTCTTTTCTTCTGTGAGCAGATATAACCTGGCATGCCATCGTCTGGAGACTCTCCTGCAGAACATTGATCTGCCGCCCCTAAACAGCGCGAACAATGCTCAGTACTTTCTGCGCAAGCCCGATAAAGCAGTAGAGGAGGACTCGCGAGTGTTCTCTGCCTATCAGGACTGCATCCAGCTGCAGCTGCAGCTGAACCTGGCACACCACGCAGTTCAGAGGCTGAGAGTGTCTCTGGGAGCAGCACGTGCCCGGCTGCCTGAGACCTACGAGTCACAGCAGCTGGTGCACAACTCTTCAACCGAGCAGCTCCGTACCATCATCCGCTACCTGCTGGACACCCTGCTCAGCCTGCTGCACGCTAACAATGGTGAGTTTTTTCCTGCTGTGATCTTTTTCTTTTCAGTCCCTTTCTTTTCCCCGTGTTTATCAGCTAATTTTCATCACCACTTCATTCATTCTTTGACATTCTTTCACTCTTTCTAACCTTTCTCAACCTTTAGCCTTCATTCTTTCTATCTTATGCTGTTTTTCTCTTTGTTGTCCTTTATTTGAATTTTTATGCCCCCTGTACCGCCACGCTTTGTCCTTCATTTGTCTGCTAATGCTGCGCTCTATCTGTCCCTCTTTCAGGCCACTGTGTTCCAGCAGTGTTGCGGAGCACGTTCCATGCTCAGGCATGCGAGGAGCTCTTCAAACAGCTGTGTATAAGCGGAACACCCAAAATCCGGCTGCATGCCGGCCTGCTGCTGGTGCAGCTGTGCGGAGCTGAGCGCTGGTGGGGGCAGTTTCTATCCAATGTCTTGCAGGAACTCTACAACTCTGAGCAGCTGCTCATCTTCCCCCAGGACAGGTAACATCCAGAGACACACACTGAAAAGGGCAATAACATTGTTACTTTTTTCTCCCAGTTAATACTTTGCTCCTCTCTACTTTAGAGTGTTCATGCTGCTGTCCTGTATAGGCCAAAGATCCCTAAGTAACAGTGGAGTCCTAGAGGGGCTGCTGAACCTGCTGGACTCACTTCTGTCTCCTCTGCAACAGCCATCGGCTGCACAGCACCGCCGCACTGAAGGTAGGTACTGTGTGTTAGTGTGTGTGTGTCTGTGCGAAAGCTGAGGTTCTGTATGTCCACCATCAAGGGCAGTTGCAAAATGTACAGATGTGGTAAAATATTACCATACACTCATCCTGGACATGAGTGTCATGGCAGCGTTGGACTTTCTGTGAGTTCTTTGAACTATTCTTCTGGGGCAGAATGACGTATAACATGCTTTTTTTATAAATAGTAAACAAAGTTTAATTTTGGACTTTCTCTGAAATCATTACATCAATACAGATCACACAAACAGGACTTTGGGGCAGCTGTTCCAAAAACTTAATTCTAACCTGCTTTATCCGTTTTACAACCATATTTGATGTGTTTGGAGTCATTGCAATCTCATTCAAGTTAACCTGTAATATAATAACTCTTGTAATAACTCTTGTAAAGTGGGATTAAAATGTTTTTGCCTCTTCATTCAGAAGGCTTTTTCTTGTCCATGTGGTCAGCTGGAGAGGAGAAAACTGCCTACAAAGTTGAGTTTCCTGTGGTGTCAACCTGGCATTAATCCAAAGTCTCTCTGTTTGTCAGGGGTGTTGGACATCCCAATGATCAGCTGGGTAGTCATGCTGGTGTCGCGATTGCTGGACTATGTGGCCAGTGTGGAGGATGAAGCCACGTCAGCTAAGAAGAACCTGGGCAGCAAAGACAGAGAGAGAACTTTTACAGGTGAATACATTTTCCGTTCTGCATGGTGTTTTACGTTGCTACACATAAAGTGGTGTTTTGTATGTCTGTTGTAGTTGAGTTAATATTCAACTGCAAAAGCTGTCATTTAATCAAGGCAGTAATGACTTTTTCGTAATTGTAACAGGGAACCAGTGGAGCTTCATCAACAATAGTCTTCAGTCTCAAAACCCAAGCAGATCAACCAAAGGCAACAGCAGTTTAGATCGCCTGTATTCACGCAAGATCCGCAAACAGCTGGTGCATCACAAACAGGTACACGTGGCCCAAACAGCCCAGGTTCCACCCAGTAATTATTTAACTAACTATTTAATAATGTTTGATGAGGCTTGTGGTGTTGGTAGTTCTTGGAGTTGTTATATGCAGGAAATGTCTGTGTTGATTGTTCACACTTCCCTGCAGCAGCTGAATTTACTGAAAGCTAAACAGAAAGCCTTGGTGGAGCAGATTGAGAAAGAGAAGATCCAGAGCAACAAGGGCTCTTCATACAAGCTGCTGGTTGAACAAGCCAAACTCAAACAAGCTACATCTAAGGTAGCCTGACAGCATGCTTCATCTCTTAACTGTTTGACATGAATTACATTTGTTTAATAATTGAATTGAATTATTGAATAAATTGTTTAGCATTTGTTTATTAGTCACTATTGTAGTAGTTGGTTTACATACACACAATAGGAGTCTTTAATAGGAATCTGCAAATATGACTTAGAAATGAAAATGAGATGAAATGGTAACAGAAACTGATTTTTAACAATCATGACAAAAACGAATCCACTCAATATTTGATCCAAAGCCTATATTTAATTCAATATAAAGTACTAAATAATCTGTAAATCAGTCCATTTCTAGCAAAATTTTATGGTACTTCCCAAGTTTTGTCCATGTTTCTGTTTGAGATTCTACACTGGTGATTGACTGTATAATCATTATACACATTCAGGAAAACACTCCACAATTGGAATTTGAATTATGTCCAGTCCTGCTCAAGGGCTGGCTTGTGTGTAATACCAAAAGAAAGATCTGATGCAGATCCTTGTTTCTTGTCATTGTCTCCTGCAGCACTTTAAGGATCTGATCCGACTGCGGCGGACAGCTGAGTGGCCACGTTCCTCCCTGGACACTGAGGCTTCTGTTGCGAAGGAGATACCTGAGGTGGAGCTGCTGCCGTTCACGTTGGCTCACGAGCGCTGTATCTGTGTGGTCCAAAAACTTGCCCTCTTCCTGCTCTCCATGGACTTCACCTGCCATGCTGACCTACTCCTGTTTGTCTGCAAGGTATGCAAAAGTGTTGGAACACAATACTTCATATAGGAAATGTTACAGTTGCTGAATGATGAGGATCATAATGCATTAAAGTCTCCAATGCTCCGCTGACTCGATAAACCAACTCCAAACCTGCTGTTAGAGGTGCACACAGCAACCAACCCCATATGAAGGATTATGGGTTTAGAATAAGATCCTGTCTGTGTCCAAATACTCCTTTCCATAAGTGGTGCTCCTGAGTGGCACAGCTGTCTTAGACTTGCCCCATCATTGGGAGAGTAAGGTTTGTTCTTGATTGGTATGAAAACCACCTTCCCAGTTAGAAGATGGCACAGACCATCTTACTGTTGTCCTCCAAGCATGTTCAGGTTTTCTTGATGTTGAGGCACTTCTAAAATATGGACTTGGCTTACTGGAATGAAGCATATTAGCCTTCACTACTTTTCAAGTTGAAGAAGATACAGCTCTGTACTCCTTAGCTCTTAAGGAGTAATCAGCTGCATCACTCTAATACATCTGTGAATTAAGTGTTAAATTAATATTCAATGAATATTAAAATCGCTTCTCAGAACAAACAGCGAAGCAGCCTTGCTGTTGAGTGTTCCAGAGTCAGTTACCAGTAACAGTGCTCATAAGATAGGAACTGTTGTGTAAACTCTGCTAACTAGTATATCATCTGATCTCTCTTGTCCACTGCAGGTGTTGGCCAGGATAGCGAACGCCACACGTCCCACAATCCACCTGTGTGAGGTTGTGTCAGAGCAGCAACTGGAGAGGCTTTTGCTTCTGCTGGTGGGGACAGACTTCAATCGTGGAGATATCAGCTGGGGAGGAGCCTGGGCCCAGTACTCTCTCACCTGCATGCTACAAGACATCCTTGCAGGTACTGTTTCTGTGCATGTGTGACTGTGGTCAGGAGGCAGTAACCCTGAACCTTCACATGATTCTTCTACATCCGGTTTCTGTTACTGAGATGAAAAACTGACTCCAGATTTGTCAGATTTGTTGGTGGAGTCTTCAGTTTTTTATACACACAGCGGAGTAACAGTAGAAACTCCTGATGTATCTTACAACATCTTACATGAAAAAACAAAAACTAAGCTAAAGTGGAGTTTATTACTGTGATATAGCAACAGGCTGCAAGATAAGGAGCTGTTGTAATGTTAACATTTAAAAATGAAATTGTTGCAACTTGGTTGTGACGAAATCCGACACTTGCCTTTGGCTAGTATCTGCTTCATCACACTCAGTGACATGTTATACTCAATGACTCCCTCCCAAGTGTGTGTGTGTGTGTGTGTGTGTGTGTGTATAAAACATGACTCATTCTCTTGTAGGAGAGCTGTTGTCTCCGGTATGTTTGGATGGGATGGAGGAGGGCGCAGTCGGTGACGAAGCCGGGGCATCCTCCTCCTCGGTGGGGGTGGACTCTGATGACTCTCTGCCCCAGCCTACTCCCATAACCCTGGTTGAGACCATTGATGAGCCCCTGGGCCCTGATCTCATCGCAGGTACTCCTGGGACTGCTTCTGCTTTCCAAAGTGCGTTGGTAACCCCACCTGAACCCACCCCATCCTCTAACTCCCAAACACACACAACAAGATATGTTTGACATTTTAATTTTGTTCTCCTTTCTCTTATACAGTTGCATGTACTTTTTTAGGTGGCATTGTTTGTTAGACGGTTGCCTCAGTGTTTTGTAAAGTTAAATAACAGCACGTTGCAGTGGGAGAGGGATTGGAACAAAGCAGATGACTTGCCCTTTAGAATTGTGCTACTATTTTTATAAATCTGCTTTAGAATGCTTTGATATGTAACCCATACATTCTTTAGATCCCCCTTTTCCCTTCGAGAGGAAAGTGTGTTGTGGCCTTAAAATTGCCCAGTAACTTGCTAAAGAAGCCTGTTGTGTTTTGTTGCTTTTCTTAGTGTGCTTGCTTGGCAATATTAAAGCTCTTTTCGTTGCCCAAAGGTGCTCCACCACTATCATCTTTGGAAAAAGATAAAGGCATAGACTTTGACTTGCTACAGGACCTGATGGATGTTGATATTGATCCTTTAGATATTGATTTGGAAAAAGATCCACTCGCCGCCAAAGTCTTTAAGGTATGGTGCGCATGATTCTTTCTTGCATCCTCACTCTCCTTGCCTGTTGTTTTCCTTCTTTTTAATTGATTTTCCTCCTTTTTCTGTTTGGTTCCAATTTATCTTTAGCACCTCTAATAACTGCATAATTACACATTAACATCAGGCAATGACAGGGTAACTACAGGTGATTTATTCACTAAGAGCCTGCTTACACCTGGCATTAATATGATTTTATAGATAGTGTCTGGATATTATTTTGCTGGATGCTTTCTAGATAAAGAAGTTAATATAAATATAATTAACCCTCACCTTATCACGTAGAGGGAAGTGGTTTTGGGGCTATGCTAGTGTGTTAGTCAGGACAAGTTAATACATTTATATATTTACATAAGTTGTACTACTGTAATCCATTTGTAACATTGAAGAAATTACTAGTAATTGCCTTGTTGTTGCATGGATAATGTTTAACTATACAGTTATTGCACATACAATAATTCAACACAAAGTGGAACTGTTTTCATTTTGTCAAAGCCCCTGTCTAATGGTTTTCAATATGTAAAATATATTTTATACTAATGATATGCAATAGAATAATCATTTACCAATGTTATATTCAGTATATGATCATATATTAATGCAGATGGTAAAATACTTTATAAATTGTGAGCTGCAGCCTGTTCAGAACTGCGAGGGAATGTCAGAATGCAGAGAGCGTGGCAGACAAATGCTGCAATGTGTGCAGATAAAATCAGCCAATGAATCTGGTGTTTTATTATAACATTGCTATTTTTGGCTGTAAAACATGTTGAACATATACTTTCGAAGTAATAAACAACCCCGGTTTTTCTCACACCACGAAGCTGAAATTCCACCTTAAAACAGCTGCAGTTACCCTGTGTCTTGCAAGTTTTGCACCTTTTAAGGAGGAATGGCTAATTCCACCTGCTAAGTTGGAGAGTAACTCAATCATTGTTAGAGCAGCCATTTTTTGGAAATGATGGAATTTAATCCTTTTTACTGAGTAATGAGGGAGCGGGAAGTCTTTGTTGAACATGGAGTTTCAGCTAGTTCAGAATTTTCATTAGCACCCAGAGCTTCAACGAATTTCAGCTTGTGGTTTTCACTCAAACACAGAGCTTAACGAGGAGCTTCAACTAGTTTAACCAAGCAAGCTTGCTGCCAGTAAGACTGGCAACCATACAGTATTTAACACAGGTGCTGCTCTGTTTAAGGAGCGTGCTGTGGGCTGAGGGAAACAGTAGTGTGATGTAAACAGGTTGGCCGATCTGATGTCAGATGGGCCAAATTTAGAAAAAAAAAGTGAAAATTTGCTCCACAGGACAAACCTTCTCCTCTACAAGCAAATTCCTCACTTTAGATGATGATATTCAAATAGTATTTAGAAGAGAATCTTGAAAATGAGTAGACAGGGGCTGAACCGTCTGATCCCAAACCCTCCCCAGCAAGCAGTAGATTAGCGATACACCCGACTCGTGCTTTAGCAGCTTTGATCAACTGTTATGAAAGAAGAGCTTAGATTGTATTTTGGATGGTGTCTCTATGGGATGTCGTCTCTGTATGACTAACATTGTGCTATCCAAATCTATTCTAAAGCAAATTCTTCATGTCGGCTCTTCAGAGATAAACTTCTGAAAAATGTTTTTCTTGTTTATTTTTTGGGTGTTGTCTGTTTTCTCTTCTTCCTTCTTGCAGCCTATCAGCAGTACTTGGTATGATTACTGGGGGGCTGATTACGGCACATACAGCTATAACCCCTATATAGGGGGAGCAGGCATCCCTGTATCCAAACCCCCAGCTGCAACAGAGAAGCCTGGATCTCAGAGCCTGTCCGTTTCAGTCTCCCAAGGTATCACACAGGAGGCATTGACATTCCCCATTTTAGAACAAAATTAGATTGCTGGTTGGTAATTTATCCTTTATGGTCAGCTCTAGATGCAAGACTAGAGGTGGGGTTGGAGCAGCAGGCGGAGCTCATGTTGAAGATGATGGCCACGCTGGAGGCTGATGCAATTCTACAGGCCCTTACTTCCAACTTACCCGCAGGTACGTTCACTCAAACACAGCAAGTTCTCTATTAATTACAGTCACATTCAAACAAAACTGAAGGTCGTTCTTTGTGAAAAACAAAGGAAGGCAAAATTGCATTCTTCTAATTCCTTTGGTTGGGGTGAAAAATGCTCAGATGCTGTTTTACTGGACAACCCTGTTATTTTACCTCAAAATGATCTATTATTATTCATGATTTTCATGAAATGTAACACTTGCTGTGATTCATAGCTGAGTTTTTGGTTTCTTTCTCACTGGTTATGTTGAATTGAATGAACGATATTTTCATATGAATGAATGGAAATAATTCATTTATACTAACTTTGCCAAAAATTCTCGGTGGTTGTGTAGAAATTTCTGTATCACGTTTTAATAAAGCTGTAGCAAATACGCCAGAGCATTATCATGTTTGAATGGGCCAGAAGAGATTCAGTACCCAGTGGTCAAATGCCCCACCAGCACTGTTTTACAGCTCATGATCAATGATGACTAACTTGACTATCTAGCCAGTGTCTTACTGTTTGGGTAGTCTTTCCACAAAATAACCTACCTGTGATTTTCATGATTAACAGCAGCCACTCTTCCAGAACTTAAGAGTGTGGAGAAAGGAGGTAATGCTAAAAGGCTACTGATGTTGCTCTTTACGATGTACGATGTCTCTGCAGTTCTTACTGGATAAGATTGCTGTGTGGCAAAATGATACTTTTTGCAGTTTGGTTCAGGTTGGAGGAGTACAATTTTTTTTTTGAGGGAGTGGAAGCTGGAGAGGAGATGGCAAGAGCTTGTCTGCGTTCTTACTAGCATGGACCCCATCTTCTTTTGCTTTTTCCTGTGCTGAGTTTGACCATTGGACAGTTTTTAATCAGTTTTGGGGTTTGGAATTGGCCTGTTTCTCAGCTCTTTTTTAGTTCTTTCTGATTTTTATTGAAGGAAGAACAGCAGTGCTTGTCACTTCTCACGTTTCCTTCACTTCTTTCAGTTCCTCAGGCTGCTAACGGAACGGATGACTCCCTCCTGAGAGGCCTCCACAGCTCCCCCCCTGGCAGCAGTCTGATGGTCCAGCCTTCCTCCATCCCCATGTTGAGTGCCTGCTTTAACAAGCTCTTCTCCATGCTGCAGGTGCACCATGTGCAGGTATGTTCTACAGTTCAAACAGCTTTAATTCCTCAGTCCTCTTTTCAGTGTTGACCACCTGTCCTGCTCATGAACATATTAAAACACTGACACACGTCAGATTGATCATTGTGTATATGTTTCTTATGACCAATTAAGTGCCACAGCAGGGGTCTTCAGTCACAGTCAAGTTTCCTGTAAATCAGTAGAACCAAGTAGTTCTACTTAGCATTCAGTATGCACATGGCAACACACTAGTATTCACATGACACCATAGCAACTGACTAGCAACCTTGGCAAACACTAAGCAGTTCTATAGTAAGCATCTTGCAGCACCTAGCAGATCCACAGTGACCACCTGGTATAGCATAGAAACCACATAACATAAACAGTTCTCACCCTCGAACCTTAGTAACTTGACTGCAAGCTGGCATGCCATAGCAACCAACTAGGAAAAACATTTTCGCCTTAGTGACCATATAGCAACAACCGTGTGATTGCCTGGAAGTGGGAATCACTTAAACTGCTCCAACTGCATTACATTCAGGACGTGTACTTGTCCTGTCAAGTTTGTACAGCATCCCATTGTAAAGAACTGTCCTCCTTCCTTTTGTGTGTAGCTGGAGTCTTTGCTGCAGTTGTGGCTGACGCTCAGTCTGAACTCCTCTTCCACCGGGACTGAGGAGAGCGGATCCGACATCTTTCTCTTCAATGCCAGCAGAGTGCCCACCATCCCTCTAAACCAAGGTCAGCAGCCACCTCACTGATCATAATTGTATAATGTGAAAATATTTCTTAAACTGAATCAATACTTCTCCATGTTTTTATTGTATTATTAATTGATTAGGTGTTGCCATGATTACTATAATGGATGCCATTGTAGTGTATCTTAAAACAATCATTAGTAGAACGACATACTGTTAATTTTTTCATTGATGTGTGTGTTTTGTGTGCATCCTATAGCCTCAATAAGTAGTTTCCTGTCTGTCTTGGCCTGGTATCCCAACACCTCTCTGCGTACATGGTGCCTGGTACTACATAGCCTCACTCTCATGACCAACATGCCTGCTAGTGGTAAGAATCCCATGCTTGGTCTTCTGTCTACATGTAATATATTAGCCAAGACGTGTTTAGCATCCAAATTTTAGCTAAAGCATATAAAGCAGTGAGATTGTGTAATTGTTTTTTCCAAGCCTCCAACACTGGGATGGGTGTGCACGAGAGCACAGCTCAGCAGATGGTGTCGGACCCCACACTCGTGCACGTCCTGGTGCGTTTCCTGTCTGGGAGCAGCCCTCAGGGCACCAGTCAACACAGCTCTCAGGTATGGCGATGATTTATGTTGCTCATTCTGCAGTTGTCACTGTCCAATGTGACGGAATCTTTTTTTTCGGAGGCCACAGGGTGTGGACAGCTGGGGCACATTAAGGCCTCTGAATAATTTCTGTAAAAATTTCAAAGAATTTCACGACGCCGTAAGTGCCTTGTAAGCTTGCATACTCTGTGGTTTCAGTTTGGCTGTCACATAGCCCCCTGCATCTGTAGGTGACACTGTGAACATTTTATGATGATTATCACATTATCTATGGTGCTTTTATGGAGCCAGACAACCAGGACAAATTTGTGGACAATGGAGCTGTTGCCAATTTCAGTGTCAAAAATTGAGCATTTTCCAATTTTTCCTCCATGAGTTCGACCTGCTGCCATATGCATGACACGGTGAGCGAATCATCCATGTGACATCCGCAGTTGTTGGCTTTTTCAAGCAATTATGGCATTGTTCGCCAAAGCCAGACGAGTGTTGTTTCCACCAGAAGTATGCCGAGGCCTCTAGAAGTCGGGAAAGTTTAGCCATTTGGAGTAATTTAGATTATTCTACATTTTTTTACAGGTGGGTCCTACTGCAACACAAGCTATGCAAGAATTCCTCACCAGACTGCAGGTGCACTTGTCGTCCACTTGCCCACAGATGTTCAGCGAGTTCCTGCTCAAACTTGTGCATATCCTCTCCACGGAGCGGTATGCATTCCCATTATCATTATCACAGGACTTCTAAAAAAAACATGAATAAAACTAATAGTTAATGGATATAAATATGAAACTTGGTAGATCTACAATAAAAAGCTACAATAAAACATTTTCTTTTCTCACTCTGTCTGCAGGGGCCCCTTCCATTCTGGCCAGGGCCCATTAGACGCTCAGGTGAAGCTCCTCGAGTTCACCCTGGAGCAGAACTTTGAGGTGGTATCTGTGACAACAATCACAGCAGTCATTGAGTCAATCACCTTCCTGGTGCACCACTACATCACGTGCTCGGATAAGGTAGTGTCACGAAGCGGTTCTGACAGTTCTGTTGGTGCCCGTGCCTGCTTCGGCGGCCTCTTTGCCAACATTATACGGCCTGGTGATGCTAAAGCTGTGTGCGGCGAGACCACCAGAGACCAACTAATGTTCGACCTCCTGAAGCTGGTCAACGCTCTGGTAATGCTGCCACTCTCAGGTGACAGAGAGTACAGTGGGCGGTTACCCCCTGCTGGCACCGGCGCCTCTGACAGCGTGTCTGACGAGGAGAAAGTGTGTGGGAGTAAAGAAGGTGGAGCATCTGGAACTGCGTCACATCAGGGTCCGGCAATAGGTGTGGCTGACCTAGTACTGGCGAATCAGCAGATCATGAGTCAGATCCTTTCAGCTCTGGGGCAGTGCAATAGCAGCGCCATGGCCATGATTATTGGTACGTACCAAAAGTCATCACCCCTGCAGTAGTCAGTGAGGGGCTTCACAGCTAAAATCTCTCCTCCTGTTTTTCAGGTGCTAGTGGGCTTCATCTGACCAAGCATGAGAACTTCCATGGTGGTTTGGATGCCATCTCCGTAGGGGATGGCCTCTTCACTATACTGACCACGTTGAGTAAGAGAGCCACCTCCGTGCAGGTGATGCTGCAACCCATCCTCACCTACATGGCCTGTGGTTACATGGGCCGACAGGTAAGGCGACAGGCACAACAACCTTTTATATGATTTAAAAAAAATACTTGATCAAGTTATGTTAAATTTGAGGGTGAGCTTTGTGCTCTTCATTTCTGCAAGTCGGAGGATTTCCATGTTGTTAAACAGTGTAGAATGCTTTGTGTTGCAGCCAAGCTGAGGGTAGGCAGGAGTATTTCAGGTGTTGTTTGGTGTATCTGCCATGGATTAGTGCTTTATTTATTTTTGTCTTAGTAGTCACATTATTTTGCAACAATAAGGGGGCATCTTTGTTATGCAGAACTTTAACTATAACAGCGGGTACGCAGATATAGATTACAACCACAGAGATGATAAAAGTATAGGTTTATGAATTACAATGTAAGACACTCTGAGGGTTAGGTGAGATCAGCACAGTACAATTTGGGCTGAAAGGGGTATCGCAATATAAAGTTTTCAAATATCAGTTCCCTGCTCTCAGCTCATCCTCTGGTGTGTGTGAAGAAATGAAGATCAAATTTCAGTATGTTTGTTTATAATAAAAGAAAAGTGTACCTATATCTAAAGACAGCTAAATGTCACAAGGCCATCTGCTTGTTGAATGTGAATGAGTCAGTTCTGCACTTGAAAGCCTCCATTATTCTAGGACTACTTTTTTGTGTCCATAATAATGAAACGTAAAACCCAGTCTACTTGTACTTTGCATAACATAATGTGGGTATTTTGTGTGAGGTATATGTTCTTGTGTGTTGTGTAGGGTTCTCTGTCCACTTGCCAACTGTCTGAGCCATTGCTCTGGTTTATCTTGAGAGTGCTGGACACCAGCGAGGCCTTAAAAGCCTTTCACGACATGGGTATGGACACACAGAGATTATCACAGTTTTATCTCTCTCACTGAAATTTTACAACACAATTTATCATTAAAGTTGTTTATTTTCAGCCGTACAATAAGTAGTACATTACTGATTGGTGTGTGGGTGTGTTGCAGGTGGTGTACAGTTAATCTGCAATAACATGGTCACCAGCACACGAGCCATAGTCAACACAGCCCGCAGCATGGTTTCCACCATCATGAAGTTCCTGGACTCTGGACCAGGCAAAGCAGCAGATGGCAGCCTCAAAGCCCGGGTGCTTGCCTCTGAGCCTGATAATGCAGAGGGACTGCACAACTTTGCCCCTCTTGGTACGTGGAGTGTGAATGGGAGGGTTTCCATGATCAGATCTCTGAGAGAGATGTCCAGGAAGATTGAAATCAGTGCTGTCTATCTGCTCAGTGCTGCACCAGAACTAGATAATGTGCACAATGATATAGGGGTTAATTTTGCTTGTTTTTATTGGCTTATTTATGAAGATTGTATGTCAGTGAGGTGCTGTTTCAGTCCAGGGACATGACAGGCTGTGTGTTATTCCTTTTAAGGCACCATCACTTCCAGCAGCCCCACTGCTCAACCAGCTGAGGTGCTTCTGCAGGCAACTCCCCCTCACCGACGTGCAAGATCAGCGGCCTGGTCCTACATCTTCCTCCCCGAGGAGGCCTGGTGTGATCTCACCATCCACCTTCCTGCTGCAGTGCTACTCAAAGAGCTTCACATCCAACCCCACCTGGCCTCACTCGCCAGTGAGTCTCTCATATTCTGTTTTCTTTATTAACTATTATTAATCTGTATTTTTTATTCACCTGTTTAACCAGTTTGTTGACAAAAAACAAACAAAACTCTATATGCCCAATGTAGATTTATATTTGTTATATTAAAAAAAAAATATATAATGTGACATCCAAAAAAAATTAGGTATATATTTATAATTTTTGGTCTGAAACATGGCATCTTCTTTCTGTATTTATTTGCTTCTCCCCTAGACAAGTCATCCCTATAAGCAGAGATGTCACACTTTGTTGTGGAACATTTTGGTGTGCTTTGACTTCTCCTTGTGTGAAAACAATCCAAACCACATACGAAATCATTTCAAGTTCATAAATCATTAAATGATTTGGACCAGATTTCTAACAAGATTGCGTTTGTACAAATATTCTGTATTTAGATCTTAAATAAAGTCATGTAGTAATAGCCTTGGAACATTTGAAAATAATGTCATGTGTTTGTCTCCTATAAATACTTTTTAGGAGAGTAAATGTCTGTGAAACTACCAAGCCATCCTGCAGATTTTGCCTAGGGAGTAAAATAAACACCTTTCTAACAGTTTCACAATATATTGATTTGTGACTGTGTTATGTATTGCGTCACTGTAGTCTAGCCAATACATAGCCCTAATATCCACTACGGGTGTTTTACGTATGACAGTTCGGTGGACTACAGTTACCATAGCAATACTACTAAATCCACTACGGTTCAAACACTACCTTGCAGGTTTCCAGGTGGTACACATGGCATGGTTTGTGAAATCACCATGTTTACCATACACCTTTCAAAAGCATTCATTAATGACCTGTATGTTCTAAAAGGGTCCCTTTTTTCTCTCCTCCTGCCCTCCTCCAGCATGTCCCTCCTCTGTGTCAGTGGAGATCAGTGCGGATGGTGTGAACATGCTCCCACTCTCTACGCCAGTTGTCACCAGTGGCCTAACCTACATCAAGATTCAACTTGTGAAGGCAGAAGTGGCGTCAGCTGTGTGCTTACGGCTGCACCGGCCTCGGGATGCCAGCACGCTCGGCCTATCTCAGATTAAGCTGCTCGGCCTCACAGCCTTTGGCAACACATCCTCAGCCACTGTAAACAACCCCTTCTTGCCCTCCGAGGACCAGGTCTCCAAAACAAGGTACTCCAGCCAGGGATGCACTCCTGTTGTATTATAATCATCATGTTTGGACAGGGAGAGGAGATATGTGTAAAGAAGCTGAAATGGAAAATCAGAGATCCTGTGTAAATCATGATGGTAATAAAGTGTATTGAAGTGGAAAGTGTGTTTGCAATAATATATACATGAACCTGGTAAACCTCCACCTTCTCTGTCTCAGTATTGGCTGGTTGCGGCTGCTGCATCACTGCCTGACGCACGTGTCCGACCTGGAGGCAATGATGGCGAGTGCGGCAGCACCCACGGCCAACCTACTGCAGACCTGTGCTGCTCTGCTCATGTCGCCCTACTGTGGCATGCATTCTCCAAACATTGAGGCGGTGCTCGTGAAGATAGGCCTGCAGTCCACCCGCATCGGCCTCAAACTAATAGACATTCTACTCCGCAACTGTGCTGCTTCAGGAACAGACCTTGCCAGTAAGTCCTCTGTCTTGTGCTCAACTAAATATCTTTTAAATGCAAACCCTAAAACTAACCCAAAAATGTGTGGGTAACTATATGGTTGAGCAGTCTTTTGGCTGCACTACCCATCTACACAATTTTTTGGGTTCTAGAGAAACAGCAGTTGGTATTTGTAACATATTCATGAGTATCTCATTTTAAAGAAAGACATGACCCAAACAGCATGAGTAACAATAACAAAGTTAGCTAGCTTTGATTGAGGCTGACGGTGACACCAATTAATATATAGATGCATTGCATTGGGAACCACAGGTTCCCAACATTCCTGCTGTGGCCTCATCTTGTGCCACTGGTGTAACTGTAGCATGCTGGCTATGGGCCTTGTCCAAAATCACTAATGTGGTATTAGTATGCTTGCTCCAGGCAACTTCCCACATCACTACTGTGGCAACCCTGGTGTTGAAATAATGTGTTTGAAATAATGTGATGTATGTTTTGAAAACCTGTGTGCCTCATCTTGCAGAACTGCTGGAATTGTTGCTTTTGGTGTCTAATTATATATCTGTATCTTGCTGTAACAGATCTGAACAGTCCACTGCTCTTTGGGAGGCTGAACGGTCTTTCGTCTGACTCCACCATAGACATCCTCTACCAGCTGGGCACCACACAGGATCCTGGCACAAAAGATAGGTAAAAGAGAGCATCTGACAGTCTCTGAGTGCAGCTCCTTGATACACTACAATAAAATTTTACTTTCTTACACAACTTTACTTTTAACAGTCCAACACAATAACACCAGTTATCTGTTTAGTTAACTGTTTAGAGCTTTAGAGACTGAAAACACTATCATTACAGCTTTCCTTATGAGCAGTGTGGTTCTGCAGGCTATACTTTCTTTCTGTTGGAAAGTCCTCATTGAGGACTTTCATTCCGCTGGTCTATACCAGTCTGTTTAGGTGTGTGGGTGTTGTCTTTTGTAGGATCCAGGCCCTGTTGCAGTGGGTACATGACTCATCACGGGTGGCGGCCCTGAAGCAGAGTTCTCTGGCAGGCTTCATGGGGCCAGGAGCCTCACCCTCACGTGAATATGGCCTCCTAATGCCTTCTCCCTCACACCTCCACTGTGTGGCAGCAATCTTGTGGCACAGTTATGAGCTCCCTGTGGAGTATGACCTTCCGGCCCTGCTCAGCAGAGAGCTTTTTGAGTGAGTGTGTACACACACACACACACACACACACACACACACACACACACACACACAACACACACACACACACACACACACACACACACACACACACACACACACACACACACACACACACACACACTCTCACTGCTTCTTTCTTACCTTGCATTTTTTATGTTTGCCAGAAAAAGGCCCACAGCATAGACGTGAGGTTCCAGACAATGTTTGTTTTCAGAATAAACATAATAAAAGGCCAAGCTTTCTAAAATAAGCTTGAGTTTTTTTAGAAAGCTGTTGTCCAGGGAGGGCTGTTTAAAAATAAAATCAAGCTTTCTTTGTGATGCTAGAGCCCCAATGTGAGGACTGATTAATTGCACCATCTCTCTTTTCTAGTGGACAGGCTAGTGTCAGTGGAATGAGCACTGGATTATCGCTCACAGAGCTGTGCATTTGATACCCAGGTTTGCTCAGCTGCCACTGAGTGCAATTACATACACCCAATAATCTGCTTTAATAATTGGATTTCTAAGTGCATGCACTCCTCCTGACGAGCTACATCTGTCTCTAATCAAGAGACAAGCAGCAAGAACCATTGGGCTCAACCAGGGACTCCACCACTGCATTTCCATACTTTAGAGAGACTAACATATCAGAGATTCTCATGTAGAAAGTTTAGCCATGAGAATCTCTGATATGTTGGAGTTTAGCCATTATTTGGTTTCCCAAGTACATGTAAACTCATTGATTGTCAGTAATCTATTTTTCAGATTATTGGGTGCATAGAAATACACTCACTACATTCAATGCATCACAACTGAGAACCAAAGCCTCTCTGCTCCAGGGAAACTGTTGCATGGCTGACCCTGTTCTCTGACCCCTTCTGTATGTACTGTATTAGTAAAATGACAGTAGATTCATAGGAATGTTAGATGACCCTGTTTTAAACCCTAATGGTCTCTGAAGAACTGCATCAGTTAAGGAGGTTCTGTCATTTCAGTAATTACCCATAAATTTAATCTAAGATTAATATGCAGCATCTGTAGTTTTAACCTCAGAATTCGTATTGACCTTGTACTCCACCTGTTGCCTAACATCCACCTTACTTTTTAATCCTGGCATTGTGTATTAAATTAGAGAATATTTTAGATGTTTTTAATCAACTAGGCCAGCCTCTTATTACAGGACCTTATGTAGTAAACTAATCCACCTCAGATTTTCCTTGACTTGCCTTTGTCTCACTGCTCTCTGCAGGCTTCTGTACAACTGGTCCATGTCTTTGCCCTGCAACATGGTCCTGAAGAAGGCTGTGGATAGCCTCCTGTGCTCCATATGCCACATCCACCCCAGCTATTTCTCTCTGCTCATGTCCTGGATGGGCCTGGCAGTGCCACCTGCCGCCCAGGCCCAGGCGCAGGCCCAGCGTCGCCTGGCCATGACAGATGATGGCAAGAAGCAGAGGGAGCTGAGCGATGCTGCCGCTGCTGCAGCTTCGCTGACGGACGACTCCAAACATGCCCGCTCGCCTACCTCGCTGTCTGAGTGCCAGTTGGCCACTCTGGCTGCTGCCTCCCAGTCACCCGGAGCCATCCAGCAGCTGCTGGACTCGGGGTTGCCTGCCCTGTTGGTGCGTAGTCTGGCCGGCCTGTGCTGCAGCCTTCTGGCCAGTGCCGACCTGCCACTTCCCTCCGGCCAGTCAGACCGCAGACAGGTCCACCACAACCACCCAGCATCCTCATCATCATCATCGTCAAGCAGAGTGCCACTCGCCCCAGACCTAGCAGCACCCGTCTTGCGCTTCCTTACAGAAGTATGCTGCTTCTCTTATGTGTCTTATTGATCCAAAAGTATAGGTCTTTTGGCTGAATGCAGTCAAATGCTCACAGCAATGTTTCAACCTAAAAATTTTCTAAGAACAGTAGAACAGGGGTACATTTAAAGATGCACACTCTGGACAAAAGTACACCATTCATTGTTTAAACTATATAAGAGCCTGTAACTGTCTCTGCTGACCTGTAAACACTTTATTGTAAATGTTGGACTGTTGCTGTGGAGATTTGATTGCATTCAGAGATAAGTTTGATGCTTATTTTCCCCAGAGAGTTATATTCTGTTTACATTACTTTTCTGTCTGGACTAGACAAGTGGTGTGTGGATTTGTACATCAGCAGTGGGTTAAATATATATTCCTTAGATGTCCAAACTATGTTTTATGTATGTAGTACAAAGATATTTGTGTGTAGTATGTAGTAGTGGCTGTGCAATGCTGTATGTTCTAATCATTGAATAAATTAATCTGACCAGGTGGGAAACAGCCATGCTATGAAGGACTGGTTGGGCGGACCCGAGGTCAACCCATTGTGGACGTCGCTTCTCTTCCTTTTGTGCCACTCCAGTGCTAGTGGAGCGGCTAATAGTGGACACAGAGCTTCACCTGGGACCTCTGAGGCCGGTTCTGTGCCACAGCCTTCTGGGATGAGGTACGCACTGGCATCAACTGGGCGGAGCACTGGACTGACCACCCAGCAGAGGACAGCTATCGAGAATGCCACAGTGGCCTTCTTCCTGCAGTGCATCTCCTGCCATCCCAATAACCAGAGACTCATGGCGCAGGTGTGTGTGTGTGTGTGCGCGCGCGTGCGTGCGTGTGTGTGTACTTTACATGATATTTCTATGGCGTACAGTGATTAAATTGTTGTACTTGTCCATACTGAAGCAGCCTTACACATCATATTGACATTCTCTGAACAAGACGGTGTGTCCATTTCTGTTATTTTTAATTTTCTTAAATTTCCATTGTGTTTTGAGATGAATGTGACCTCAGAAATGGTCAGGAATAGCATGGAATAAGATTTTTTTTTTACTTTTTCTTTTTTTTAAAGATGCACCAACCGTAGCAATGTTTTCATTTCAGTTTCAAATGCATTGTCTTTGTTTTGGTGGCAGGTTTTGTGCGAGCTGTTCCAGTCTGCTCCACAGCGTGGGAATGTTCCAGTGTCAGGGAACATCTCAGGATTCATCCGGCGACTCTTTCTGCAGCTCATGCTGGAGGATGAGAAAGTTACGGTCTTCCTGCAGTCGCCCTGCCCAGTACGTACATACACATGCACACACCTGAAAACACAAGTTCCATTTTCCCGTTGACTTTAAGACAAATGACTCAGCTGGTGTAGATAGGTTCTTCATATTTCACTATATATTCAGATGTAAGTTTAATATGGCAAATAGAGTGGTTACCAAAAAGATATTTTTGATTATTACTACATTCCTAAAACTGTAGGTGTCCACTAGGGGGCAGCAGTCAGTCACTGATTACCAGTATCACTGACAAAGATTCTCAGTTATCAGCCCACCTGAACCTTTACTGCCTTCCATACTGCAACGTATTTCCATAGATAGTGAACGAGGGTTCGGTGTTATTTCCCCCTTTTCACACTAGATATCATGCAGAAATAATGTTATGATATACTGTAGTGAATTATACTTAATATGACTAGAAACATGAACTGATGGGTTTAGAAATTCAATTTTAAGTTCAAATTGGCTTAAATCCAAATGCCAGGGCTAGTGTGACTGAAATCCTCTCAGACTGGTATTTTCTTTTCAATTTCATGTCACTAAACTCCCCCTCATTTCTTTAAAGAATGGCTGTATGGAGTATTTTGTTGTGTAATGTATGTACACCAACTGTGTGAATATGGTTTAGGGTGTAGAATGCTCAGATGCAGTTTTCCACCGTTTTTCTTGCCTCAGGATGAAACACAATCATTTTGTTGTTTGTGGGGAAAAATAGTAAGGTTTGTTTTTATTTATTAAGGTAAGGCAAGTTTATTTCTATAGCAGCTTTCACACACAGTGATAATTCAAAGTGCTAAACACAGAAAATTACCAGATAGATGATGAGGATTTAGTCTGGTGTTATCTTTTGGCTGCTCCAGAGGCTCCTGTACACTGGATAACAGTGTTGGGTCTTGCTTTGAGTGGCTAGAATTGGCTTTACTCATGAAATAACTGTTCCATTGAATAACTTCTGCTGTTGTACTCTGTGTTTGTAAATTTGGGTGGTGTAAATAAGTGAGTTAAAAATGTTGTGTAACAGATTTATAGTTTTAGAAGCTCATTTTAGAGCAGTTTATGTTGTTTTTTATTTTGAAGGACAGTGTTTGACACGGACACTGTCAACTCCTGAACTCTTATTCAAATAAAGAATCCCATTGCAGATGTCCTTCACCTGAAAGTCATGAATATTGAACAGAAGCTAATGGTGCCAATTCAACAGTCAACTCTTCCCTGACAGCTTTTATTCTTAGTTAGCCGTGTGTGTGTGTGTGTGTGTGTGTGTGTGTGTGTGTGTGTGTGTGTGTGTGTGTGCGCGCGCAAAGTATTTATTTAAAAGAAACACTGTACAGTTGACTCCCGCTCAGACCACCCTCAGGATTTTGGCTTTCCTCCACCCGCCAAATTGCTTCTGTCCAGACATCTGGTTTTTTTCTATCCTTTTTTTTTTTAGCCTGCAATGTGCAGTTGGGCTGGTCATTACTGTAGTAAATTATATGAAGGGCAGCTCCTCCTGCGCTGCCTGCATTTTAGTCCAGGTTAATCATCTGGCTTTGAGGGCCAGAGCAAGGGAGGTGGAAGAGAGCTTAAAAGTTAATGTTTACACATTAGAAAATGTCAGATGGTCTTACCATCTAATGTATCCTCCCAAAGACACACCGGTCTTGAAGACTAATGTCTTTCTTCAAGGATTTTCACCTGGTTTTATTATCAAGATAAAGGAGTTTATTCCATTATTTATGTATTGGGACATTCTCCGTTCTCATTGTAAATCATCCTCTGAGAAGCCGAGTTATGAGTTAAAATGGCTCTCTCGTTTCGTAACAGAATAATCGTAAATCTAGCAGTGTCCTTAACCACTTATAGATTGGGGGGAAGGAAGTGATTTATTACGATAAAAGCCCACCTGAAGGAAAATGCACTCAACTTTCCTCATAAACGCAGAAAAGAAAAACATAGATAATGCAGCTGATAACGTCCAGACATGGAGCACAAGAGCTGAAGTTAAAGGAAGTTTAAAAAAAAAAAAACACACAACAAAGTAATGAAAAAAATTGAATTGGAGGAAAATTTTAAAAGTTGTAACATAGGTTATAAAATTTGTTCATATAACAGTGCAGTGCTGTAAAATGAGAGAAAAGCAAAGTGCTGTAAAGTGACTTAGGAGGGTTTCATACCAAGGTGCATGTGTCTGTTGCTCTTTCTACTAGGCCTGGGTATCGCCTCCGATTTCCCCAGTTAATTCAGTTCTGATTCACAAGATCCCAGTTTGATCTGATTCCCGATTCAGTTTGATTCAGTTCAGTTTCATTTCTTTTCACTTGCAAAAACAGCACCATTCACACTGTTCATTACGAAACGAGATTTTTAAACCCACCTCGCTGTCTGTGTTGGATCCGGTTAGGTATGGTTTTACGCTGCAGTCTCACGAGACATTACAGAACTTTACTGCCTCCCGTCATCATCACCTGTGTGGGCTCAGTCTGCCTGTACTTGATGATGTTTGGATTGAGGTGTATGCGTCTGACAGCACTTTGTTGTCAGAGGGACAACTTACCTTTCAAAATGTTGTCCAAGTTCTGCCTCCCTGCCAAAATCCAAAATCTGTAGAGTGAGCAGAGTGGATTTCTCTCAAGTTCCTTTTGTTTCTGTTGATTGGATCTGGAGTCAGTGATCGGTCGTGTTGATTGGATTTTTTGAGGAACTATTTCTTTAAAGATCAAGAATTTAACCTAAACTGGGTTTATGTTAATTGGGTCAACCTCAGATTGAATGGCAATCTTCAGACAATAAACGGACTGGAATGTTTTATGTCTTTTGGCTTATTAAAAACCATTATGTACCCTACATGTCCAGAGGTTTGTGGACGCCCCTTCTAATGAATGCATTCAGCTATTTAAAGTTAAACTACCTTATTTTCCAGACTATAAGCTGCACCGGAATATAAGCCACACCCGCAAAGTTAAAAAAAAAAACAAAAAACTGGAAAATAACATATATATATATATAGGAAGAAAAAGCTGCACCTCATTATCATCTGCATGGTTTAAAAAAAACTGTAATTGCTGACTCTGATGTGCAAATGCACAAACAGTGCGTCAAATACCTGTACAGAGATATTGCCAATATAATGGGACTCTCTGGAGCAGACAAACATGAACCTACTGGCACCATGTCTAATGCCAGGTGTTGGCTAAAGGGGTATAAAGCCCCCCAGCATTGAGCTCTGGAGTAGAACTGTGTTCTCTGGAATGATGGTGCTCCATCCAGTACTTTTGGGATGAGTTGGGGGTAGGAATGAGGTGTGGTGATCATCCAACATCCTTTCAGCAATGCTTCAGAATCTAGAAAGTCTTCCCTGGACAGTAGAGACGATTACTCCAACAAAAGCAGGAGAAAGTCTTCTGTAATATAAAGGGTATAAAAAAAAACTGGTGTCCCATTACTTTTGTCCATATGGGGTATGTGTATGTTCAGTTAGATACAGTTAGAGGTGTGTTGCCCAGCACACACTGACTCGTGTTCAACGTGATGCCCGTCACCCGCCAGGCGTAGAACCCTGTCAGTCTAAGCCATGTGCTCATGCTACAGTCATGCCTAATGAAAGACAATGTCACCTCCTGTGAACACATGGACGAGACACACAGGGCAGGAGGGAGCATGACCGGCGGAGTGCACCCCCCCCCTTTTACATTAAAGGAAAACAAGCTTGAGAAATGAAGCAGAGCCTGACAGAAGCGATTACATTGATTGAGTTAATGTCTTTGGCTAAGCGCGGATCATTTGTTGATATGCCCAATAGACTTAAATGTGGAGTCGACTGACTTAAGACTGCATTTATGTCCTTCATTGTTTGATGGTTTGTTCCGAACCCTCAGATATTCTGGACCTTTGGAGTTTCACCTGAACTGATATAACATGTGTGAACTTGAGTCATAATTCCCTCTGGATGCAGAGGTGCAGTGAAGCTGAGCAGCCAATGTTGGGCCCACCACCTTTACAAAGCAATCAGTGTAGAGTAGGTAGATGCATCTCAGATATCCCAAATGAGGGGATGTAGGTATATTATGCAAAGGTCATTAGTGGCCTAAACCCACTAACTTGCTACAAGAAACCAAATTGTATCAGATCAAATGTACACTGTAAAAATGGTGTAAACGAATTGATATGCTGTAATATTGCAGTATTGCGATGATTGGACTGCTCTCCAGTACGTTATAAATTATGTCATAAAAAACATAAATATCTGTATCAATCGTATCAATACAAAAAACTGAAATTATACACTCTGACTAATTTCCAAAAAGCTGTTGAATGTTTGGCCCAAATGTGGCCTACACCTGAGCCAGACGTGCGTCTGCTATCTGTGAAGTTCTCGATACCAAAGTTGTCTCTGTCAAATTCTGTCTCAAAGTAATATTAGAGTAGCTGAGAGTCTTCAGAAAATATCTAACATGTGACTGTGATACAGATCAATAAAGGTACATCAAACTATTGAAACATCCCACAAAATTGACCTAGGCAGTAAAACAAATCACAATAGATCGCCTTGCTAACAGTATCACAATATATGGCCTTAAATGGGATCTTGACCCCTGTCCTGTGACATGTATCGTATAAGTTTAATACATTGAAGTCTCCCTTTATATCATTTCTTTACGTGTCATTTTCTCTTTTCCTACCTTCTCTTTCAGCTCTATAAAGGCCGCATCAACGCCACTAGCCATGTGATCCAGCACCCCATGTATGGAGCCGGCCATAAGTTCCGCAAGCTTCATCTGCCCATTTCGACCACTCTGGCTGAAGTATTGGACCGCGTCTCTGGTAAGAGCACCTACCGGCTGTCAGGCTTTCTCATTCGCTCTCTTGCTGACTCCCGATCTCTCTCAGCCAGTACTTTATCCTCCAAAGCTTTTCTGAAACCCATTAGATGCTTGCTGCCTGGTGTGGCTGTCAAGGTCAAATGCGCCGAGCATATAAGACTTCTATTTGTGTGCGTGCGTGACTGCATGGTGTTGTCAGCTCTCTCAGTGCATGTGCGCTCACGGGTGTATGTGCGGTCGGAGGGTGTGTGTGGTGGAGGGGGCTGATAAATGGCTGGTCTCCTGAGACCTTGAAGGTGACAGATACAGCTCGATAGCCATATCAGTTCAGGAGGCACCGTGAACACACTGGATGAATGTCGCCTGTTGTAACCCATGGTCTCCTGTCCGGTCCCCTTACTGATGCTAATAGCACATTTATCTTTTCCCTGACCTCGTCTCATCTCCCTCCCATTGACTGAGGAACATGAGCTCCAGGAGCACCTACTCATTTCTTAATTTGTTACGTCGCTGTATAATGATGGTGTATTGGCTTGGATTTCAGGTTTCCTGATTGTCCAGTTCTGTCTGTTTCACGGTGTATTGTCCAACATCTTAACAAACAATAAAACAAGAGTTAATGTGACCTGATTACCAAAAAGCAGTTAAACATGATGGTCCTTGAACTTTTTCCTAAAAGGAAATGAAAAGCGAGGGGTTATTGGATTATAATCTCATAATCCAGATAAATGGAGAAAGGTGTCTCTTCTCTTTTTCACTGGCAGAAATGACAGATAAAGAATGTAAAAAATAGTTTCTTAAATAATGATTTTCCCCAGCAGTATCTGTATAACAACTGTATCACATTATTATGGAGAAGAGAGTGTTTTTTCCCTCAAGGAGTTTTGGTTTTGCTCTGAATATGATTTAATTTTCATTTGCCGTCTTTATTTAAATAAGTTGTTTCTGATATGGAGCTGATGACCACTAGATGGCGCTTCTTTCTCGTGTCATTCAATGTCTGTAGCTCTTCTGGGACCTCATCATTCCTGCCCTTCCATCGTTCATCTTAATATATACCCACTTCTAGAATCTTCCAGTGCATCATCATTCAAAATATCTTCTGTTGTGTTGTAAGTCAGGAGACGGAATATAAACATCTATTTTAAGTGTGAAATCTCCTCGAAAGCTCCATAAAAATGCAGTATAGCTATTATACAGATATTGCTGTAAACAGTCCTTCTGTGCTGCTTGCTGTGTATAAAATTAACAGTAATAAGAAAAAGTAAAGGCAAGCTGGATTATGAAATTAATTAAAACAAGCCTTTACTTTTTGTTTTTTAATTTCCGATATTTAAATGAAATCAGAAAGAGCAAAGAGTTCACACATGCTTTAGAACCACTCTCTGCTGTACACGGGTCTGCATCACGTAAAAAAGGCTCAGGTCTTCCAGTCAGTCATTGTTCAAAATTTTAAGGTGAATGAAGGAAGGAATGGAATGATAAAGTCTCCATGGATCTACATGGAATTGAATGACACATGAAAGCAGTGTCGTGTAGTGATCATTAGCTCGACGCCAGAATCCGCTTTGTTATATAAATTTGGTTTTGTTGTTGTTTTGACTGTCAGTCTGCTCTGTAAGTAGGTAGAAACAGTCCACTCGATCCATTTTCTGCGGTTAATAATGCACTTCTCCATAATAATGCGATTATCGCTTCAATACAGATGTTGCTGTGCACACGTTTCTTCTCAGTGTTAAATTACTTCACTGTGGTTCCACATCCATCCCGCTGACTAATAACACACTTCCCCTGCATGCTGCCTTAAGTACTCTACTCGACTCTACTATGGGCTCTGTAAACATAAGAACACCGTAAAAAATGATGTATGCCTGTTGTTTAATGTGCTTTGAGTTACCTTGACAACAGCATTAAACTTCTGCGTTCAGAAAAATGCAGATGTTTATCCAATTTTCTCTGTGGTGTTATGTTTTTTAAAGAAAGAAAAGAAATATAATTTGATCTGACATTGTGTTCGTCAATTCTGGCTGTGAAAATGTTGATTTCCATTCTTTAAATGAAGAAACAATGGGCAACCAACAGAGGACAAACCGGAAGGTTTTCAGAATGCTCCAGGCGTGTTTAGATGGCTACCTGAAAACACTTTGATGTCATCTCGTGGCTTCATCAACAAATTTAAAATAAAACAATCCTGAAATTGTAAACTTGCCATGACTTCTTTTCCTGTCTGCTCCACAGACACACCAAGCATCACGGCAAAGCTGCTGAATGAGCAGAAGGAGGACAAGGAGAAGAAGAACCACGAGGAAAAGGAGAAGATGAAGGCCGACAACGGTTTCCAAGACAACTACAGTGTGGTGGTGGCCTCAGGTGCTCATTAAGATCAGTCTCTTAGTTAGCCTGCAGCTTTGATCTGCCCTCCTCTTCAGTCTTCAGTGTCAGTACATGTCAGTTAGAGCAGCCTTGAAAGCTGGATGCGTCAGAGGCGTTGGGTATATTTTAATGTTACAGTGAGGACTGGTTCACACTGCTTTGTCTTACGTGGGGAAATGCATGTGTTTGTGGGTCTTTCAGGTCTGAAGTCGCAGTCAAAGCGCGCCCTGTCCACCCCTCCACGCCCCCCGTCCCGTCGAGGCCGAGTGCTTAGTGATAAGCTGGCGTCATCTTCAGGAGTCGATTCCTCTGCCAAAACAATCAGTGTGCCTGTCTTCCACCTCTACCACAAACTGCTGCCAGGTATGCACATTCACACACACTCTCTCCAAGGGGCTTAACGTGGCAATCAATTCCTCATAATGTCATAAACTGCTAAATGTAACCAAATTTAGCACTCAGTTCAGTTGATTAGAATAGAAATACACTTTACAGTCATGGCACAACAGTTTTCATCCTCCACATTAACCCACACTCAAACTTACACCCTTGTGATTCAGATACAGAGAATGCTCAAGCAGTGGGCAGCTGCTTCAGTGCCCAGTCTACTCACAGTTAGGTGCCTTGTTCAAGGGCATCTCAAAAGGTGAAAACACTTTTGCCTCACAGCTCCCACCCCCACTTCCTACCAGTCCAGGGGATTGAACCAGTGACCTTCCAAGTCCGAAGTCTGCTTCCCTAACCTTTAGCGCATTACTGAAGGAGTTACTGTTGTTATTTACTTAGCAGCTGTGTTCAGTGGAGTGATGGTGTTTGTGGGAAAAAATGTGTGGTTAGTTGTATTACACTGAAGGAAACCTAGAAGGCAGTGTAGTTTCTGTTGTTTAACTGCAAAGGTACAGACACTGGTTATAGGAGAGGAAAATCACGAAGACCTTAAACGTATTACTTCACTCAAAGATACTCTCATATACTCACATGTACCAGTTTTCCGTGTACCCCAAACTACACCCAGGCACATTTACTTAATTAACAGGCTTCTGTTAGTGGTTATTATATCGCAGATGTTTCACCATTGTCATTTGACCCACCATCTCTCTCCTTTACTCTTCCATACTGATCAACTCGGCTTTTGTTGGAGGACTAGCTGCAGGTCACTCCAGCATCTGTTCTGTTTTCGTGAGGTGAGGCCCAGAGTGGCCAAACCTTTCTGCATCTACTCACACAACTCACCCTACCTGCTGAAAAACAACAACTCCATACCAAAAATCAGTGCCTCAACTCTCCCGAGGCCTGGTGCCCTTGTTTATGGTTGGAGTTGGGATTAGGGTTAGATTTGATGTTGAAGTTGGGCTTGGAGTTCAAGCTCTTTTCTCTCTGCTCCCAGGTCAGCCATTGCCTGCAGAGATGACACTGGCCCAGCTGCTCACCTTGCTGTATGAGCGCAAGCTTCCTCAAGGCTACCGCTCCATTGACCTCACTGTCAAACTGGGCTCAAAGGTCATCTCTGACTCTGGCCTCTCCAAGACGGACTCCTTCAAAAGACTACGGACAGAGAAAGGTACGGACCGTCTTAAGCACCCAGTGTCATGATTCCACATCTTTCTTCTCACAGCCTCTCCCACCTCCCTACATATTTCTTCCTCTCCGTTTCTCTTTCTCTCCTCCTTTCCATGTCAAGAGAAATTGCTTTTCCTCTTCAATAGCCTCCCATTTATTTTGCAGACTGGTCTGGTGGTTTACAGAGATTGAGACTGCAGCATAAGCCACCTAAACTACAGCGGAACACACACAGACACACATCATCGCAGTGTTTATATTGCTTTTGTCACAAATAAATTGGCTTCTTTTTCCCCTGAAAGCACACCTCTTTGTCCTGCCTGCCGGGGCTGTTTATGTGCATTAGATGGTGGTCGTCATAATACAGAATTGACTTTGCCTCTGTTTATAACCGAAATAAGTCTGATTCACTCTCTGTGCTGCGCTGAATGTGGACCGAGCGAGCGGCAGGAAAGGTCCCACTCTGCTGTAATCACTGCTCTCCACCCAGAGCCTAGCATAATGGAGCTATTTCTAACTACTACTTTCTAAATCACCTCCAGCCTGGCCAACTACTGAGAAAACTACACGTGGGATGTGTGTGTGGGGCTGTACGTGTTTCAACCTGTTAAGAACCACCAACCCAAAGGTCAGAAGACTCAATATTAGATGGGAGCTGTTGATTTTTATTTTTTTCTCCACTCTACATTGAATACAGTCTGGATAAGCTTTAGCGGTGTGTGAATGCCCCAACCATCTAGACCATTGATGTTAGTTATCGTGAGAAAAGAATGAAAACTGCAGTTATATAATCTAATATACAAAATGAGAAAACAGCAAAGTGATTCACAATAATAATGTGTAAAATGGTGTAATTAGGCAATAAGAGTGATGATCAGTAATGAATGTTTATATGTGTTATATATAATCTTATATAATCCAAGTTTTTTGGATTAATCCAAGCATTTTGGGTTTTAAATAAACATGTAAAATCAAATTAATATAGTCACTGTCAGGCAAAATGCTTGTGTATCCATTTGTACTGGTTTTCATATTTTGGCCTGCACTGAGAAGAGCTGTGGAAAAACAGATTTTGGCATTAATCTGTTTCATATGTTTGGTAATCTGGTGATGAGAGGAATCGGCCGTCATTGGCCCCTTAAATCATTGAAAGCTCTGTCTTATTATAAGATGTGCATTGCTTAGCAACTCACCAGCAAACTCACAAGTTCACAAAATATTCAAACTTCTTATCCCTGTTTTCTTATTAACATCTGTCTGTTTTCTTGTAAATAATTAGTGTGGCTCCAAATTTGTCAGCATGTCATGGTTCTAACACAGACATAATGCCTGGCCTCTTGGTATGGTTCTGGTTCTGTTTTTGCACATGCACAGAAGTTCATATAATTTATTATGACACAGTTGTGCTTTGCTTTTTATTCAGCACAGTGATGAAACCTCTCCAGTTTAGGCTAGAAAACGTAAGTGGCCCTTGTTGCAAACATGCAGCTGATTACATATTTGAAGCCACAGATACCATATCTAAGAAACCAGTTCAGGAAAATAGAAAGAGAGATGCCACATATAGTGGGACACTGGTCAGCATGTTCCTTCCAGCTTTTCCTTAACACTGCACGGCTATAGTGCGTTCACGTTGGCCCAGTTAGTTGTAACTGCTTTGTTGGTGGTGATTGCATTCATAGAGCTGAAGTGTGTAAAATGATCCACCGTATATGGCCTTGCCAAGGCTGTCCAACCCCTCAACTCCAGGGTACAGGATCCAGATATAGGCTGCTTTGATTGAATTTGCTCTACCCTTGATTTCCCCTTTGTGTGGGCATAAGAGAACACCACACACACTCAAGCTGGGGGGAATATGCAAGACCAGCACAGTTTGAGTGTCCCACATCTCACCTATGACTAGCTAATGACACAGTGTCACGGTTAACCTACTGTAGTCAATCTCTGCCTGCGGCCACTGCTGGACTCGACGACTTTTAAAGGCATTTAGGGTCATTAGAACAAAGAGGGAGTGAAATGCGTCATTTGCTCCAAAGTGCTGTTGGCCTCCTGCGAGTATAAACTGAATATGTTAATGAGCTCTTCAGCAGAACTTTCAATTCAACATGCAGAGTTTCAGCTGATTGGCAAATTACACTGCTTTGTTCCATTGACCTACATAGATACATTTCATCTTTCATTCTCTTTTCTTCTCTCTCTGGTTCTTTTATTCTGATCAACTCTGTGTCTCTCGCCTTCTCTCAGTCCCCCCCACATGCACCTCCTTATTCATACTGGTCAGCTCAGTTTGGACTCTGTTACTAATCCAAGCCCAAAGCACTAAAATGCAATCCCGCTGTGTTCACTGTACAGTTATTGATGCGGTCTACACTTGAGCCTCCTCTGTCAGTCCTCTTCTGCCAGTATACACACACACACACACACACACACACACACACACACACACACACACACACACACACACACACACACACAGCTGAAACACCCCCCGAGACTCCAGATCCTCTCTTCAGGCTGTGCTCTTTCATCCCACACCCCTCTGTTAAATACATGAAAAGGGGCTCACTAGCTCCTAGGTAATTCTCTCATCCACCCATGTGATCTGTCCATCTTTCTGTGGAGGCTACGGGTTTTCCAGGTGCTGCATCACATTCTTAGCAGTAGAGCCTTTCATCACTGCTTTCTCTACGTGTAACCACGTTTTTGGCCTCAGCATTCCACTCTGGTGGAAAGTTCTCTCAGTTTGCCTTTTTTCCTCTTTCTGCTCTGAATAGAAAAGCAGGAACAGATTAATCTCAAGGCTGAACAGTTGTAAAATTAATCTCCGTAATGTGCTCTGTAATGTGTGATTGGGATTCCTGATCTGATCCAATCAGCGGAATCACATGGGATAGTGTAGAACATAAATGGACTTGCAGATGAGCCTTAATACACTTCCGACCCCTTATTAAGGACTGAACTTCTATGAATGGTCCTTTCCAGCTTTGGTAATACGGAGGGACCACATCACCCAAGAGTAGAACAGATGGAGTCTGTTCAACCTTCTATATCAGGGGTGTCAAACTCAAATATACAGTGGGCCAAAATTTAAAACATGAGCAAAGTCGTGGGCCAACATTGAACAAATGAACATTTCCTGTCCTGATTTACGCGCCAAAACAACGGCAGGGCATTATGGGATTTTTAGTATTAGCGGTGAATGCGCTGTATAATACTGGCAGGCCAGCCCTAGTAGTCATTTGGTTTTGCCTCGCGGGCCAGAGTTTGACACCCATGTTCTATATAGACCTGGCTGTGTCCTCTGGAATATGGCTCTTGTGTAATTATAAAGTTGTTTTTTTGTCTCAACATTTTGGGATGCGGAATTCAAAAACACAAGCTGGAACAGTGGGTGTTTCAAGTGCACACTTGGATTTATGATTAACATGATGCTGAAAATTGTGGGATTTTCTGAAAGTTATGCCAACATACATGAACATACTTCATGACCAGGCTGAAATTAAGTTCATGGAGTCTGTGCTTGTCTTTGTGGAGGATTTTTATTGCTATTTGTGTAGGTTCAGATAAACCACAATGTCTCCTGTCATAGTGAAACACTGTAAAGACAAAGCCACACTGCTAGAAAAAGAAAGCAGGCGTCGTTCAACTCGTTAGGACTCGTTCTTTGGTAATGGCAGACTACTTGTTTGTGTGATGTTTGAGTGATTGAACTATTGTTCTAATTACAAACCCACTGCTTTGGCTTTTATATATTCATCTAGTGGCTGCAAACATGAGTTTATTTGTGGTGAATACATTTAACTCGTTTTGCCTTCACCAACGCTGGGTACAATACATTGGTTGCATGTAGTACAATCGTATAAAACATGACAGCTGATGGGAAGAAAACATGCTGGTGTTGGTATAAGTCAACTTGGCTGTCACTGCAGCCCCCAATGCAGCTTGTGTTTTGTGTTGGATTATGAAATGCATTGTAACACATTTTTGAATGCAACTACACATTGTGTACCTCAGTCTGCATTGCTTGAAGTGTCTGTGTTCCTCATAGCATCGTGTTATTCCTTTGTCTTCAACATCACAGTACCACTGATTGACACATCAGAGAATCAGTGCTAAGAATTCTGCTGGGGGCCTCCATCTCCTTTATGACATGCTCAGCATCTCTTCCTTCGTTTTACCCTTTCTCACTTTCTGGAACACAAACGAGACATGGTGGCTCCTTTTCTGTCTGTCTGTCTATCTTTCTTTTTTTCTTTTTTTTTTTTTCTTTTTTTTTGTAAACGGACCACATAATGAATCAGTTGATCTGATTCCACTTGGATAAGGAAATGTAATGCTGGCTCCCAGACAAACCCATCATTCCTCTGAGTTATAACTTCATTTTAGGGATGGAACCAGTGTTGTGGTCACTAAAAAAAAAAAAAGAAGCCTGGACAGCAGTCAAAGCTTTTGTTACTGTATTGTTTTCCCCTCTGTGTTCTTCTGTTGAAGGTTTTCAGTTGTAGCGTTTAATGCATTCAGCATTTTGAAATGTTTAACGCAGTGTCACCAGTAGGCTCCACTCTGTCTCTTTCTCTTCTTGAAATTAGACTTATGAATAACACATGAGCCGTTTTACTCTTCAACATGTCTAATCTTGTTCTGGGGGAGCTGATTTTGCAGCACTTGACAGCTGTACTGGTTTTCTGGACTTTGCTTATGTTTTGATGCTGATTCATATTCCTTCTGTTCTTTTTTCAGTTGAATTTAGTTCAGTATAAAAGTACTACTTAATGTGTCTGTATTCACTGAGCATGACCATCAAGTGCAAAACGGTACCCATGAACATAGAAGGGGTTCTCTTTATGGATACCCCATCCAGGTGGTGTTTTTGTTTTAGACCATTGATTTGGAATATTGTCTGATCATGAACTTTGTTCTGCAAGTTCTGTTCCCCCACATAGTTGTAACAGAATAGAATATCATTTCTTTTTGCCCAAATACACTTGACTGCGTAGTTGTCTCTGCTGCAGGCTGTGAATAAGCAAGATGGTAAAAACATAGGATCAGAACTCGCCTCTTCCTTGTAATTCCTTGGTCACAGCCTACTTTATACACAACCAGCTCTCCTGAAGAGCATATGGTTGCTGAAAGGGAGCAGAAAAGACACCTTTGTTTTTCCATGGCAACCTGACCTTCTGCACTTTAAATTTCTGATCAATATAAAGACACTTTTTATTATTATTATTTATTTATTTATTTATTTTTTAGATGGTGAAGCTCACCCAGACCCCCAAGGTGTAGACTAGTAGAAAGCTGGGCTGTTAGAATATGACAATTAAAACTCAGACTGATGGATCAGTGGTGAAAACAAAGGATCGGAGCTGATTGGCCTTAAAATAGCAGATACCTGTTCCATTAAAAGTATTCTAGTCCCAAAATTGTGGAAGCTCATTGTAGCCACGTCTCATCGTTTCCCTCATTCTAATTCTCTCTCTCTCTCTATCTCTCTAGAACAATGTGAGATGCTAAGCACGTGTCCTGAGGATGAACCTATGACCCCTGGTGAGGAGTGTTTGGATGCAGCAATAGACGAGTCTCTGCTGGAAACAAGCCCCATCCAGTCCCCCTTGCAAGTGTTTGCAGGAATGGGGGGCCTGGCCCTCATTGCAGAGAGACTGCCCATGCTCTATCCTGATGTCATCCAGCAGGCTAGTAGACCAACTGTACACACCACTGTGATCCATTGTGAAGCCTTAACACCACCAGTGATGGTTAACTTGACTCTTGTATTTGAACACTATTAAGATTCAACAGGGTATGAAAGTACTACATCACCTGAGGCTAAATTGCAACAGCATGTAGATGTCATTTTTAATTTCTTTATTTACTGCTCTTTGAGATGGTAGTGATGGTGTCTGTGCCCTTGTGTGTGAATTAGTCAGAGTTCTCTTTCTCTGTTTATGTATGCGTTCTCTTATATGCTGAACTTGTATCATTCCCTTCAGGTCAGTGCACCCGTGGTGCCGTCCACCACACAGGAGAAGCCCAAGGACAGTGACCAGTTTGAGTGGGTAACCATTGAGCAGTCAGGTGAACTGGTGTACGAGGCCCCTGAGAGCATTGCTGCTGAGCCTCCACCCATCAAGTCCTCAGTGCAGACCACCTCACCCATCCCTGCCCACTCGCTGGCAGCCTTTGGCCTGTTCCTGCGGCTGCCTGGCTACGCCGAGGTGCTCTTAAAGGAGCGTAAACATGCACAGTGCCTGCTGCGTCTGGTCCTGGGTGTCACTGACGACGGCGAGGGAAGTAAGTGTACCCTTAATTACTCCTGCTTCACTATTGGCATTACAACTGCACCGTAACACATTTTAATATCTGAGAAATACTCATTGTTATTAAAAGAGTTGCATGAGTAGTTTTGCCCAGAAGGAAGTGTGGGATTGTACACATACAGAAGTAATGTTTCTCAGAACGTCGTCTGATATGACGCAACATCCCCAGTGTCTTGAGTTCTAATGGTGTCTGGTGAAGATGCATCCCACGCAACTTGAATATTCTCACTCAGTTCCTGTAGATTTTGTGATGGGGTTGGAGTATTGATAGAGCGTCCAATAGCATCCCAAACATTTTCAGTCAGGGATAGATCTGGCAATGTGACTGGCCAAGATATAGGATCTGTGTCTTCAAGACAAGCTCTTGAGATGGCAGCAGTACTCAGACAAACGTTCTGTTGGACACACTGGAGTGTGTTTAGAAAAGTAGGACCACAGGTTACAGGACCTCATTAATGTAATGTCGGCTATCAAAGACATCAGGTCTTCTGGACGTGTGACAACAAACAAAATCAAGACAAAAGCGGCGCTGGTCACTGAGGATGACCCCTCTGGCATGACAGCATTGCTGTCTTTTGAAGTGTATATAAACGTTTTGTGGGATTTACAGTATGTTACATAGTAGGTGTGTAAGAATAAGTATTGATCACGTACAGGTTAGAACAAAGCGTAGAAGAAGAAAAACAGTTTCCGTAAGATTGAAACAGAACTTTATTTATTAACTCGCATCAGCCCATATTTCACTCTGTTAATATTCAATATAGATATAAATATCAATATAACTCCTGGCCCTGGTTAATACAATGAAAACGTAACATTTAGATCTTTAGCTAAGCTTGGCTGAATGTGGTGCATTTCTGTTGAACCGACATCTTTACAGCCCTTTCTAGAACTGTATTTTGTATGACTTTGTTCCAGTTGGAGGAACACGTCATGTGTGCTCAGAATATGTTAATGTAGCAAACCCTCAAGAGCAGCTAATGATTTCCAGTTAGTATGATTCCATTTGCATAATGTGAACTGGTCCCCATTAGGTTCAATTCATTAGAGCCAGCTTTATTGGTTTTGGCGCAACTGTTTGTTTTTTACATGGGTGCGGTCATTGCTGCTATTTTTGTCCAAGCCATTTTGTGGAGACTGGAAATCTGTTAGAAACCAATATTTTCAGCTTGCTCTATGTGACCCTGGACCAGACGAAACCTAATTCAGCACCTATGGGAGCCTGTGGCCTGCGGACTTTGGTTTGGATTTGTTGAAAAGTTGAGATAGAGGGGATCAGAGATGCTTGATGGAAAGGAGGCCTCAGAAGAGCTCTGCTGTGTCGGAGGAGAGCCAGCTGATGGGCACTGCTGTTTGTAATCCATGATTTTCTCAGCATGGTGAATCTCCAGTGGCTTCGTCTCATTCTTTTGTCTGAGTGTGCCCAGTTCTATGCACTCAGCCTTGTTTTAGCCTGTGGACAGAGCCGGAGCAGGCCCACGTGACCTTCACTAGCACACTGTGTTTTAATAATGTGTCTAAAATGAGAATACGATTCAGCCCACGACTGTGACACCTCTGATGGACAGGTGTCACAACTGGCCTAATTTTTGATGGCACGATTGGCCCGTGGGTGCCCCTCTCTCTCCCTTTCTCCTTCATTGTCTGTCACAGAGGAACGTTGTGTATATCTTATTTATACATGCGGTCTCATGCACAGGTTTGGACAGCCTTCTTCAAATCCATTTTCTAATTGTAAACAAGTGAACTGTGGTGACCTTCCTCTACAGAAACGAGCTTGAAAAAAGAAAAGAGCCAAAAGCAAACATTTGGGCACCCTGCATGTTCAGTACTTCGTAACACCCCCTTTGGCAAGCATCACAGCTTATAAACACTTTTTGTTGTTGCTTAGAGTCTTTCAATTCTTGCCCATTCATCCATGCAAAAGGCTTCCAGTTCTGTGAGATTTTTGGGCTGTCTTGCTGCTGTGCTCTTTTGAGGTCTGTCTACAGATTTTCAGTGACTGTGAGGGCTTCTTGAGGGTAGTCCATTGTGGATTTTGAGGTGTGTTTAGGATCATTAGCCTGTTGTAGAAGCTCCCCCTCCTTCATCATGTTTTTTTTTTTTTTTTTATCCCCTTCAGGTTCTGCTTGCTTTTCTTCTAATTACTCTTCCACAAAGGCCTTTTACAGTCAAATAGAGGTTCTGCTGTGCCTTTGTAGCATTCCTATCAGCAATTCTCTCTGAAAGCTTTCTTGGTCTTTGAGACCTTAACTGTTCCCCTTAACCGCCGTTTACAAACTTAAGAAACGGCAACCTTATAGCCTTCTCCTGATTTCTGGATATCACATTTTAGAGAAGCCCATGGCTGCTGATTGGTGGCACAAGGTTTGAGGAGTCAGAGTATTTATAAAGCCTTTTGGATTTGTATCAGCTGGCCTTTACTACAGCTGCAGCCTTGACATCCTGATTAAGATCTGAGTCCTAAAAGATCTGAGCAGTCAAGTCTGTTTTCATGCCCAAATATTTACATGATGCTCCAAAAATAAAAATGAAAAAGTATTTGTGTGTAAAGTGTTGAAAAGAATGTATCATCTTTTATTTAATGGCTTTTGGAGACGGGTTCATCTGAACTATTCACAGTGACGGAGATGTTGAATTAGGTTGCTTAAACCTTTGAAATTTCCTCTATAGATTGATGACTGGATGGATTGATGCACACTGACTTGATCCCAAAGGAAGTTCAACCTTGAGGAGTCCAGCAAATTACTCACTGTCTTTGCCTTCCGTCTTTGCGTCGTCAACATCATTTCCTTATGTTCCCAGCATGTCTCCATTGTGAACTATTGATTAGTTAAATGTGTTCTTGCCCAACCGATTGGCCTAATTGTGCATAGATGAGCTGAGGGCTGCCCGCTGTGTTGCTGACACTTCTGGTTGCTGATAGCGTGGATGATTGATTGACATGTTTGTTGATTGGTTTACTGTGTAATTGACTGGTCCGGACTGGATAATAATGATTGATGATGATGAGTTGCTGCTTAGGGTTTTTTTTTCCTTTATGTAGCCTTTAGTATTAACCCTTCAGGAACCCTTTATAGTCATCACAGTCACTGAACACATATTATTCGGTAGAGAGGAGAATGTTTATATGTAAATAAATAAACAGCACTTTCTTCCCACTGTAAAAAATGGAAGTTTGTTTTATGTGAGCTGGCATCTCAAATCTGAGTACAAAATATAGACGTTTGTGATTGTTGCTTCCAGTGCTGTCAAGGGTCATTTGTACTACTGGAGTGGGAGAAGCTCTAAAGCTAAATCTATGATCTGATTGGATCTGCTGGATGATATATTTTATCCTCTGATTGGCAAACTAGTAGTGATGAAGCTAAATGTGTGTAGAGACAATAGCCTGTGTGCGTGTGTGTGTGTATGCTGTGATTAATGGACAGTCAGTTCTGCAGAGGCATTGTAGATCTATGCTGGGATTTCACAAAGAAATGTGGGGCACATTACATATGACCACACATCTCCTACTGCTGTGAAGATTTAAATGTAAACACATCATTAAACTGTGTCTCCATTATATTTGTTTTTAAAGGGTCAAATTTGATTAAGCCACAATAATACTTTTCTTCAAAGTAGGAAAGCAGTTACCCCTCCTACCCTCTCAGGAGATTCATAGGATAAATAAATAAAACATGGTTTCCCATGATTTTCGGTGTGCCACAGTGTATGAAGGGTGTTATATAAATAAATGAACTTGCAGTGCCTCGCAAAAATATTCAAATAAAATTTTCATTTTAACCATTTTGTTACATTACAACCTGTATTTAAACGTTTTTTAACATGATTGAGTGATGACAGTGTGATGCGTCTGCACAAAATACTCTTAAGGTGGTGAAGTGAAATGGGGAAATATAAACATTGGCACGGGCATATGTATTTACCCCCTTTACTTTGAAGCCTGTAAATAGTTCTGGTGCAGCCAATTGCCTTCAGAAGTCACATGCTTAGTGAAATGAAGTCCACCTTTGTGCAATCTAATGCTCACATGAACTGACAGGTTTCTGAAAGGCCCCAGAGGCTGCAACACCATTAAGCAAGATGCACCACTAACCAAACAATACCATGAAGACCAAGGAGATCTCCAAACAAGTCAGGGACAATGTTGTTGAGAAGTGCAGTCACTCATCTAAATCTCTGATGATCCCCTGGAGCACCATCAAATCCATTATCATCAGATGGAAAGAACATTGTGCCACAACAAACCTGCCAGGAAAGGGCTGCCCACCAAAGCTCTTACACTGGGCAAAGAGGGCATTAATCAGAGAGGCAGCACAGAGACCAAAGGTAACCATGAAGGAGCTGCAGAGTTCCCAAGCAGAGACCTGGAGCATCTGTCCATATGACCACACTAAACCATCTACCCCATAGAGCTGGGCTTTATGGAAGAGTGGCCAGAAATAAAAGCAATTACAGTGTGAAATAGGAAGGCTTGTTTTGAGGCAAACTACCCAAATGTGCTCCATCCAATCTGTTTTGTAATTCGCTCTGGATACGGTCATCATGAGTCATATGAGACCACATATAATACTCCATTTCAGTCATCACAGACTGTAATCCATCTGCATTACTTTAGCTTTCTTTTAACCGGTTCTTTAAGGGTCAGGAGCCCACAGGACCACCACAGAGCAGGTGTTATGTTGGTGGTGGGGTGTTTGTGTATGTTGTGCTGGTACAAATGGATCACACACACAGCAGTGCTGGACTGTTTACACACTGTGGCCTCTCACTGTCCACTGTATTAGACATTCTGACCTAGTTGCTCCACCTCGTACATGTACAGTCAGAGAGAGAAGCTCATCTGTTGCTGGACAGTTTGTGTTGGTCATCTTCTAATCCTTCATCAATGCTTAGAGGACGCAGCCCAAAGGACACTGTTGGCTGGATATTTCTGGTTGGTGTTCTCAGTCCAGCAGTGACACTGAGTGGTTTAAATACTCCAGCAGCACTGCCATCTGATCCACTTGTACCAGCACAACACACAGACACACAGTCCCAGGCAGTAAAATTAAGGCATGCGTGATGCTGTTTTTTTTGTTATTTTTACCTGCTTTAACCTACTTTACAGGTAGTTAATAGTTGTATATTCCTGTTCCTAATCCAAGGAACACATTTCCCCACCTCTAACAGGTACTGTCTGTAAAAACCTGACCTAGACCCACTCTCTTACTCTCTCCTTTCAGGTCACATCCTGCAATCTCCCTCAGCCAACGTCCTGCCCACGCTGCCATTCCACGTGCTCCGTGCACTCTTCAGCGCAACGCCCCTGACCACAGATGACGGCCTGCTGCTACGACGCATGGCGCTGGAGATCGGAGCCATCCACCTGATCTTGGCCTGTCTGTCAGCTCTGAGCCATCATGCCCCTCGTGTGCCGAACAACAGTGCCGGCCAGAACGAGGTACAGTCACCGTTTATATATTTCCTGTCTCAGTATTTATTTCACTATAGCATTCACAGGAACTGCCAGCATTACCCCTCTCAGTGGACAGTGTAGTAATTAACATTTAAGCACCTGTCAACCAAGCTGAATAGCTAGTGGCTGTTGCTCATGCACAGGCGTCCCTGGCTACTCTAGCTTTTCTGGACCACAGAAGTCATTTTGAGATCACATTTTGAGAGCTGTTGTAAGGATGCTTATCCATGCTTAATATTCCAGCATAGCCAAACACTATCACCAATTTAATTAGCTCAGCCTACAACACCAGGCAAAATCTACAGGGACAGGTAGTGTTTGCACCACACTACCCACATCATTAACCCATCCAACTCCAAACACTGGAATAATAAATAAAAAAAGAGGACAAAGTTACGTTTCCTGAAAACATATTTCAACATGTCCTTTTTGGCTTTATCTGATAATAAATTACTAACTGCAATCATAGCTCCACTAACAGATAACATTCCCATTTTGGGGAGGAGGATGGTGGGAGCCAGAAACAAGACTACAGTTACCATAGAGATATCCCAAGTACTGTTCACACAGTAGCGTGCAAATCCGATTGTCTACAGTTTAAGGTCTCTGGGTGGCATGTGCGCTTGAGAAATGACTTTATTTACCCTAATAGCTTAGACCAGGTGGTGTTCCATACCATGACCATACTGTTTGGTACGAATACATGTTTAGTACACCTCTTCCAAACTTTACTGAAAATTATAAAGGCACTCATTCTGAAGATTAGATCTGAATACAAATCAAATGAGGGTGAAAGTGGTTACAGGGGGGTCTTGGCTTGAAAGCTTAAGAACCCCTGCCTTAAGACTTTAGTGAATGCTAATTGGTGTCCACTACTACATAGCAAACCATCATTGCACTGGTCAGTTCATGTAAATAGGGCAATAGGGCAGTCTCACTGTCCACATACTTTAAGCTTTAATGCTAGAAATGCACCAATAAATACTTTTCTGGCCTAATAGGGCCTTTGTCAGTGATCATAAATCAATAAACCAAATGAATATTTTTTACTTAAATTTTAGTCCAACTGAAGGCAGTTGAAAATTAGTCTTGTTGGACTGATAATTCAGTTTTTCTGTTTTTTTTTTTTTTTTTTTTTTTTGTTGTTGTTTAATACATTGTCTGATGATACACTGCGCCTCTCTGTCACTTCAACTTGATCAAGACCATTAGGTTATAAGCCTTTGAGTAGCACTAACAACCTGCAGAGCATATTAAATCAGCTGGAACCAGCCCAGTATGCGAAAAACAGCCATTTGTTTTTTAACATGCGTGTCGGGGGCAAATTGACCCATACATGTAGAGGTCAGAATAACACACCAGCAGAAACCAGTGTAGTATGCAAAGAAAAGCCATTTCCAGCTGTGTCAAATCAGCCTTGACATGGTCTGCTGAAAGGTTGCCAAATGCTCAGTTTTTCATCCTTCTGTTTCATTTGGTGAGAGTTGGCGGCATTAGTGTGAAAGTAGACTCCAGCATTGGGTTTAATGGACTCGTTTTTATCTCAATTTGAAACACTTCACTTTTATTAAGGGCCAGACACCTTCACTCAGCCTGCAGAAAGACACCTCTCACTGTTGGTGTGTGCATGTGAGGGAGGGGAGTGTTCCTGCATTCGGTAATGAAAGCCTTTGAATGTAGTGTTGCACCAGACCCCTGACATTCCCTGTTTTTGCTCAGGAAATCACGGCTCTCTGTTTGTACCCATTACGATCCGACTGGCCTCGAAAAATAACCCATACAAAAGCATCATTGCCAGGTTTGTAATAGAAAATAATTGCTGTCATCTGTCAACGAGAGCACGACCAAAGGACCTCCCCAAAAAAATCAATATGCAGCACCAGCGGCCCTCACAAGAAGAACCTGTTTTTGTTTTTTCCGTTATTCCTGTTCTGTTGATGCTGAAAAAATGCCCAGTGTTAACACTCAATTCTCCAGATGAATCTCAGTTAAAGCTGTAATTTGCCCCTCATACAGAATGAGAGATTGTGGCCGTTATTTAATGTTTGGCATTCAATATTTGCCTCAGTACATTTGAACTGGAGCTCCAAGGTGAGTTGTCAGCTAAAATCAAGTCCAGCTTTTTGGAAAACCTAAAGGTGTCAACGAATGCATTTATTAGGTGTCGAATATTTATACTTTATATATTTATATTTATATATTTTATTAAGGAAAGATAACTTATAAAACCCGAGATACGCACTTATATGTCTTCAGCATATGGCAGTTATATGTCTTCAGCACTGCAGTGACGCTGATATGGTGTTAGTGTGTGTTAGTGAGCTGGTACAAGTGGATTAGACAGCGGTGCTGCTGGAGTGTGTCCTCTCACTGTCCACTGTATTAGAGACTCCTACTTAGTTGCTGCACTTTGTAGATGTAAAACGTCTATTCCTGCCAACAGGATGCTGATGGCTGGATGTTTCTGGTCGGTGGACGACTCTCCAGCAGTTAGTCTGAGGGGTTTAAACACTGCAGCAGCACTGCTGTGTCTAATCCACTCGTACCAGCGTCCGTGTCACTGCAGTGCTGAGAATGACCCACCACCCACAGAATACCTGCTCCTGTGGAGTTCTAACTGTTGAAGAACAGGGGAAAGGCTACAAAGTATGTAGAGAAACAGATGGACTACAGTCTGTAACTTTAGGTCTACACAGTGCTTCTGTATGATCAGAGGAGCTGTTAAATGGACAATAAGTGTAGAAATAATGATAATGTTGTGCCTGATTGGTGTAAGTACAGCTTTTCATTGCAGTGCATTAGAAACTACACTTGCATTTGTGGTTTTTGATACTGCGTGACACACTGTAATCTATAAATATGGATAAATGTTGTATAAACAAGCATTTAGAGCCAATTACGGCCGACCTCACTCAGCCTGCTGTGGTGTTCTGATCCATCCAGTCAGGAACAGAGCTGACAGTCGTGACTATAAAGGCATTACAGAAGTCACATTTATGTGGTACTGAAGACTGGTGTTCTCATCTTCTGGTCGTCCTGATGGAGTAGAGATCTGACCCTGTAAAGCGGGCGTAAGGGCGTATGGCTGGTTGTGAATTTACAGCACGTTGAGGACGCGTCTCAGGGCTGCCGGTTTGAGCGCTGGCCAGAGGCCTGTCACTGCCGTAATGGCTGTCCTTGGGCCGGCAGCAGGATATTACTGCAGCCCACACTCTGCCAAAGAGGACTGGGTCAAACATGCACATGCTCGTTGACTCTCTTCTGTTTCTCCTGCTGTGTTTGTACATTTTTAAGTAGGAGAGATTTTGAAAATTGTTCATAGTGGTAGTGAACAGAACCAGATGTTCTTTCTTAGTGAAAGTTCTTATACAAAAGGGTTCTACGTATCTTGGCCTAAAATATGTCGACATGGTGGAAGGATACACGAATGGTGTTGTAAGGCATAATAGTCCCCAAAGAAAACTTTTTGCATCCCAATCATTGAATGTTTACGGGGAAATTGTGATTTTTTTTCCTTTATTTCTTTTTATTATTATTACTATTTTATTACATTTTTGGGGGGTGGGGGTGGCATGGTGGCATTGCAGGTTGTGTATGTGTCATACAGCTTCAGGGTGCTACACATGATTCGATGGCTATACTAAATGTGTTTGGTACTATGTGATGGATTGGCACTCTGTCCAGGGTATTCCTGCCTTGTGCCCAGCAATTCCAGGTAGGTCCTGAACATGAAGAAGTGGTTGGAAAGAAAAACGTTTGCTATTATTGGGCATTAAAACAAAATTGGAAGGTTTGATTGTAAATATATTTAACTATATAATTGCAGTGAGTATATTTTATTAGTTGAATGCATTAACAACAGTAACTCTGGGTTTCTAAGGCTTCACTGTCAGTAGCATGTGTAACGTTATTAAATGAAGGCAGGTTGGAGCGAGCGGAGAGGCGAGAAGTCGTTTAAATGGTAATTTATCTCCTCCTTCCACATCATACAAGCATCCAAGTATGACTCTAAACCCCTCAGGCAGAGCAAAGGATTTTCTATCCGCACATGTGGAACCAATAAGATTCTCCACCCTGAAGATTCCAGGATCCAGACCTACTTGAGAACCTGTGATGCTGGGAGTCGAGGCTGAGCCAAAGCTAACCTCTTGTGATTGCTCTTGTGAATACTTAGAATAATGACTGACACCATCACTTCACAATCAGGGGATTAAAGGTTTGATTCCCTATCCAGGCAGGAACACCACTACTAAACCAGTAAGAGTGCTTGAACAAGGGTACTTTGTGGCTGATGGTTGTTGTTATAATCGGATTTGGCTTGGCCGTGTTCCATGCAGGTGTAAAAAAAACAGTTTGCACACCTCAGTTGTATTAAAAAAAGCCCCATCTTACCTTGATTTTACTTTATTAGCCCTGCTTCTGGCATGTATTTCAGCTTATGTTCATCATAGAATTAAAATGTTTGTTACTGTACCTCTTAATGTAAACATAAAATATGACAATTTGATCATCATTGTAATTAATTTTGAGGAATAGAGAATCATAGAACTGATTCTCAATTTTTGAGAGTAAAAAGTTAGGACCCCCCCCCAAACACACACACACACACACACACACACACACACACACACACACACACACACACACACACACACACACACACACACACTTAATACTACTTCAAATGCTTTGCAAATGATTACTCCACCTTTTCAGAGGACTTTGTAGGAGCCTCATTAGTTTGGTTTGATCTTGATTGTTGAAGTGAGTGGTTTCACCATGACCAGATCTAAAGAGCTCTCTGAGGCTCTTTTTTAATATAATAATAACTCAAAATGTAAAATAACTGTTTACCAGCTTCTGAAATCAACTGGAAGAATGATTTTCCCACTCCTCCATGCAGAATTGTTTCAGCTAGTGAAGTTTCAGCATCAGTCTTTATACAGGCAGTCTTTGGTTTCTATGATGGGCGAGTTTGCTGCAGCAAAACATCCCCAAACCACAACACTTCCACCCCCATGCTTCACAGTTAACGCTGTTGTGCTCAAATGCTGTAGACCACTAGTGGTCCTCTACATCTACAACCTTCTTTCTGAGGCCTCAGAGAGCTCTTTGGATCTGGCCATGGTGATAACACTCACTTCAACAATCAAGAGCAAACCAAACTAATGTCTGAGGCTCCTCCAAAGTCCGCAAACCACATTTTACTGTGTTTAATTTTACACAGTTAACTAAACAGTTTGCAGCTACCCCTGGTGTTAACGTCACTACATGGTGTCTAATGCACTGTAGTCACACTGCTGATGATGTAATTAATGCTGGATTTCCTGTTTTCCACACGTAAATATGAACGTAAACTCCCTGGGCCGGCTCCAGTTGGCCTCATTCAGCAAGTCCATCAGCAGTTGACTCTGTTTGGCAGCGGCACAGCTGCCTGACCTTACTGACTCTTCAATATTGTGAAGACTCTACGTGTGCGTTCTCGGCCCAACTTGCCGTCAGTCTTAAAAGCAGACCGTAAGTAGCAGAAGACCGGCACGTCAAGACAGATGAGTGTAAAACGCTCCAGTGGAGAGCTGTGTGTTATAAACGATGGTTAAGACATGCTTTTCCAATCATATTTTCAAACCGGCTTCGGTTGAGGTCTCAAAGTATTGCACACATCTTAGAGATTCGCATTTGCTTTTCCCGATTTCTGTCAGAGAGCCAGTCTCCAGTCTCGCTCGGTCTTGTGAATTTTAAATGGCTTCACCTAGACGAGAAAGCCAAGGTTGAGCCATCATCGTCTCATTGAAGACAGTAGTGGTGCTCTTCTGGAATGAATGAAAGTCATTATGAAGGAAGAATTTTTTTCCCTCCTCCCAGCAATGGCTCTGAAAATGATTAAGTTCCAGTGATTCACTCTGTGGTGACATAAAGAGGTCAGGCCTGCCCTGTTATAAATCAGACAGCGATGAGCAACCGTTTGGCTTTTCTAGCTTTTCTCTTAAACACTGAAGCAGCGTAGTGATTTTGAGTTCAGTGGCTTAAGTATGTGATGGGAATTTTATTTATACAGTGACATGCCAAATGTGACGTGGCATCAATTTCAGAAGTGTATGGATTGTCGTAGCTGCAATCAGATGTGGCAGTCATTGAGGACCAAGCGCTGTTCACCAATATACAGTCCTTACAGCACAAACAATGGGCAATGTTTTTAGACTGCCTTTGTTTACAATAGATATGGGGTCTCGAATGGAGGTTGGAATGTTGACTCAAATAGCTGTAAAATTCCACATCAATTACCAGTGAATTTTAGGGCAAGTGCATCTAAATGTGCTGGAATGTTCAGGTTAAAATCAATTTTCTCATTCAACTCGTGTGGTTTCTGAGTGATTGTAAATTTAACCATGTCCTCCTGAGGGCCTGTCTGCTCAAACACTCACGCTTAACCTGCTAATTAACTGCTGTGTTGAATCAGGTGTGTTTGTGCAGGGACGTCCCTAAACTGCGATGGACTGAAAGACTGGAACTAAGAGTATTAGCAGAAATTACGGCAGGGGTGCTGCTAACTTTCCTTACATTATGTACTACTTTAAGTGTGTCCTAACACTTAGATATCCAAAACCTGTATTGTTATGTTTAACTATGTGCATGTTTTGTGTTAGCCACAGGTGTCAAGTGGCCATGGTGGGGGCACCACAGAGGAACAGCAGCTTTACTGGGCAAAGGGGACCGGCTTTGGGACCGGCTCCACTGCCTCCGGCTGGGACGTGGAGCAGGCTCTCACCAAACAGCGTCTGGAGGAAGAGCATGTCACCTGCCTGCTACAGGTAACAGGCTTGCTATCTGTAGGAGGACAACCCTTCTCCAAAAGGGTTTTCCATCAGTCTGTTCAAGCACCTGACTGACTCTTTCTTCTGCTGAGTAAGCTGATTGGTGGAGTGTGTGGACACGTTTTTCTTTATTTTGGTAGGTTCTGGCAAGCTACATTAACCCAGCAGGATGTGCAGGATCAGCGGAGGCCCCATCAGCAGAGAGCAGAGGCCATAACAGCACAGCTCTGCCCTCTGTCCTGCAGGAGCTGCTCAGCCAGTCTTGCCTCATCCCTGCCATGTCCTCCTACCTCCGCAACGACTCCGGTAAGCTACTGTCTGTTCTAACAACGTGTGTGTGTGTGTGTGTGTGTGGAGCCCTAAACTACTTAATTTGAATGCTTTGATTCAGTGTGTTGCTCATCTTTGACTCGACGTTCATTTTCAAGACGGGCATGCTGCTGTTCTGAGTGGCTGACTGGATGAAACTGGTGCTATGTACTGGTCTGAACACATGTCCAGCTTGTTAGTGTGTGGGAGTTTGTGTGCATTAACACACCTGTGTCGAATGTCTTGCATCGAGTCAGCAGGTGGAGCTCCTGCTTTTTTTCACAGAGCCTTTCTTTGCCTCCGTGATTCTATGAGTCTTTACTGGTTTCAGGCTGTGGTCTTGTTTTATACTCGAGTGGTTGCTGCTGTTTACGTAAAAAAAAAAATCAGAATATTTAACAGCATTGTTTTGGATCTCATGTTGGTTGACGTGTTTATCTCTTGGGCTATGAATGAAATAGATCGCTATTTGCTTTTTGGGGGCTAATAAGTATGTTGGTCATTTTTCTTGGTGTGTCTGAATCATAAAGTAGATAAACTTGATTTTGAGGGCACTGTAATCTCCCACATTGCATTCGTAATTTATAATAAATATTATATATCACTACATGGACTGATTGTGGGCCAAAATGCAACTGTGTGTCTCGTTACTTAGCAACACAGTGGCATGAATGAAGCTGATGACGTACAAACGTGCGTGAATTTTATGTTTTATTATCTCTTTCATTATGGGAGGTATTGTGTTTATGTATTAGGAATTATGTTTGTAAGCATCATAACAGTCAAGGATTATTTCAGGAACAACAGTGGGCTTTAACTCATTTTAATGGGGCTTAAAACTAGGGCTGGACAATATGGACAAAAGAATCATATCCCGATATATATTAGATGAATGGCCATATAAGATATGAAAAATACAATGGGAAAAACCCCATGACCCATTTCATTTTTCATCGTATACATGAAAACACCAATGAGAACAGAGTAGAGGAGGAGCTGAGAGTAGGGGGCGGAGCAGAGCAAGGGAGCAGAAAACAGATTCCAGCAAGATTGAAACCAAACGTTATTTTAAAATTTAAAAAACCAATATAACTGATAACATATTTTGCCCTGTTGATATCCCGATATGGAGGAAAATATCGATATATCGCCCAGCCTTACTTAACACAGCCCAGCCTTACTTAACACAGCCCAGCCTTACTTAACCCAGCTCAGCCACTCACGTGTTTGTGATCGGTGTTGATGCATGTGTCTCTGTTTATCAGGATAATGAGGGAATAGGTCTTGCGCTCTTTCTCTCTAAGGTCATGGCTGTATGTGAGCGTGTGGTGTGGAGTTTGTTGGTTGTGTATGTGTGCTGAAACACAGATGTTTATTGCTGTATTGGCACCTATATCATATCATGACCTTGAGTGTATTATTGTTTTTTATGGAGTGTATCGGTCCTAGTCCTAATACTCACTACATTTTTTAGACCAAGAAGATGCAACAAGTGATGAATAAGAAAGTTTGCATGTATATGTTGAGATGGAACATCAGTGTGAGTTGTTAGAAACATAGACGGTATCTGTTGAATGGTACTTTGCCATAATACAAAGAAAGCTATATTGTTTGTAATGATATTGTTTTGGTTTCGTCATTGCAATGGCTTTGCAGAAATCAGAAATATCAGAATAACATGTCTTTTTTCTCGTTTTAAAGTGTGAGAAAACTCAAAACATAAAGCTGGTGATCTCTCTTACGATGGTCATTATATGCCCATGAATTACACTTTTCCAAACCTGGCTAGTGCACCCCCTAGTCGTTCTGCTCTGTATGTAAACCTGCTTCGAGTCGGATTGGCTTACCAAACCCAAGCTCATTATTGAGCTCAGCATGTGCATTTTGTCTGAAGTTCTGAGAGCTTACAGACATATAAGGCAGACTGATCAGAGATGACCATTTTGTCTGGGTTTGGTTTTGTCCCAAATGTCTTTTTTTCCCCCCAGCATTTATAGGCCACTTCTGAGCCAATCACACTGAGGTTGGAACTGACGGTGGTAAAATGAACAGCCGCTTTCTTTATGTTCAGGATTTTTTAGTTTTAGGTTGAGTGTGAAATAGTTGGTTTAGATGCCTAATCCAGTCTAAATCCACCCTATACAGGAGGGATTGGCAAGGCCAGTAATTATTATCTTTGCTGGGGGCTAAATCAGTGCCTGAGGTCCGGATGTTGTTGGCGGTTTGTGTGTTTGTACATGTGTGTCCAAGCAGACTGTGCTGTAGTAATCCTTAAAGGGATCATCATGAAAGCCTTGATGGTGAGGGAGCGTGGTTTACACCTGCACTTTGTGTGAGCAAGTGGCATGATGTGTTATCCCGCCTCAGGAAAAAGGGCATGGGTGCGTCTAGGGAGAGACCACCCCCTGCACTACTGGGGATTTACCGCGTGCTTGTAAATGTGTGTGTGTGTGTGTAAATAAATATACCTGTGTCCTTGCAAAGGGCCGGGGGTTTTCATGCTTTTCTGAATTGATACAGCCACCATGTTCTGTATTTCATGTGACTGAGCGCTCTTTTGTCAGCATTTCAGTGATTAATAGACTCTTCAGACCCCACTGTGTTTAGTCTACTTTGCTTTTATTGCTTAAACAGACCTGCATTCATTTTAAATGGCGCACGCTCCCTGGCATTAACGTGTGTATGTGGGCCTGCATATTTATGTACGTTGTATTAGGTGCGCAGTATAGGGGTGTAAATCTCACATCACTTTGTTTCAAACGTGTCTTTGCAGCAATTCCAGGCTTCATAAAATCACTTTTTTCTTTCGCTTTCAGTTTTAATGCCACATTTAGCTGCGTCAATTTTCCGCCCACTGGCTAGGTGGATCCGCCCAGTCCTATGTTTGATTCTGCTGTCAGGTTGGAACAGTGAATGCTAACATGAGTTGCCTCAGACTCAACACACTGGGAGGAGAACATGAATTCAGCTCTAAGCCAGTTCCGTTATCTCGACTAACTGATATACTCTCCCACACCTGCCATCCTACCCACCCGGTGAGAGAGACAGAGGTACCACTTATTCTCTCTTGGACTCTCGGCCACAGATGACTGTGGCATCACCAGGAAGCAAGCACACATCCTGGTGATGTGGCCAGTGTGTAATTCAACTCCAGACACCTGGAGTTGTGGGTTCAATCCTCTCTCCAGTCGGTGTCTGTGAGGTATCTGGGTGTGTTTCCTCTTTGGTTCTTCCAGTTTCCGCTCATCTCCAGGTATTCCAGTTTCTTCCTGCCTCCCCAAAACACACATGGCAGATGAATTGGGTGTGCTGAACAGTGTGTGAGTGAATGGGGGTACTCCGAAATAGATGCCCTGTCCTGTGGGTCTACCTGCTTTAAATCTTGGTGGGCTGCAGACCCACTGTGATCCTGACTTTGAATGAATTTTGTCTGTTCTGACCTAATACATGCATTTGAAAGACGTAGTGTGTGTGTGTGTGTGTGTGTGTGTGTGTGTGTGTGTGTGTGTGTGTGTGTGTGTGTGTGTGTGTGTGCGCGCATGTGCGCATGCATGTAATGTGAGCTTTAATGTCTCTCCGCCTCCCTAATTACATATGCACAGATAATAAGATGCATGTAGTAATTAATTGTCATTATCAGTTGCAGGTTGCAACCTTCTGTGTGTGTGTGTGTGTGTGTGTCAACACTGACTCCATTTCAATTTAGTATGGTTTCCTCGTGCACTGTTCTCAGCCCCGCCCCTTCCAGTGGTGTGGAGGTAAACAGAGCTTCCTTTGTATTCACCTTGTTGTCGTCAGGCGCACCATCATTAGAGGCCCAGTGAGTCAGCCAGGCTGCTGTAAAGGCTAACGCAGAGTGAGAGTGAGCAAGAGAGATGATGGATGAGAGATAGAGAGCAACAGTAGTGGAAGAGAAGGAAATGTCTAGAAAGACCTGATTTAAGCGAAAAGCGAGGCAATAGGAAAAGAGACGAAGAGATAACGGAGATAAATCGAGAGAGTGAGATGATGCAGCGTGAGCCGCGGGAATCCTTCGCTGGCCCTCGATTCAGAACATCCCAATCTCTGTGATAGAGAGGCGAGGGGTGGAGAGAAAGGGGCTATCAGATCCAAAAGTATTAAGAGCAAAAGGGGGGTCGGGAACATATGGCTGTGTTTCGGTTTGGAAAGGACAGTTTTCATTCGCGTTTATTTAAAGGCGTGTAAGTGCACAAATGTGATTTACTGAATCAGTTTTGGCTTCAGTATTAACCGTCCAGTGCAGTTTCTCAGCACAGCTTTGTGCACAGAATCTCAGATTGTGTTTTGCTACTTTTAAGGACAACGTTCCTATTAAATTACTTTTAGATAGTTTGGGAACAAAATGCTGAAATTTCAGGATTTTTTCTGAATAAAATAGAAAATTCTCGAGAGTACTTTTTCTTTCAAAGATCATTACTTTTCAGGACAAAAATTTTAGAAATGTAAGGATTTTTTCATTACAAGATGCAAAAACGTTTTTTAAAAAGTGTCTTTCTGGCCTCAAATGTAAAAATCAAGAACTCGAAATGTAGGTTAACGTAAGTGAATTAATATAAAAGACTTTTTCAGTGCAACGTATTCAAACCTTTGGGCTTTTTAATGATTAAAATGTAAAATACCTAAAGACATTCAGGACAAAATGGAAAAGCCTTAGTGTTTTTTTTTTTTTTTTTTTTTTTTTTTTTTTTTTTTTTTTTTTGGACAAAATGTAAAAATCACAACCATTTCAAGACAAAACAAATGAATCTTAGTGTTTTTGAGACAAAATGTTCATATTAAGATTTTTTTTAAACTGAAAGCACTATTTAAGGGTGAAATGTTGTAGGATTTTTTGTTTTTTCTTGTGCTAAGAAAAAAGAATGTAAGAACTTGATGGTTTTCGAGACCTTTTTCAATTAAGTCCAAAAAAAGTGAAGTAAAGACTTTTTCGGTGGAACGTAAATGAACTTGCGATTGTATTTAACCTGTATTTTCTGTGTATAAATGCTAGAAACGTGTGTGATATATGTCTAAGACCTGTGCACCCAAAGAGAACCCTCTTAATGAAACCGTGCGAGCCGGAGCCAGAGTGAGAGTTCTGTCTGCTGTGTACTTTCTTCATCATGTGACACGACCACTCCCCACACCTACCCTCCCCACCATATCCATCCATGTTTCATGCCTTTTACTGAACATTATTGAACAACCTCTTCTCCCACTCCTGAGTGTGTGTCAGTCTGAATGCATGTCAAAACCTGCTCTACTCTTTGAGTCGATCCCCCCCCCACCCCCCTCCTGACTGCTTTTTATGTAACCCACGGCTCGGCAGACTTCAGGGTCTCCCAGTTGTATGGTTCTGTTCACAGAAATGAGATTAGATTAGTTGGTTCAGTTTGGGCCAGGTTTTAGTGTTTGGATGCACTGTTTTTGTCCAGTAGAGGTGGAGGATTTTTGCTATTTAATGCTACAGGGGTTGGACAATGAAACTGAAACACCTGTCATTTTAGTGTGGGAGGTTTCATGGCTAAATTGGAGCAGCCTGGTGGTCAATCTTCATTAATTGCACATTGCACCAGTAAGAGCAGAGGGTGAAGGTTCAGTTAGCAGGTAAGAGCACACTTTTGCTCAAAATATTGCAATATTGAGTTATGAGTTGTTAAACCTGGTCAGTTTCAGTTAGCCATTACTGTGGCAGGACTGGCTGAAGCTCGTTTACTGAAGTTAGCCGCTGGGCAATATGGACATAAAATTCCTATTACAATGCTTTTTAACTGAATGGTGATATGTCATGTGATCCAATATGTAATGTAAACAATACAATGTGGAAAAATGAGGACACCCCATTAAATTTTTTGTACAGACCAATTTAGGTAATTGTATTTCCACAAGAAGTTAAAAAGTCATTATAAATGCGTCAGTGCTGGTGCTTCCCCAAGCTGTGTTCAGCTTTTAGCCTAGCACCAAACAACAAATTTTATTTTCTGGCTTGCCATGTTGGTAATCTTGGAGGCACAGCTCTTTTTCCCAAGTTGAACTTTCTACAAACTAGAATCATTTTTTGAGCCCCACTCATTTCTATGGCTTTACTGCATTGCCAAGTTTGAGCTCCCTTTGTGCCAACACTGGCCTTGGCATAGAAAACTGTTTTACAATATATAGTCTAGGTGTGGTGATGCTGACCTCCAGTGGTACTGAAGCACAATCGTGGCAAATATTCTTCAGAAATAATGTTCTCTCAAAGTGGTCATCACCATGTTTGACCAGGGCATGAGTTGTGCTTGTGGTCTGGTTTATTAAATTTTTTAATCTTTAATAACGATTTCAAGGTTTCAAAATTGGTTCTGCTAATGCGTACAAATCTTTCATGAACTCTATTCATCTTTGCATAATGAATTAAAGATTCTAGGGCACCTTTAGAATTATTTCCACACTGTTATCAGTTCTTTATTGGGCTTTATGTTCCTCCACATGCTCCTTAGTCTTCCTTCTTCTCTCACCCTTTTTCCGAACTTCCCTCCATGTCCACATCATGGCCTAAGGATGTTTCTCAGGATGTGTGTCCCGTCCTCCCTGACTGAATACACACAATCTGTGTCTTCTTTGAGCATGTCCCCAACTGTCCTGATCCACTTCCCCCACTTGTTTATCCCTCCCTCTCTCCCTTCTTTCTTTGTGCCTGATTCTCATTAATTCCTGGTCCCACCCTCCCTTTAGGAGTGGGGATCTAATGCCCTCCCTGAGAGGGCCATTTTTGAAATATATAAGACCCTCTGCCTACCAACCTTCTTTGTCTCGTGTTCTTGCACACGCAAGTGCTCCTCTTCCTGTGGTCGGAATGGTGTCCTATATTAGTCATCGGTGTCTCGGCAATCCTTCTGGGAGTCATTACGCCACTGCTGCCTTCCATCTCCCCCGCTCAGGCCATTTGCACAGAGGTAATGTTTAGTTGGAGCCCTCTTAATTGGAATGTTGGTAGGGATACACAATCTATTGTTTATTAAACTTTATTACAATATCACTTTTCACAGCACTGTGATGGGCAGAGGCTGTGATATGCAAATGCACTGTAATAAATCACAATTGTTTAGTGCTATTAGCTGTTTAATCCAGATGTGCCAAATGAGTTTCTGTGAGTGATTTGAAGATTGGTAATCCATCGCAAACCAACAATGGTAAATTATTTTAGTAAAAATTAACGCAGGGAAGCACGACTCTCTGGTGGTCCTGAACATTGAAGAACAGGGTGAAAGAAGGCTAATAAGGTATGCAGAGAAACAGATGGACAACAGTCTAATTATACAACTACAAAGTCCTCCTGGGTGGTCACTGAAGCTGATGAAAATGAACAGTGCGTATAGAAACAAGGAGGTGGTCATAATGTTGTGGCTGCTTGTAAAGCAGTAAAATGAATCAATTTCAGACAGGCATCATGCTGGGATGTGATCTCTTGATTAACAACATGCTGCTGCATAATATATGTACATTACCAGTCAAAAGTTTCACAACCCATGTTGGGTAGTGTCTTTAATTAGGGCTGCACAATATATCGCTTCAGCATCCACATCGCAATGTGTGCATGCAGATCAGACACATCTCGGGCAAATCAGATCAAATATGTCTTGCTGTAAGGAAAATTCATACCGCTCTTATTTACCATGTCCTGTCTACCAGACTCAGATTAGAACTGATCAGTTTTGATGATTATCTTGACTTTGAATGAACAGAAGGCATTATTTATATCACATGATGGATCCGTGAAATTTGCTGTGTTTATTATTGCAGTATATGTTGCCGAACAATAAAATATTCCAATGTCAGGTGTTTTTGTTTTGTTTAATATGTTGAAGGTTAGTTTAATAAAAATAGCAGTACATATTTGTTGGTACCTTGTTTTGAACATTGTTTTTGTTGGAACCTGGGCTTTGAGATAAAGTTAGGGTGACGTAAGTGATTTGTCACTTTTGGCTCTGTTTCATGATGTTTGCATGCTCTTTATTGTTACTCGTTAGAAATATATGCTAAATGGAGAGGATGCAGTACAGTTTGTGTATGTTTGACGATGTAAACTAGTAAAGCAGTACCTTTTGTGGTGTTATTAGTGATATTGGCCCTTTTAAATAAAAGTAAGTATGATGAGAGTCATTGACGTTACATTAAATTTTATTGGCATAATGTCGGCCTGGCTTTCTTTCAGTCTCGCTCAAAAGCCCAGCATACACTCGTGCACCGAAACCGAGCTTTGACTGGAAGCCGCACCATGTTTCCAGCTGTGTGTGTTTGTGTGCACAGCAGCCACACTAATTGGAGCAGGTGTCGGAGGAGACTTCCTTGTTTGGGTGAAGACACCAACATGCAACAGCAATTAGCACACATTCATCTCATCGTCCCGTTCTTCCTATCTGCGTTTATCTCTCTCCCTTTATCTAGATCATCCCTCTAACTCCCTCATCCCCTCCTACCAGTTTCCATCTGCAGCTCGATCCCCCTTTTCCCTCTGCCTCCCATTCCATTTTCACATTTATCCAGGGTTTTATCCCTCCATCTCTCCGGATTCATGTTATCGCTCTCTCCCCCGTGTCTCCCTGCTCCTCTTCGCCCTTCTCAGTCCCCCATTTCCCTACAACATTCTTGCGTCTGAATAACACTCTCATTTCCCTTTTGTCCTGTCTGCTTTTCACCTCCATCCAGCTGCCTTCTCCATTCTTTATCCCTCCATCTTCTCACCTCCTTCATTACAACCCCAGCTCCATTTCTCACTTTCTTTAATCTTCTCCTTCATTTCCGTGTGTGTGTGTGTGTGTGTGTGTGTGTGTGTGTGTGTGTGTGTGTGTGTGTGTGTGTGTGTGTGTGTGTGTGTGTGTGTGTGTGTGTGTGTGTGCGTGCGTGCGTGCGTGCGCATGCCGTTCCTCCTCTATTCCATCTCCACCTTCCTCATACCCCCAGTAAATGTCTCTCCTATTTCTTCATCTGCCTTAGCACTGCTCTCTCTCTCACCATTGCTGCCCACATTCCACTGTCATTCCTCTGTGCATCCCTCTCTTCTCTCTGCCTGAGCAGTATGTGGTGCTGCTGTTTCTCTTTCTTTATCACTTCCTCTCTGTCTATCTTTTCACCCCTTCCTCACTGTAGGCAGTGCTCTGTATGAGGGGGAGAGTGTGAGAGATAGAATGGGAAATGGTGGGCAGAAAGAGAGAGAATGGGGAATGGTGGGCAATCGTAGTGAGTATATCCGTGTTGGTACCATGGACAGAGGCAGAGCCTTAAAGCCGTGATTCATGTGGCTCCAGCTCTGACTGCTAAATCACGTGTATTTAGCCATGTGGGCACCATATACGACAGCCCCACTGACCTTAGAGTAGGATGTGTACACATGCTGGATAAATCCCTAATAAGGCATCAAATTTATCTTCTGATGTCTTAATCAGATTCTTTTGGTTATCCTTCGTTACCCCTCATAGAAATGTCAACTCCAAGAAATGTCAACTGCTTTGTCAGGCTTTTTTATGCTTAATGCCCTGGGTGTTGCTGTGTAGACACTTGCGGTTCCTCTCACAAACCCCCTTAAAAAGTCACAACTTCTGCCTCTAAGCCTCTGAATATGGAGAAAGTGTCTGGGTAAGAAGTAGTGATGATGCAACATAAAAATATTCTCCCCCAACCTGCCTATGAATGTCCTTCAGAGTTTTAAGAGAGCAGTGCAGGGTAGATCACTGACCCGGGAGGCACCCCTGCCCTGTATAGTTTTGTGAAATCCCTGCATTAACAAACCCCCTGCGAATCTGATATCTGGGCTCGTTAATTAGCTAATTAGTAAAATCAGGTGTGTCGGGTAACATGGAAAGCTTTAAAATGTGCTGGGCAGGGATGCCTCCAGGACCATGATTTAGAAACACTGGGGTAGATGATTCATTGGTGTGTTTACAGGTCTTTGCGCCCTCTCCATTCAGATGATTACCTCATACTGAACATGTAGACCACCTACTGATTGGACAGAGGGTGGGAATAGGGCCTTGATTTTCAAGCCAGGTACTTGTTCAGCAGTTTTGGACATTGTGTCTCACGGTTGCATGAGACAAGAGACCGGTCTCTTTGGCCAATGTGTTCAAATTCCGAACCTTCTGCCAGAAAGCTGGGCCACTTTTGGAATGGACAGGGAGTATGAATAGGGTAGGGATTTTCGAGCCAGGTATTTCGGATCCCCTTGTTCAGCAATTTGAAGGATGAGCCATGAGAAAAGAGACAGGCGTCTTTCCATGACCTCTGCATTCAAATGCGGAACCCCCTGCCAAATATCTGGGCCACTTCCGGAAGGGAGAGAGAGTGGGAATAAGACTTGGTATCTGGTACATCTTGGTTACTGGAATAACCTTTCTGTATGACTCTCACTGAATGATAGGACTATGTTGAGCCAAATCAAGGGTCTGCCAGCTTGAAAAGCTTGGGAAATTCTTTACTGTGCAGAGGAATTAAAAACAATGGTAGGGATTGCTGTTGGTTGGGTTGTTGGACGCGGTAATTCACAGTTGGCCCAGTCACCTGAATCATTTACCTCACTCTACAGTCCACCGTGAGCCAGCGCTTATCATCAGTTTTTAAGAATGCACGTCGTCAGGTGATGTTTCATTGAGGTTTGAATTTCTCAAAGATGCATTGATGACATACTGCTGGCTGTTTTTGTCCTTCCCCCATCCTTTTTCCACACCTTTCATGTTTCTCTCCACCTGCTATCTCCATCTCTTTCCCATTACTGTTCCCCAAGTATTCACTCGCACTCATTTATGTAATGTAACTCATTCCTTCTATCTCCCACAAACACTGATTGGAAAACAGGCAAGAACATTGACCGGCCCCCACCCCCTCAGTCATTAAACCAAAAATGTATGTCGAAAAAGCACACGCAGTACACACAGGCATAACCCACACACACTCTTCCTCTTCCTTGCTTCATCAAACCACACCGCTCTAACCCTCCGAATATATTTCATTTTATTGATCAAATTTTCTATCGCACAGTACATCTAGTAGGTAATAATATATTTATATAAAACCTTTGTCCTTTGTACAGAAACGGTATGTTCAGCCCCACCCTGACGTCAAGGAGAGGCAATACAAGTGGGTTGTCCTTTTTTCCTTCTGTGCTGGCAGTCAGACAGCAAGTTAAACCATGCTGGAAAAAAAAAAGAAGACATGGACCAATCAGTCCGATAGTTTCAGCGGAGTCTGTATCCCTCACATATCTGAGGTGTTTCTCACCATCCCAGAGCTATATCTTTATTTCTCTCCTGGTACCACAGATCAGTTCTGTTTTAATTTAAAGTAGAAAAATATTTCTCAATCTCCCCCGACCCCACTCCCTTCCATACACAGTTCTTATTGCAGATCCCATCTCAGCTCTGCTGCTGAATGCGTTGGCGAGCAGGAGTAGTTTGATCTTCCAATTTTGTTCCTTGTGGAAGTAATGAGGGAACACTGACATTGCCATCCCTGCGATACTTGCCACAGAGTGTGCAACTGTTTTGAGACACACTACATATGCTTGTAAGTCCATGTTGTGGAAGATAGACAGCAGTTGACATAATTGGTGTTACTAGGGAAGATGTCATTTCCCCCTAACCAATGCAGTTGAGAGATCAAGAGCAAGCCCAGAAGATATGGATGTAAGAGGGCCATTCTTTGACTGCGACACACAGGGTTCCATTTCCAGTCTCGGTTCATGTAACCAATTTATATCCAAGTTCTTAAGTGCAGGGTTTCAGCATATAATTCAACGAAAGGGTACCTTCTCCTGTAGATAAGAGTGACCATCAAGTAGTCCAGTAAGTTCAGCTTTTGGAGTTCAACCCCTCCAATACTGCAGACCCATGAATATTCCAAGGGTGTAGTCCATTGTCCAGTGTTCCACAGTCTTCTGCCCTTTGCCGCTTGCCTGATTTGCCCCATTTTTACCCTTCCAGGGGGGTTCAGCATTTCCCAGCTACCACCTCCTGCTGTCATTCTGAACCAGTCTGTTATTTTCTCCAGTGTCAACCACCTATTGCTCTCTGCTCTTGATCTGTTCTGACCCACTCTTATCTCCCTTAAAGGATCCAGTGTTCCTTAACCTTCCATCACCTGCTCTCCAGCCAATCAAGTTCACTGGTTTATCCATGGAGGATCCCATGATCTCTCCTTAGCGCCCCCTACTGTCCATCCACTGCGGCCCAGTGTTATCTTCCCAAGTCTTCACTGTGGTATTCGTCCTCCCCGTCTTCCGGCATATCTTCTTCCTTGGGCCCCACCCAATCCCTCCCACTCCTGCCCCTCGAACCCTCACCACTGCCTGAGTGTGGTCCTCGATTGCTTTTTTTGTTGCTCTCTTCCAAATGCTGCACCTCTTACAGGGTAGTGTAGATATAGACGAAGACGATGACAAAGAGGTTGAGGAACGTCCCGATGATGCCCAGCAGAGCCAGGATGGACTCCTCCCTCTCCTCCTTCCCTTCGAGTGCTCGCACCTCCTCAATGCTGATGGTCGTCGTGCCCATCCTGAACACCCACCTCTTGCGCCCCAGTGTTTATCTATGAGAGAGAGGAGAGAGGAGTGAGGCTTGTGGGAAGCTTAAGAAAGCAAGGGACAATGTGAATGGGAGAATGAGATTAGACAATTCAAGAAAAGACAGGCAGACAATGGACTGGAATTTGCTAGCTGCCTTTTTTTTCCACCAGCAAATATGATGCGACTGCTCCCATCGCTCTGTCATTTAGTGGAGCTGGAGCACGGCACCCTACCTCGTCCAGTAGGGTTATAGATTCCACGTTCTCACGCAGAAAACAGCCTGGTGGCTAGCGAGAGCTGTCAGAGGCATGAGATGTGAGGTGTCACACATACTCATACAATCCACAGTAATCACTCAGCTGTGGAGCATGGGGAAACAAAACCGAGGCTATGTGCTACAGCCTTCCACCTCGGTGGTAGGGTACCACTGGGAGAGCAACAAACCCACCACCAGTACCAGTGATGAGCCACTGCGAAAGAGGACATGTTTTATAGGAGAATGTTTTATAGCAAATTAAAACTCTTCATCTCCTCCATACTCCTCGCCTGTCCATCATACATGGCATATACATTGGTGCTCTCTCATTCACTCTCTCATGTGCTCTCTCTCTTCCTGCACTTATTCCCAGGGGTAATGATTTATTTCTGTTAAAGTAAGCATGCAAGAGCGGGTTTTGGCATCATGGATTTTGGAATGTCATGTCCACAAAGAAGGTGCACACACACACACACGATGCGAGTGGAGAAGACAGCTAGGTACAGCTTGCACGGAGACTTACGAGAACATCAACAATCATAAACAGCCCACAGCTGGCTCGCAGAAAAAAAGAACACAGCAGTGGTTTGGAGGAGCCGACAGAGCGTAATGAGGAGAGGTGTCGAGGAAGGGTGAAGAGTGAGAATGGGTGACAATATTAGAGGCTTACCCTACAGTGTGTGAGGCTAGCCTTGGGAGGCACCATGCCCCAGGGTCCTCGCAGCAGAGTGGTCGCTGGGCCGGGGCCCACATGAGGGCCAGCTGGCCAACAGTCGGCCGTCCCCAAGCCCCGAAGCAAGAAAAAATCCACAGAAAGCAATGTGGAGAGAGAGCGCGAGAGCAGGTCTACAGCGGCATCTCCGCGAGCTGTGCTGTTGTGTGCGTTACGCAGAGCAGACGCCGCTTTCAGTCCCCAGCGTCCCTCCCCTCGCTCTCTTCCCTCTCTCTCTCTCCCTCTCTCTCTCTGCCCCTCTCTCTCACTCACATTGTCTCTGGGTCCTTGTTCCGTGGTCTTTATTTCCACAGTCTTAGCTCGGGTTAAGCCCCTGTGTTTGTTCCTGCTCTGGTCGCGCCTCGCGCTTCTTTTGTGCCGTTATTTGTTCTTTATCCACTGGCTGAGCAGCTAGCAGCTTTCAGCAGCTTTGCTTTCCTCTCCTCCCTCCTCTCCTCTCTTTCTTTTCCCTCTCTCTTTCTCTCTCTCATTCTCTTCATTCTCCCTCCCTTTCCCAAACACCACCACAGCCCCCTCCCTCTCACTCACATTCCATCTTTCTCCATCTCGTCGTTCCTTTCTCTCCCACATCCACACATTCATTCTCTCCTCCTTTGCTCTTTCTGTCTCTTTGACCCTCTTAGCAGCTCAAGAAGAACATCACACAGACTCGGTGACAAATGTATCCGCCCCCACTATCTCTCTCCCTCCCTCCCCATCTTCCCTCTCAGTCACCCCTCGGTCTCTTTTCTTTCCCTGCTTCCCAGGCTTTTCCCACTGCCTTTTTTTGTTAGCGGCAGAAATGTGATTAGCTCGTCTTTAGTAGCACTCCTTCTCACTTTCCCAGCAGTCCTCGCATGAGGCGGAGGTGTGAGGATCTACAGTGGAGGCTGCAGCTTCAAACCTATCACCCCCATCACTCTTCCACTGATTGCTCTGGCTCTCTGGAAGTCTCCTAGAGGTCTGGATGTGGCATCACATTTGAGCCATGGTCCGACAAAAAGTGCCGTACGCGGCATGACTGGTTATCGTGGGGGAAGGAGAGGAAGAGGAGGAGGCTGTCGCATGCTGTCCCACTCAGTGTTGCTGAGAGATGGGTTAAAGAGTGTTGGAAGACGTGCAGAGCTATTGGGAGAGGGAGGTTGGGGGGTTAGAAATCGGAGAAGAGAAGGAGAGCCCTCTCTGTGGACCTGTGCAAGAAGGGGGTTGGTATGCAACTTTGCTTGTGCAATGTCTAAATGGAAGTGTACATTTGGGTTTTCTATTGTTCCATTGTTTCACACACACGGCCCTTTATTACTGTGTAGAGGAGTGGTTGTAATGAGTGCTAAATGCTATCATAGTACTTTAACATACACCATTTGTCCTGCTCCTCTTCATAAAGTGGTTCCAAACAATGAACAGTACCTCCCATCCCACTTGGAGATGAAGGCATGACTTAATGTGTGTGTGTGTGTGTGTGTGTGTGTCTGTGTGTGTGTGTGTCTGTGTGTGTGTGTGTCTGTGTGTGTGTGTCTGTGTGTCTGTGTGTCTGTGTGTGTCTGTGTGTGTGTGTGTGTCTGTGTGTGTGTCTGTGTCTGTGTGTGTTTTAAAAAGACAGTCAGCAAGTTTGCCCAGCCGAATGACTCATTTCTGACCCCTTGAGGGATGTAATTGCAGTTGTTTTACTCACATATAAAGCCCACACTACAGTGGAGTGTGAGACACTCGCGCCAGCGAAAGGAGAACACAGACACATGAGCAAATAGTCAGTTGTTGGACAGACCCCAAAGGGGGTTGGGGTTCCCATATACCAGGTTCTTGATGTAAGCTGATGGAAGAATTTAATTAAGTCCTTCATCTACCAGCTCCTGCTTTTGTCTTCCCAAAGTTTTGGTGGCCTAACGTTCCCAAGAATTGGGTTTACGAGCTGCTTAGTTTGTAGTCTTTTCAGTTGCACGCAGCTGTGTCTGCTTAATTAGCCTCACATATTGACCATTCACAATCTGGCGTCTGAACTGGTCTGATTGGATGCTTACAGCAGCACTCCAGAAATGCAACAGCAGTGTTATGTGAAGAAGATATGTTTCTTCTCGTCTTCTGTTCCTTGTAATACTATAATTGTGTGATGCAACAAAAGAACCAATTTTGAGTCCATGAAGAACCATGTTTGTAATAGAGATGCACAAGTGCCTACAGTGCATTCAGAAAGCATTCACAGCGCTTCACTTTTTGTACATTGTTAGTGTATTTCAAAATGGATTCAATTCCTTTTTTCCCCTCAGAATTCTGCACACAATACCCCACAATAACAAAGTGAGAGACCTTTGTTTGAAATCTTTGTAAATATATTTAAATAAAGCATAAAAATAGAACATGTACAAGTTTTAAGAGCCTTTGCGCAAAGCCTCCAGTCATTTGAGTATGATGCTACGAGCTCGGCTGTTTTTGGGAAGTTTCTCCCATTCTTCTTTGCAGAACCTCTTAAGCTCCATCAATTATACGGTGTACTGTAATTTTTAGATGTCTCCAGAGAGGCTCAGTCAGGTTGCAATGTCTACTATGGGACCTTAAATAAACAGGTGTGTCTTTCCAAATTATGTCCAATCAACTGAATTTACCACGTGTCCAAACAAGATGCACCTGAGCTCAATTTTGAGTGTCATGGCGAAGGCTCTAAATTCTTGTTATAATTCTGTTTTATATTTTTTAATAAACATTTCTCACATTGTCATCTTGGGGTGTTGTATGTAGAATTTTGAGGGATATAATGAACTGAATCCATTGCAGTAAGCCAGTAACGTGCAAAAAGTGAAGAGCTGTGAATACTTTCCGGATGTACTGTGGTACCCAACCCTGTTAGGACCTCCCCCATCACATACAATGTTACCGACATTGGGAGGGTGAAGACGAGCACGTTACCTCTGATGTGTGAAGCCAGCCACGTCCAACTGTGCCAGCCAGCACCACTGGGACAGACTTCAGCTGCTGATGGAAACATGACCCAGGATTTGAACCCGCAATCCTCGGATCATTGTGCTAGCTCAGCTTGTGCTGAGCCCCTCAGAGCCTATGAAGAACTCTTTAAAGGTCATTTTATGTAAAGGTCTTTCTTTCCCATTTACCCACATCTCTGCTACAAGCCTCGTTCTTTATGAAAGCAGAAGTTGTTCTCTTTGGCATCAGTTGCATCACGTTTATTTTAGGAGTGTACTTGAATTTGTTTTAATAGCACAAGCATGTCCATCTCTTACTTTGTCTTTCCCCCATAGCAAACATAACCAACCCCCTCGAACCACCCATAAAAACGTATATCACTGTTATGTGTTCACATAAATAAGTTGTTTTTCTACCATTAACCCTCCAACCCTTGGCACTGCCCCAATCAATTATTTATTGTTTCAATCTGGAGTAATCTTGGCCCAGGGGAACAGCGGGCTGGAATTACAAAGGGTCAATAAAAGAGCCTTGGCTGCCTCTGATGGTCAGATCTCCAGTGTCCTAAGCTGCTGTCCACAGCATACGGAGTACTTCTTAAAAGGAGATGGTCCAGCTACAGAGCCATTTTAAGTTTGAGGGATCTTGGTAGATTTGATTGTACGGTGCACTCTGCACACAGTTGATCTGGTCTTGAAAGCTGTTGAGCTTTGCTGTAAAGTCCAGAGAGCCAATCGAGAGAGACTGTTAGAAAGCTGAATGGTATATTTGGACTGAACAGCCAGTGACCTCACTGTACTCTACTCTGTATTCCCAATGTTCTCATGTTATTGTGGAAACGTGTTTTTTTTCTGAGCAGTGGAGTAAAGTTCTTACGTACAGCAAAGAGAACGTCTGATTTCAGTACTGCCCCTTTCTGTCCCTTTTAAGCTCTATTCAGATGGGATTAGTTTAACGTGTGAAATATATGACCAGTTCACACAGGAAAAGAAAACATGGGATAAATGACTGAGGTGGGAGTGGCTGCTCTGTTTGCATTGCCGCCTTCTCCAAAACATGAGTAATTTGTGGCTTGACCACCACGCAGTATTTGAGAATTATGAGTAATCATAAAACCCATTACTGCTTATAAAAATTTAAGAAATAACTCCGCTGCATTGACCGTATGGAATGGCCATTTTGTCCACAGGTTCAGCAGCATTCGGAGTAGATACAGACCTGAACAAACTGAGGTATCCATGCCACATATAACTAAAAGCAATGCCTCTTCGAACACATCAGTTTTGAAAAATCTGGCTGAACCCTCACTCCTTTCCTACAGGATATAGGGAACATTACCTACATCTCAGTTCACACGGGACTCGTTTAAGGGGATATTTTTCAGCTTTTTTTTGTCAAACAGTCCAGGATTTTTACTGACATGGGAATGCACAGTTGGGAAAAATGACTTACATCGCGCACACAGATGACTAAAATCACTGGGGGTCTCGGTAAAATGACTTTACCCCACCAGCCCATGTTAAACTAATCCTGTCCGAATAGGGCTTCAGAATAAGAGTGAGAAACCTCAGGCAGGGGAACACCGAACACCTCTTTCTCTGATAATTAGAATCCACATGCTTCAATCAGCATAATAGTAAAAGTGCATAGACCTATTAAATGAAATGATCCTCTTGGCTAATTCCCCTGCTCCTAATGTAGAAGAAAGTGGTGCTCATGCTGGTTTGTTGCACTGGAGGGAAATCAAAAGGTCTCTGGAGAAGGCAGGAAAGGCGACGTGTTCAGAAACTGCATATTGGCTTGTTTACTTGCGATTAATAGTATTTTGACTTTTCTCGTCCCCATTATAGATCAATAGATATTAACAGTTGTTGGTGATGCGTCAGTGACTGCTGGACTGTTACTAAAATGTAATGAAAACATGTTGCTCAGTTTAGTTTATATAAGCCTGAGCTTTCGCTCACTCCGAGCTCCCATTGATTTTCCATTAGCTACCAGATCTGAGCACCCGGGATGAGTTTTTAATTCATTTATTTTCTTTCTTATTTGCTTCTGCCTCAATCCTGTGTCCTTTGGAGTCTTCATTAGCTGCAGAATTGTTCTCTGCCAGATTTGTAATGGTCAGGGTTTGCCTACTGTAAAATCTCTGGCTGCCTAATTTAGTGTTGTTAATATGTAAGTACAGATGTGACCAGTTTTACGTTTCTTTAAAGACCCAGCATCTTAGTGTTGCCTGCTGTTGTCCCTACGCAAGCATCATCAGCACTAGCTGTTAGATGTTCCTTGGATTAACCACTATGTGTAGATGCCATGGTTCACTATCGAACCACTAACTTGCTTCTAAGAGTAACACTTCTTTGCTTTTTTCCTCCATATTTAGACTTTATCCACAGCAGGTATCTTTGGATGCCGTGGGACTCTTTGACGCTTGAGTAACACTTGTCAAGCCCCCCTCCTACGAGGACGAGTTTTTGACATGAAGGAACTGCATCCTGGCCACGTCTCATGGCTTGCCCAGATGCACTGCCCTGAGGGAACTGGCACGGCTGCCAACGAGCAGTCCCAATTACGGAAAGTTCAGTTATATGGACTACTGGCTTCTATTTGCAGAGCCCTGACAGCGAGTCCAGTATCTCCTATTGCTTGTTACCATTGCATTTGAGAACTTTTGACAATTATTTTCCGTTTCCTGACGTGCCACCAACGATGTTCTTTGAACTCAGGTGCGTCTGTCAGAATGCACACTGCAGTGTAACAGGCTTCCACTTAGGCCAGTCATCTTTCATTTCATCTGTATGAGAGGTTTTGTTGCAGCGATTGTTGCTGCACTGTCTCCCAACAGCCTGTCTACTCACTTCTTTGACCATCTCAGGTCTCAGGAAGCACTCCAGCATGGGGAGATAGAATCTGTTGCTGGTTCTTTGTGGTTGGTAATATCTGCAGGCCAGAGAACAGCATTGGTGTTATTGTAAAGTAATTTAAGGTGCTGATAAAAAAAACACTCCAGCTTGAACCTACGTTTTTCACAATGATGCACGTTCTCTTTAAGACTGGACTGGAGTTTCATATATACATGAGCTTGTGAACATAGAAGCAGAACTGCTGTCCAACAGGAAGCAGCCTTTCACTAATGTATCTTCTCCATCCTCGAGCGGATGATTGCTTTAGGATGGTGTTTCACAGCTTGAATTTGGATGCAGTTTGGGATTTGACTCATTTGTTCTTTTAGGAGTTTGCTTTGAAAGTGTCATTCAAATGGAAAATGCCGTTCGCAGCCCACAGTTTCTCGTGTCTTGGATTGGTGCCTGTGTTGTTTTCACTAGATGAATTCTTGTTGCTTTTAACAGCACTTTTCTGACACTTTTCTTGGCACACTAGGTTGTGTCATTACAGGTATATTAACCTTTTTCAGAAGGAGTGTTGGACCAAAGGACTACTCTGTCCACAAGTAAGGAGTCTTGGCACTGGTTTTCTTGTTTCCCAGCTTCTTGAAGGGAAAGAATTGTTGTTGGAAAGAGCCAGGGTTCTATGAGTCGCTTTTAAGAGTCCTGGGGCTAAGCACCTATTTATTTGTAGGCTTTATTTGTCTTTTCTGTCTCTTTTTTGACAAAGCATTATGTTACTTTGCAACCTTATTCCGCATACGTCCCTGGTGATTAACTTTGTGGTGTTTTTGCCTGCTTTCTCTACCGCCAAGCTTTTTCAGCCCCATGCCATCCTGGGACTCCTGCAGCTCTCTCTTGGCTGATCTCACATGCGTACCCTCAGGACTTTGCAACCGATCCAGAATGTAGCACCAGAGCTTGTCTTCAAGTTCAGCCATGTCATTCTTTAACTGTGTTCTCTTCAGCGGGTTACTGTTGTGGCCTGCAAAAGCCTTGACTCTGGCCTAGAAAAGCCTTGACTTTGGCCTACAACGCAAGACCACCTAGACCAGCCCCTTCCTATGTGATGGCAGTGCTCAAAACCCAATCTGTAGAGCTAGTACAGCTAGATGCATTGAAATAAAGCATCTACACTTCTCTGTCCTGGCACCAAGGTGGTGGACGAAACTCCCCCTGGTATCAAACGACTGAAGACTCATTTCCTACAAGAGCACTTAGTTGAGCACTTATCTTGCACTTGTTAAAGGTGTGTGATTGCACTTAAATGTCTTGTTTATTGGTTTCTTGTGCCCATGGACTCTTGGGAGACTCTCACAGTGTGACTGCCTGTTGGGTACCACCTAATCTTAGATGCATTAGAGTGTATATTCGCCCTGACCTTAGTAGAGAGTAACCTTGACACCACTGGTACATTGTGGTATTGGGGTGATATTCTCATATGTGAAGGTGAGTGAACTGTTTGAAAGCGAATGCGTGGTAATGTTGTGACCTTGGTTCCTGAAGAGGCGGAACGAGACCTCATACCACCGAACCATTCTGCTTGCATTCAGTAAGGTATAATGCACACTCGATCACTCCATCTTTGATTCCTGGGTGAGGATCCTCAGGTGACCCAGATTAGCTATTTGACATTGTTTTCTTGGAACTACTCTTTGGTTACCTTGACTTTTGTCATCTTCCTCTAGGTATATAGGAAAAAGAAACGAGTCACCTTGCATGTTTAAGGTGGTAGCAACTTCAGGCTCCTGCAGATGGCACTACACAAGGATGATCAGACTGTAAATAACTGTGGGGGGTGCAATGCAATTCATAAATTGAGAAGAGGAGATACAGTGCGGTGAACATCATTCAGTGTGTGCAAAATGGGTCAGTGTTGATAAGTTAGGCCATAGTGTAAAAAATGCAATCACTCCTCTTAGCCAGTTATTAACGTGCTTTGTGACCCATTTTTAACACTTCAAACAAGACATTCACTGCACCATACCACTTCTTCTCAATCTATGAATCAGGGTTCACACACCGCAGGTATTTATAGGTCAATCATGGTTGTACAACACCGTCTGCAGGAAGATTTCTTGTTCATGAGAGTTCAGTGGGTCACCACTCTAATCTTGTTGCTGTATTTGATGGAGAGAAATAAGAGTGGGTGTTAAATAGCTCATCCTCTCACCCTCTGAGCTCAAATCAAAAGCAAAACTGAGTGAACGATGGGGCGTGGAAGGGGTGAAGGTGGTGGCCTAATGGATGTGTGGATCCAACAAATTCTTTTTTACCATCTTCCTTTAATATCCTATAAAGATCCTGACCTACACAGATCCACAGTTTAGCGCCCCCACCCACCTATTCATGTTTCGCTTTACGTCACTCTCAAGCTGTAGCACGTCTCTTACCTTTTTCTTTTTTTGACCACTTGTCCACTGTTGAGGCTTAGTGGCACATGGACACACCTTCGTTGCCTCCATCCTCTGATTTATGCGTCAGGCTCTGCTTCTTTTTACAGGTGCCCTTTAGAAATCCCTCTCTCCAAAGGCTTCCTTCTTCTGTGTGCGCCCGGCCAGTGTGAAATACCAAACGCCAGTCTGGCAGGCTGTCAGGATTAATTATGACCTATTGTGCATCTATGAGATGAAGAGGAATGGGGGAAGGTGTCCGCCTCTACCTAAGGATGGAGCAGGCCGAGTTCGATGGAGGAAGGACTGAAGCTGCGTGGCGGAGCACATCATTAAAATGAGTCTATTGAAGGCAGTGACAGGATTTGAGGATTTCTGTCCTGTTATTAACCTTTGGAGTTCACATTCAGCAGTGCTGATTGTCCACTACTCTTGCTAAGGCTGGTGAGGTCAGAGGCAAGCGTGTGCTTATTTATCGCTGAGCTTCTTACAGTCAGACCAGTATTTTAGTTTCTTTCCTCGCAGTAACTCTCTAATTCTAGGTACCACTAAAGCAGGTCTGGTGCAGTTTTATTCGGGCTGCCATCTGTGTCCATTGGAACATGAACACAAGTTCAATATGTTTATCTGCACTCTTAAAAATAAGGGTGCTTCGAGTAGTTCTTTGAGTGATTCCTCGGAACAAGGGTATTTAATTAAGATGTAATCCACTCAAGCCAACGTCCAGAGCGCCATAATGTCAGACTTATATTATGATTTAGTGCCATATCCTGTGTACTGAAGTAGTGTAGTACTTCAGATTACAGTACAATTACAATTCAGCACATTGATCTGGACCTGTTACAGGGGCCAGATTGAGGGAGGAGAAAAATGATTTCCACAAGATTGAATCAGAACATTATTTAAAAACCTTAAATCTCATTTATTAGATCCCTTCAGCTCATATCTTGCTCTGTTTATATCCCAATATCGGTATAAATATCTATATCGCCCAGCCTTAATACAAGCCTATTCTTGATTGAAGTTTTTGCATTTTCTCATCTCTTCTTCCTCAGTGGAGTCACAGCACTCATCAGAATGGACCGATCTGATTGGCTGATTGGTGACACATGTACATTGCATGTGATTGCTGTTAATCCTGTGCCGTAAGGCTAGAAAAGTTAAATTAAACAATATCTCAGATACATTATTATTGTATCTATTATTATTATAATTTGATATATTAATTTAAATATCTACCAATATTTTATCCGTCATTGGTCCAGATCCAGAGAGGACAGTGTCTGGATCACAGTTCACCTGTTAGTCGCATCTGCCTTAGAAGAACCACCAAGAACTAAGTTTGTAATGGTATTAAAGACTTGAGATGAAGGTTGTTTGGACCGGCACATCTCATCTGGCATATCAAAAGCAAAGTACAGTAGAAGTGGTTCTTCTATGGCGTCGCTTATTTGCAGAAAAAATTGTGTGCAAAAAAAGATTGACATCTGATCCAGCACTACGCATGAAGGAGATGTAGTCGTAGGGGAAAGGTTGTGATTATAATGATGGTCCTGAATGTAATTAATGGGAAGGAACGTGCTACATGTCTTTTTCGCATTAGATGGAGATCTTCCAGCTTTTTGTAGCACAGCAGATTTACAGCCGTATGGGCACTCACTTCAGCCTGCTTCAGCTTTGCATAAACAAGCTCCTGCTGCCCTGTGGGTCTTTCCTCCTCTGTTTAATTCCAGCTCTGAGAATTCCTGTAAATTGGAAATGTATTTCTGCCCTGACACATTCACTTTTTGATTCTAGCCCAATGTGCAAATGATGGCATATTCTCATGTGGCTGTAGATGCTCTGATGCATCAAGGGGTTGAAGTCAGTGAGCAGTTCAGTGGCTGTTACACACGATCTAAATACCTTGAAGTGTTCATCAAAAGCAACATGCTGTCATGCTGTCGACAGGTTGAATATGATTAGGAAGAAGGATTTAAGTTAATTGCAGACGTGCAGAGACGTGGACGGATGAAAGCTGCAGGTGGGTTGTGTGTGTGATGTTTTTAGAGTTTGATCTGGAGCTTGTTGCAGCTCCATTTGCTGAAACATTTCATTTAAGCCATTATAATGAAAGGGACACACATTGTTCAGAGTATCTTCCTGCATATCTGTCACATATTTTGCGCAGATTTGTATCCAAGATCTGCTATGAATAGCCTAAAGAATTTATGGCAGAGTAAATATTAATATAGAATACATTTCATTTAGAATATGTTTGATACATGCAGTTCTCAAAATGATGCCACAATAAAAACCAACCCTCGTATAACAACGTGGTTTACAGTGGTTTGGGGGCTTATGCAGACTGCAATCTGGCTTTCATTTAGCCTTATTAATGCACAAAATGCATATGCAAAAGAATTCATATCTTTCAGTGGAAATCAGTGTAAAATTCATTCTATTCATTATTTAATTTGGAGCATTTCTATAAGTTTGAGACCATTTAAAGACCATCTACCATAATCAAATTGTCAGCAGTCACACCAAAATGTCATTTTAACTGTGAAGCATGGTGGAGGTAGTGTCTTGGCTGTATTGCTGCCTCAGTGCCTCACTGATACAGTGCTAAGGACAGTGTTGAGATTAAAACATGAAAAAAAAAAATTGACTTTCGAGTTTTGAATGATGAAGTGTTTTGTATTGTGATTCAGTCTCAAACCACACTGACTTGATGCACAGCCTGCATGTTGCTATGGGTCAGATCCGGCACCCGTCAGGACAGCTTGTCGTTTGTGGCTGCATGCTCTCTCTCCCTCTCGGAGAGAGACAGGAGTGTGAAAAGGGGATGGAGATGCGCTCGTCTTGTTGTATCGCTCGTTCTGCTGCATTATTGATGGGCGAGCTTGGCTGAGCCGGCTGTGTCTTCATGGCAGGCTTTCCACTGCTGTGCTTCAGTGCCATGTTGTGCTCTTTCTCTTTGTCTTTCAGTCCTTTTCAGTTTCTGCTTTTCACTTTTTCTATGTCAATGCAGCACCTGTTCCACCTCTCCAAATCTTCACCCGTCTGTCTGTGCTTTTTCAGGTGGCGGTACGGTACGGGTGCAAATTCAAAGTTAGAGCTATATATGTGTCCCTTTTCCATCATCATACATATATTGTTATTAATCACCATCAAGTACGTAACGGCTTGATGGTCTCAGGCTTAGGCTCGCAGCATGGATAACTGCTACTCACATTTTACACAGCCTTTTATTTGACATTAGGGCTAGGTAATATTAGAAAAATCTCATATCTTGATATGCTTAGAAATATGATGCAATTAATTACTAATACTTTGCCATTACACTTTGTTCAGGTGTTTATGTGCCATAAATGGTGTAAACAGTAACGTTTACAATGTTTCTATGACATAATTTGAACAAGACTGCTGGAATTAACTCGTACACAGATCACCTGCATAACAGATGTGATATTACTGTATGTCCAATTATTTACATATTGAATAAAATATATTTTGATATTTACTATAAATTGCCCCGGCCTAGTGGTACAGTCTTGGAGGCCCCACTCCATGAGGACCACCCAAAAACAGCATGGATTTGAGGGTACAATTCAGGTTGGTTGACCACGAAAGCAATGCCAAGTTGAAGGGTTCAAAAGTGTTGTGTGTTCATGTTGTATTTGTAGAGCACTGGAGCTCACTTCTGTGGTAAAGCAAAGGCTGATGAGTAAATTGGGGTGGTTTTCCACTCCTCTTATACAGCATGTCAAATTGTACTGTTGAAGCTTTTACCTTACCCTTGAGGCAAAAAGTAGAAAAAAGAAATTGTGTATTCGCTAGTTTTCTGTCCTTTTAATGACCATGTCATTGAGAAGCCTACAGCCATTAGGCAGGAGGAGAGTTCTTTATAGATGTTTTCCATCCTTCCGCTGAAAGCTTGGATTCATAAGATTCACCGAATGCTAGGGACAAAATCTTTCACTTATTTGCCTTGCTTGGTTCAAAAACACGGCAGATCAAGAGGTAAAGCCTTTTGAGTGTCAGCCGGAAGGATGGATGAAAAAATTGGAAGAATTGTAAGGTATTTGACTGCTAGATCATGTGGTCTGATATACGTGGGTTTGGTTTTTATAGTGCTTTAATGTTTAATGCTATGAACATGCGTGGTTCCATGCCCACCTGGCTGACCAGCATCACCAAGTATGGTGATGTATATAATCAAAGGCAAACGTTACATTACGCTTCTCAAAAGCTAACCAGCTTGCTGACCATCATAAGGTATGTTTTCTCTAGATGACCAGCTTCTCAACCACCTTGACCAGCTACATTTACTTTTATGGCATTTAGCAGATGCCCTTATCCAGAGCAACTTACAAAAGTGCTTTACTGTTCACTTTGATATCCTTAGCTAGTAGACGAGGCTCAAATCCAGAATCCAAATTCCTCACACAGCTGAAGCAGGTTTTCAGTTGGATTTTGCAGGAAGGTATCAACTACTTTAAGTTTCTTTTCCTTTTCAGCAGGTCAGTAGCAAACCCAACATACATGCTGTTTTCATCCGTTTTATCAAAGGGTCAATCTCCCACGAATTCATCCGTAATTCCAGGATATTTTTATAACTTGCTCTACAGTTCATGTAAAAACCCCACTGTCCTTCGGTTTCTCAAATACTTGTCTGAACTGCTCATTATGACACGTTTCATGACTGTCCAACAATTTTTAAAGTTCCCAAACAATTTGCAGCCGCAAGTGCACTTGCGCAGAACATACTGAAACCTTATGATTGGGAATGCAATCGGATACAGGTGTTTACATGGCTACCTCGTCCACCCCGTTCAGTCGCATAGAAATTGTAATCGGAATGGCCTTAATTGGACTACTCTATTCTGATTGAAGTGTATACATCATAATAATAATAATAATAATAACAATTATAATTATACACATAGTAATATGAAAGTTAGCATAAAATTAGCTAAGGTTGGATGTGTTGCAAATCACTGTGGTTAAGGTGCACAGTTTTCCAGTAAGGAGCATTTGCCCCCACAACATTCCTAATGGAGGACTATTTGCTTTGTCTTATGGATGGATGGGATATAGTGGGCTTATGATATACACCATGTTTTATTTATGATTGGTAATACAGGGAAACCCGTTGACTGCTGGATGACAGAGCAGCGTGTGGTTTGTGCTGCTGACGGATTCTATTTATGTATTGATGGTGTGCTATATTGTGTGGGTGTGTATTGATGGCAGGTTGTTATTGTGTGAGGTGTGTATTGATGGTGAGTTAGAGCAGAGGGATTGTGCAACTCAGTCTGGCTCCAAATCCTTCGGCAGGATTTACAACTGTTCCACAAAGACAGCACCTGCCACCCAGCCTTTTCCCTCTGTTCTAAAAACCTCACTGTCTCTGTAAAGGTTGATGTGAGACACCTTGACTCAGTGTAAGTCAGCAAAGAAATGGAACAGTGAGACTGACACACTAATGAGTGTGTGTTTTTGTGTGTGTATGCGTGGAACTGAGAAAAGATGAATACATCTCGAGGGTTTCTGTGTCTTTGTGTCCTGGCTGGCCCAGTTCTGTTCTAAAATAGACCCCAATTCGTATGGGTTTGTTAAACCCAGACCTTTGAAGAAGAGTCTGAGGAACCTATTAAAGGGCTAACAAGCTTGATAAAGAGTTTATAACAGGTTATATTTTCACGCTCACACCATTGGATGCACATTTATTTGAGTCATTTTCAGCTTGTTGGACCATGCCATTCCGAATCTAGGTGCATTAATATGGACTTGCTACTTCTTTGCACCTTGAACAGCCTCCACTCTTCTGGGAATGTTTTCTGCAAGATGTTGGAGTGTGTCTGTGGGAATTTGTGACCATTCTATCAAAAGAACATTTTTGAGGTCAGGCAATGATGATGAATGAGAGTGCCTGGCTCACAGTCAGCGTTCCGGTTCATCCCAAAGGTGTTTGATGGGGTCGAGGTCAGGGATCTTTGCTGGCAGGCATATGGTGGTTCTCCAGATCAAACTCCTCAAATGATGTCTTCATGGACATCACTTTGTCCACAGGGGTCTGCTGGAAAATGTCTTAGAATTAACATCACCTTTCACTAAAACTAGCTTAGAGATCTAAAAACTCAAACTCTGAGAACAACCTCAGTTTATTTTTCTCCTTTCACCAGAATCTGCCGAGCTCACATTCATACATCTGAGTACACAGCATCACGAGTAGTGATCTGAGGCATGAATTCTCATATTGTGAAGCATGCTTGAGCCAAAGTTGCTTTTGTCACTTCACACCATTTCACAATAATAAGAATAATACTTGCCACTGGCTGGGGCAGCTCTAGCATGGCAGACGTTTCATGAAACTTATGAGAAAGGTTGCAGCTCATGACGGTGCCATGTTTACAGCTACTGAACTCCTGAGCCCTTTATAGTGATGGTGTTTATCTATGAATGCAAAATCACATTTCTTGTCCATGTATTCCTGATCTACTAAGCATTGTTTAATGTGTAGCCTTAAATTTGACTTTATTTCGACTTAATCCATAGAGGGTTTGTTTTTTTTCCAGGCTGGGCGTGCATACTATTGTAATTGTCTAATAAGCTCCTCCCTTCGGTCATCTCTCTGTCTGTCCTACTTGTCCTGCTCATTCCCATCCCATTCTGGAAGCTTTACTTAGCCTGGAATGGCCCTGGAGACGTTGAGAAGGTCATGCTGGACTCTTGCCCACGTCCTGGGTGCACGGGCTAGCGCTGTTTATCATCCACCCAATCGGACATGGCTCTGAATGTCTGATGAAAGAGAGAGGGAGCTGAGAGAGATGTGTATTTGTGTGCAGTAAATCAGTTAGCGTCTGAATGAAATGATGCTGAAGGAGAGATGGACTAGAACAGGAGGAGCGCGAGGAGAATGCACAAAACGGACTGACATTGAGGGACGAGGAACCGGAAGGCCAGTTCAGAATGACGAGAGTGGAAGAGTGGAAGGTGCCGTGCACATTTTCTGCACAGGTTTGAGCACCTCTGCTCAAATGAATGGCTTTTGTTGATAATTTAAATGAAAGAAGTGTGTTTACTGGAAGGTTCTCTTTATTGGCCACATTTAAGACAAATGTGGCTTTGAAATGATCACAAGCGTGTCCAGACTGTACATATTGTATATTTACATCTGTTTGGCACGCTCATATAGAGGCTGATGTAGAATTTGATGGTGTTACTGAGGTGCACAGTAAGAATGGTTCTTTAAAAGTACTGAAAGGGGTTCTTTGACTCATACCTTTTAAACTGTTCAGTAGAGAACATTGCTGTCCACTGTGTGCTTTGGGCCAATCATCACACCCCCACAGTACACAGTATGCCCCCTTCCCTACACATAAGCCCTGAAACGCCTGCACACATTTATATTCTTTCACACACACTGATGTTTACCTTTCACCCCTCTGTTCAGATTGGCACCTGCAGTTGGGCTGGACTGAGCTGCTTTGGCTCTGCTTCGGTTTGGTTTGATTTGACCACACTTGTTTGTTTGCTCAGTTCGCCACCAACCCCCTCCCTTGTGGTCTTATCCATGAGGAACATCCCCTGTGGCCGACACACACACTGAGCACAGCGGACACATGCCACACCAACTTCAGCAAACACACAAACAAATGTTCAGCAAGCGGACCGCCCGCTTAGCCCTGACCCAGTGCAGCTTCAGTCATTTAGCCTCTCTCACACTGCCTTTCTCTCCCCTCTTTCTTTACTTTCTCTCTCCTTTCTCTCATTTTTTTCCTCCATTACACTCTCGTACTCCCACTCACTTGCTCTCGTTTTCATGCAGTCTTTCTGATCCTGTTCCCCTTTCATTTTCTCTCAGTATTTCTTTCATTTTCCAAATTTCCTTCTTCTGTTAATTTTGCGCACTCCATCTCTCTCACATGTGCAATCACTCAGTTGCTTTCTTTCATTCTCTCTCTCTCGCATTTTCTCTCTTGCACTTTCTGTCTCTGGTGGTCTTTCACTCGGCCACTCTCTCTTTCGCGCTTTCACTGTAACTCTTGTGCTCTTTCTTTTGCGCTCTCTCTCTCTCACGCGCACGCTCTCTCTCTCTCTCTCTCTCTCTCTCTCTCTCTCTCAGACCTGAACGTGTCACAAATGGATTACGGATGTCCCCCCGCATCCCCCCCCCCACCCCCTAAAGCACTTAAGCGCACAAAGACCCCTCACACATCACAGTCAAGCAGCACAGTGTCCAGCAGAGAGAGTGAGGGGCAGAGGCAAGGATCAGTACTAAAGAGGGTTTATGGGTCAAATGGACCTCTATAGAGACTGAATTTGCTCTTCTGTGATCGAACTTGATACATTTGTTCAGCAGGAAAGGGTTGTCATGTGGGATTCAGCTGACCACACTCAACCCTCTTATGTGATTGACCAAGTGAAAGAAGTGTACTAATGTTTGGTCAGTCTATGGCTTGTTAAAACTGACAATTTCAACTCATTCAGTTCCACAAAGGAGTTTTATAGATGGAGTGAGATGTTGAAACTGTTTCTTTGGGTCAGTGTTAGTGTGAACGTTTGGACCTGAACTGTGTGTAGGAATTTATTAAAGCATGTCCACACAGTCCGTAGAATTTTAAACGTCTCTTTGGCCTGAGCATCATAATAAGCCTCATACCTGCAGTTGAGATTAAATTTACATCCCTGTTTTATGAGTAGACCCACTGTTTTGTCCAGGCTTTCGGGGTTCCTCTTGCACCTTTTCCTGTCTAAATGTTGCAGTTTTTAATTTTCTCTAAAAGCCATGATGAACGAAAAATAATGTTACGGGTGTGTTGCACAAGGTAGAAGCAAGTTCCAGGGATATCACGTTACGTTACTCCTTCTCTATTTGGAGATTTTGTTTGATAGCCAGTGGTAGAATTGATCATACTGCTGCCTGTGGATCAAGTGGATCAGTTGCTGGTTTGTGCTTGTTGTCTGGTCATCTTTATGATTAATGATCAGTTTTCCTCTTAGGCCTGCTCTTTCTTATTTTTCTTTACTTGGGCAGAAGTTAGGACCATTGAAGCCCATCTCTGGTCATTCTAGGGAAACCTTTCTCTTTGGGCCCAGCTTGGCTCTTGGTAGTAATTCAGTCACATCCTGCTGGTAGAATCACATCAGCTGACAAGTCTCATACATTATAGAAAAGGGTGAATTCATTATTAAGTGGGGGAATGTAATGTGTGTGTAAACTGTCGTGGTTGTCTCTGCTTTGATCCGAAATTGATCATTAAAAGATTAGTTCCGGTTCTAAGTTTAGCTGTGCTGATTTTGTGGACGTAGAGCATCTTCTCATAATGGTTTCAGGTGGTTTTCATGGACCTTTCCTGTTTATTTCTTGAAATATCAGTGCTCGGCGTCATGAGCCTGGGATTGAATTCAGCTGAAATGATCTGACCACTGTCTTTTTCTTTCTTTTTTTTTCTTCCCTCTCTCAGTGCTGGATATGGCTCGTCATGTACCACTCTACCGTGCTCTGCTGGAGCTCTTACGGGCCATCTCCACATGCACAGGTCTGGTGCCACTGCTGCTGCCACTCTCAGGAGATGCCAGCGAAGAGGAGGAGGACGAGGAGCGCTCAGAGAGCCAGACATCAGTTGGCATGCTGTTGGCGAAGATGAAGACTTGTGTGGACACCTACACCAACCGCCTCAGGTAAGTGTCCAACTGTTGCTCATTGACTCTCTCATGAGCATGCATGTGGTATGGTAGGAACAATCTGACACTTGTAATGTTCATGTTTTGAGCACATTGAGTGAACATCCAAAGAGCAGGCTAGAAAAAGTAAGTGAACTGTTTAATAACCTGTAGTTCCTGTTTAGTAGCGAACACCTACACTAAACATTTCTTGATACTTCAGATAAGACATTAGTCCTGACCGTTCATCCCTGCAGATGTTTCAGTTCCCCAAAACCTTGTGGGATACATCCCTTCAGATTAGGTTAACGCATCTAGATGGAGTTATGATCAGGGTTCTGACTTGACCATTCCAAAACAAATCTTCTTCTATTTCAGTCATTTGGCAGCTGATTTGACTTGTGTGATTTGGGTAATTATCTTGTTGCGTCGTCCAACATTTCACCAGCTTGAGGTCATGAACTGCTGGCCTGCAAAATGTTTAGATAAACCTTTTGAATTTGTTATTCCCGCAGTAATCCCAAGGCACTCAGGCTTTGTGAGGCAACAAAAGCAGCTGCAAGCCACAATGCTTTCCCAACCGTGCTTCACAGTTAGTGGGAAAAGCGTTTGTGCCTTTGAATTATTTAAATTTCCTGTGTCGTCAAAAATTGAATATGAAAAAGTTAGAGTTATGTAGACTTCCCGGACCATACATAGGACTTCTCATGTATCAGTGTACTTACAGTACAAGACAGCCCATCACAATAGAGGTTGTTTTGCATATTGTCACATTAACTCAAAGCCCATTTATCTGTCGGTTATTAAGGGATAAAGAAAGAAAATGTAAGAAAAATAAGAAAATGTCCTAATGTTTGTGGACACCCATTCCGACAACCATTGCATCCACTGCTGACATAGATGTGCAAATGCACACACACAGCCTAGTCCCTGTAAAGATGTGTTGCCAATAGAATAAGACTCTCTGTGCAGATTGCAAACATGAATCTAATGGCACGGTGTCTAATGCCAGGCGTGGGCTAGAAGAATATAAAGTAGAGGTAAAATAAATTAACATAGAACCAACTGGAACACATTTATGCACAACAGCAGGTCAACTCAAAATTTGTTCAACAAGAAGTGTCGAAATTGGCCATTTTGCAGCCACACGTCTGAACTGATACAAGGCATGTTGACCTCGCCATCTTGAGTGAGTGCGACAGCTGAACACGAGAACCTGTCAGAAACCCTGCCTGCATCTCAGCCAGCTTACAGTACCCATGGCCTCCCTGCTAGAGCAAGGTGTTTAAGAGGAGTAAACATTGAATATTTCATGTCAAACACAAAAGCAGTTTCTTCTCCCTCGAGGAGGTGGAGAATTGGTTTGTAAAACACACACAGGCTGTAGTAATCCCTTCCATACTGTACACACATCACCACATGCATCTTTCATAGAGAGAGAGAGAGAGAGAGAGAGAGAGGAGGAGAGAAAAGGACAGGAAAGTTGAAGTCAGAGCTGCATTGTCCGCAGGTGACGTTAGAGGAGCTAATTAAGACAGTCGTCTGGCTCAAGGGCGCAGACGGACGCACGAACGCTCGGACAGAAACAAATTTAATTTCCCTTTCTCTCTCTGAGTTACTGCGCTGTCAGTGCTCACCTCCCAACCCAAAATGAAGTCAGCACCACAGTGTTTATTACACACTGGGGATAGGGTAAAAAAAAAAAAAAAAAAATGTGACGCCACTTAAACCTCACAGCATTGCATACACCCCACATGCACAGATTCTGTATGTACAACCTCAAGCATGTAAAAGAGCTGTCTGATGCTTTCAGCATTGAACATTAAGGCAGCCTGTTTGGTTCTTTGGCTTGGCAGTTACCAAGATGGCAGTACACCATCAGTCCTAGTTCACTCATTTTCATGATTCTTCTATTCTTCTATTATCTGTGATTTTGTGATGAATTGAATTGTTTGGTCAGTTTTCTTCAATTGGGTTTAAGTTGGGTGGGACTAAAGCCCTTCTGATATCAGATCTCCCAAAGAGACATTAGATCTACCAATCATCTACCACTCTGCCAACACTACTAATGCTGTTGTGAAGGAAGATAAAGGTAACCAAGAACAATAAATTATAAAAATGTAGACTCATACGATCATTTTATTGATATTACATACAGAAGAAGTGTGTCTCAGTATGGCACAACATGCCCAACATCTCGGAATGGAGTTGTGGAGACTAATGGTCTCCTGTGATAGTCCATCCCATGCCTGAATATTCTCCTGCAGAGTCTCCTCCTGGAGTCTTGATGGCACTTCCAATAGCATCTCACACATTTTCAGTCAGGGATAGATCTGGCACTGCAGCTGGCCATGGAATAGTATCTGTGTCTTCAAGATGAGCTCTTGATATGGCAGCAGTATGCAGATGTGTCATCCTGTTGGAATAGGGCACTAGAGTGTGTGTTTGGAAAAGGCAGAGCTGCTGGTTGCAGGACTTAATTAACATAATGTTAGACTGTCAAAGTGGCTGCAATAAAGACCAACAATGATCTGGCATTGTATGAAATTGCACTGCTGGAGTGGTTTACGCTGCCGTGGCGATGCCTCTACCAGTCATTCTGTGATCTGACACATGCTTGCAGTTCTGATCAGGCTGCAGGTTACAATTTTTAAAGCTTGTTACGACGATCAAACGGGATTTATGAATAAAGATATATATTGAATACAACATTGGTAATATTCAGTGGCATATCTTTAGTATAAAAATAGCATTTTAGATATTTGAAGCCATTAGAAAAGGCTTTAAATGAAGACATCAGCAGATTCCACCTAATCTCATTTGCCACAGCAAATACTGACACATCCCATCTGTTTTGTAGCCTTAGCAACCTTGTTTATGACCTTTTAAAGGAACACTAGAATGGAAAACAAATGGAATGTATGAGGTTGAATAATGAGTGAGTGATACATGGAAGTAACAAACTGATCCACAAACACTGTTGTTTCTTCATTTAAAAAGGAAATCCAGCATCTTCAACATTGCTCTTAAAAAAAAACAATAACAACTGTTACATGACTTTAGTTACGTAAACCCAGTCCATTAGTGAAAGCTCTCCCAGCCCTAGTCAGAGCTGAAGCAGCAACTTCCATTTCGAGGAAAAAACAATGTTGATACTTAAGACTCTGCTAGAAATCAGAAAGCAAGTTTCTGCACAAGCCAAGCATTGTTTCTGCATCTTTGCTTTTGAGCTTCTGTGGTACTGCCGTAGAGTGCAGTTAAGTGAAAACCAGGGTAGTGATTGTGTATACATTGCTAAGCCACTGAATTTTACCTTCCCTTTTTTCCTAACATCACCATTGTCTTTAAAAGGGGAGCTCTGAGTTAGTGTGCAACAAAACAAACCAACAAAGTGATCCAGATAGTACGAGATTCTAGGATAAATGTAAGCCAACCTGCTGGAATCTTCATCTCGCAAATGCCACATTGTGCCAAGAGGACAAAAACAGGACACCAACTTTATCCAGTAAGACTCATAAAGGACTGGGGGGGGATTCTGTTGCACTGCTATGTGACTCCTGTTATCTGTACCACTGGCGTAAACCAGCCTATCACAGACGGGTATTTTAGGAACCCTCAATATTATTTCATTCTGAAGCAAAATAATGGTGGTTAATAGACTTATTAAACTTTATCTGGAGTGTCTTTTCAGCCCAGCCAGAGTCACTTTCTCAATATTTACACAGTGAACAACTTGGTTGTGAATAAATGCATTTTATATATCTTTAAGACCCATTATGACTGAAACATTGACTGAGTCTGTATTAAGCAGGAGAGATAGATATATATATATATATATATATACTGCTTGAATCTGATCCACCTTTTGTCTCACATTGACAGTTTTTGTGTTTGTCCCGTCCATAACAGGTCAAAGAAAGACAAGAGTAAAGGGGTGATGAAGACGGAGCCATCTGATCCAGAACCCGAAGGCCTGACTCTGCTTGTACCGGACATTCAGAAAACGGCCGAGATTGTATATGCCGCCACAACGAGCCTCCGGCAGGCCAACCACGGTGAGACAGATAATCCACACACAGCTAAACTACTGTTATTCACAGTGTTTTATTCATATTCACATTCATTTCAAATCTCGATCAGGGACCAAACAGTCATGCAGTGGTGCAGCAGTATTATTTTTCCAGATCATTCAAAATAGAGCCTGAAATTACTCTGAAGACATGGTTACACATGATGAAAATGATAATGAGAAATAATTATTGTGTATTAATATTAAATTGGTTTCAGCTGCTCACATTTGAAACGGCTTGTAATATTTCTGATTATAGTGATTTGAATTTAGTAAATTTGGCTTTAATCTTGTACTGCTACTGAACGACTTGTGTTCTAGCACATGTTTGGAACTAAGAGGAAAAAAATGACCAGTATTGCATCAGATTAGTGGGTTCAGGGTGAGACTAGGTGACCCAAGAACTTGAAATGAGGTCAGAACAGACATTTTTCCTTGAGCTGCTCTCCAGCCAGGCCAGTTGTAGTCAATCACTGGAGATAGTGAGTGAATGTGTGTGGGGCTAAAGTTAGAGACCCACATTTTGCCCTTGTCTAAAGAGTGATGGTCTGCACTGACACAGTTGTAGCACTGCAGCTTGTGTCTTTTAGGGCCAGATTTAAAGCCTTTATATTATCATCAAAAACTTGTCCCAGAGTTTGAGAGATATCAACTCTGGTATGATTGAAATACAGGCCTGTAAACAGCTTTATGGTCAGATGTTTCTGCATAGGAATAAATGAGGTGCAAAAGTTTGTGCAAGGTTTTTATGTCGCAATGATACAAATATTCTCGCTAGACCCATTGAAACACGACGGGTAGCACAGCAATCACCTGAAACACCATAGAAAACACCCATCAGCGACCACCTGAAACCATCTAACTAAGCCTACCAAGCCTACTAAGATACTCAATGACAACTACCAAGCAAGACTATGCCAACCACTTTAGTAGTACCATAATAACCACCTGGGATGCCATGACCATACCATCCAGCCTTTGGATGTGGCAAAAGACTTAAGCTGTTTCTCCATTTCTGCATTTGTGTCAAGAAATCTACTTTTCTAATTCACATATTTTCCACAGTGTTTAAATCTGACAGCAGCTGTTGTGTGAAACGATGAATGGATCAACAGAAATAGTCTAAAATGGCCTTATCGAGGAGGCATTAGTGAAGGTTAAAAAACGGTTCAGGTCAAATATGAAAATTAAATGCTCAATATCGTAAGCAAGACCAGACTACTGAATATATTGAAAATGGTCATCAGGCTTGATCTGCCAGGTCTGATAAATGTCATGTCTGGGGGAAGCCTGCTGGGAGCATTTCAATTGGTCAGCACTAGGGCACATAAAGGTTGATCTGTATTCATGCACGTTATCCTATGCAAACTTGTGATGAAGAGGCTAAGAGTGCAGATCCTGTATAAATGTCCACTTTCCTAACTTGTATGGCTTAACCAAAATGCTCCCATCACTGCACCACTCAAGCTTTCTTTTGATTCCATCACTGTTACAGTTAACAAATGTAATTTCTCTCTCAGAGTATACACAATAGTCAAACACGTCATGGCACTCTTGGCTGCTCAGATGGATGTCAGGAAAGGCAGGTGTTACTGGGTGTAGAAGGGAGTCATCCCTCACTCTCTGTGGGTTTAAAGATGGAGATGGCTCCCCCATGTCCCCAGTAGGGTGAGGGATATGTTCAGTGTCTCCACCAACTGTTTTCGGGAAATCTCTCAAAGTGATTGATGGGAAAACTTGTAAAATGTTGCCCAAAATGGGTTAATAGATGAAGTGAAGCATGTAAGGTCAAATTTCATTAAGATAAATGTGAATGATTGTGCTCCCCTGCCTCAGGGTAATGTGAAGTCCTGGTTTCTTTATTTTATTAATAACCAATTGAAATGTGTAGTTCATTTGCTTATAATTGTAAATCAAACAGCAAAAGTTTTTGTTTTTAATGTTTTGGCCATTTTTTGTAATATTTAGTGTGAAATCTTCATTTTGGAGCATCACTGTGCATCACCAGCAAGAAAGAGGTTGTGGATCGGGATGGGACTTTAGTCAGTGCCCAACCACCTGGGATACCATAGCAGTCATGAAGCAATGCCATGGCAACCACCTGGGATACTATAGCAGTCATCTAGCAATGCCATGCCAACTACCTGGGATACCATAGCATTCATCTAGCAATGCAATGGTTACCAACTGGGATATGATAGTAATCAACTAGCAACCATGGTCAATTATAGCAACCAGCTAGGGACACTATAGTAACAACCGCTTGGTATACCATAGAGTTTTGAGGCTTTGGCTGGAATGGTCATTAGGTTAGATATCTAATGACATATTACAATTCCATAACTGTTTACATCATCCATACTGGGTATCCTTAACATATTTGTCAGCATGTTGCTTATAATTGAAAAATCTGGACAAATACTTGTTTAAGTTGTGTCTGTCTGTGTTGGTCTGCAGTGTGTGTTCTTTTGGCAGTAGGAGTGCAGGGGAGTTCACGATTTCAACCATTACTCAGCAACTCTGCTGCACATCATCTGTAGAGCAGTGTGTGGGCTCAACAGCCAATAACTGCACACAAGATCTTTGTCTGTTTAGTTTTGTCCATTTGTCTTTTTAATAAGATTTTATTTAGATTTACTTTTTTTTTATTTATTTTATTTTATTTTTTTGATAAATTTTTATGGCCGTTTGTGCATCACTTGCCAGCCAGAAGAGGTTAAGGGTATGGATCAGGATGGAACAGGAGTCAGTGCCCTGCATCCTAACCAGGACTTCCATCCCTTCTTTCTTTTCCTTTGTCCAGCTGTCTGGCCCATGTCTAGATGCATTTTGGTCCATCTGTCTCTCTCTCTCTCTCTTTGTCCCTCTCAGCCTTGTGATCTTCCTTTCTCCCTTTCCTTTCTCACGCTCTCTGCGAGGGGAGGGAGAGTGCTTTGCAAATGATTGATACTGCTGTCGTCTCTCATGAGGAAATCCATACAAATATGACATTAAGAAGCACATCCCCATCAAGGGGGAGGAGAGGAGAGGCTGATACCGTTAAACTGCTTAATTAGTACTCCTTCTTTTAAAAAAGCTGAAAACGCCTCTGATTGGGGCAACGCGATGCCCATCACTTAGCATTGCCCTGGATGCCCTAGCAGCATGGATTGCCAGTTTCAGAGGGACGGGAGCAGCTAGAGTAAATTAAGCTGTCAATATCTTGTTTTTTTTTATAACTCTCACAGCTGGAGCATGCACTTACTGCCCTATTAAAGGCATCAAGAAATTTAACAGAACATTCCGGTGTATATTGAATCTGTATGTCTCAGCGAATGGAAAAGAGGAGGAAAATGCCATAAAGCCGCTAAATGTAGGTGCCTAATTGTCTTACCGGCATAACTGCCCTCCAGTACCGTGCTCTGCTGTGTTTTATTGGAGTGGAGATGGTCCGCCGAGCACCATCATCATTAGTCAGTGAGGCTCGATAAGAATCGCACCCATGTAGTCATCTTGTAACGACGTGGCTGTCATTTGTCAAGGCAAGAATAAAAGAAATCGTAAGAGGCCACTTAAATGCGAGCTGGAGAGGCTTTCTGCTGTAAAAGTTTTTTACTGTTTTCACATTTCATTTCTTCAAGCCTTGCAAAAGACTGAACATCGTATCATATTTTGCTGAAGCTGTTCAAATCCACAGCCTTTGACTCTTGGTATTTATGCTACAGGAAGGTGACCGGAATAAAGCTATTCCTAACGTTCATAGTCAGAACTTGTTACTGTAAATAGTAACGTTAGCAAAAGACTGTGAAGCTTTGGGCACCCTAAGAGATTGGAGCACTCTTAACTTTTACCAGGGTTTCAGCTCTTACTTAGCTTGTTAGAGCTTTGGCTTGTTCACAGTCATTAGAAACAACAACCAGCAGCCTGATTTATGAAAATAACTGATGTCCACCAAGCAGGAGAAGCTATAAGAAGGTAGTATAGTTTTCAAGTAGATGTTTCCTTGATTGTAACATAAATAAGAAATGGCATTTAGCAGGATTTCTCAAAGAACTGCTTAAAATATTGCTAGAAAGGCATTTCACACCCATTACACTACAAAAGGCCTTCAGGAACTTCAGATGCAACAGAAGAAACCATTTCTAGTGGCACAAGGATCATTTCAGTGGTAGAGGGAGAAATAGGTTAAACAAAATATGGACCACAGATGTCAAACCATCTGCAAGACATCTGAAGATGAAAAGAAAATGAGCTTCTGCAGCAGGATAATGATATTAAACACATCTGGAAATCCACAATGGACCGCACCAAGAGGCACAAGCTATGCCATGGCACGCACTACCCCCTAATCTATACACAAGTGATGTCCTGATCTGATGCAGTGTATTTAATTGACCTTTCAGAAGGTCAACAAAAGAGTTTAGACTCTGCAGTGTATAATAAAATCTGAAACTATATAAACTATTTCTGAAGCTGAGCCTGGCTGGAGAACCATGCGCCTGTCTTTGTAAACCAGCTCTGACTAGTGAGTTCAGAACTGATAGGTGGCCTTACACCAATGCTAAAACCACAAAACCTCTCCTAATCAGCTTGGCTGCATCTTTCTTTAAATTGACAGACAGAATGTTTCTGTAGACGTTCATTGCACTGCTGCCATCATGCGTCACATCATCAATGAAGATTAATGAGTCTATCCCAGAAAAAGGCATACAATCCCAGGTCTTAACATTTACCTCCACTGTGTTTCACAGATGAGCTAAAATGTTTCACAATCGCTTGTTTTTCACCCAGTCAAAACCCAAAGCCGAAACTGACTCAGACATTCAGTGCTATTTAATGTTTGAATTACCACTTGAACAGGACACATCTGGGCAACATAAAAACACCTCAGTCACATGATCCAATACTTTTGCTCGCAAGAAAAATGGGTGGAATCAGACTGTGTATCAGATCCAGATGTCAGTATCTGGAAACAAAGTTTGAAGGCTGTTCCTTTGTCTCATATTCATCTTTTAATGTCAAAGCCAAATGTTTTCAGAGGGCTTGGCCTCAATGTTCCAATACTTTTGGTGGGGTCTGTATTGACCGTATAGGGTGCCTGCATTTTTGTCATGGGAACATTTCATTTTTTATATTTTGAAATTGTAAAACTTTGAAATCAAACCATAATACATCTTAGAATATTAAAGAAATATTGCATCATTATATACTCACTGAGTAGTTCACACTAAGAGAATATTGAAGACCCCGAGTTGTTTTTGATGGTTTTCTCTTTATTGACAGAGCGAAAGCTGGCAGAGTGCTCAAGGAAGGCAGCAGCGAGGCCCAAACCATTGTCCATTCTTCGCTCTTTGGAGGAGAAGTATGTTGCTGCCATGAAGAAACTGCAGTTCGGTGAGCATTGAGATGTTAAATCATGCATAAAACGTTATCCTACAATACACAGACTTAAGTTTTATGTCATTGGGTGTTTAATGGTTAGTCACAATGTCACACTGCAGTGTCACAGCAGGGGTGAGAACAGTCCATGCTCTGTAGAGCTCTTATGGTGTCCTAATCATTGAACATCAGGGTGAAAGCAGGATAACAAATTATGCAGAGAAACAGATGGATTTCAGTCTGTAATTATGCAACTACAAAGTGCTCCTGTGTGGCAAGTGGAGCCGATGAGAAAGACAGTGGGTGTTGTAATCTTATGGTTAATGGGTGTGAATCAAGCACCTACCACATATGCTTACAAGACTACCTGCATAGAATCTGATAGTCAAAAGGGAATAAGTCAAAAGAGGGGGAGTACAAGCTCTCCCAAGAGCCCTTTGGGATTTCTACCACATTCTCTCTCTGAACCTCAGAGGTTCTGCCCCTTTATCTGACCAAATCAATAGCTGTTCCAGCCAACCATTCCAAAGTAGCTGTGTGACTACCCCTATAGACCCTCCCCCATCCATGCTGTGAACCCAGTCTCTGAGTGAGACGGGGGCTTAAAGCGATGTGTCTGTGATGCTTTTATTTTTGTAGTCATTTTTTTCGTTTCTTTTGAGAGAGAGAAAAGTTGAAGTGTGTTTGTGTTCTGAATGAAGAAATGATGGGAAGATGGTGGTTCATTCTGAAGAAGTCACATTCAGTTTAACAAGCCTCTTGTGGAAATGTGAGAGAGAGGCTGGATGGGTGGGTGTGGGCCGAAAGACCTGAAAATAGTGTGCAGTAATAAGAGGAAGAGTAGGAGATGATGACTGTGGTTTGTTTGGACTTTTGGTGGGGTGGTTAGATGGTGTGTCGGGAGGGATCATTTGGTGCATGTTTTGTAAGCACGTTGCTGGGTAAGTGGGGCGGACCTTCACCTCAAGCCACCTTTAGTCAGCTTCCCTTTACTGCACAAAACACCCCAAGCAGAAAGAATGAAGAAGGACTGAGATGGGTGGAAAGAAAGACGGACTGAGCGAAGACACAGAAAGATATAGAGTGATAGAGACTGGTCCTTTGTCGCCTGTCTTTGGGTGGAAGAGCTATTCATCCCGTCACTCTTCATCTCCAGGGTTTTGATTGATGAGCAGAGTTTTGCTCTGCCAGAATCGATTTGGCTCGCCCGTAGACATCTGAGGAAATCTCCACTGACATGAATGTAAACAGGTTTGCGCTGGTACACACTCTTGCTGGAGCAAGCAGTAATGCAAACACACCGATGCGCTGGGAGAGGAGCGCAGAAGTTGTTTGGAGGTAGAAGAAGCCGAATTTGATGTGATGTCTTTAAGTGGATGCTTGGCTCCCCCCTTTTTTTTCCGTTAAGAGCAGGTATGACTTGGCCTGGAGTAACGATGCCTCACTAACATAAGTTTATCCTGTGTTTGTTTTCTGTCCTCAAGATACCTTCGAGATGGTGTGCGAGGATGAGGATGCGAAGCTGGTCTTCAAAGTGAACTACCATTACATGTCGCAGGTGAAGAATGCGAGTGACGCCAACAGCGCTGCGCGAGCGCGGAGATTGGCGCAAGAGGCTGTCACTCTCTCCACCTCGCTGCCCCTCTCCTCTTCGTCCAGCGTGTTCGTCCGTTGTGACGAAGAGCGCCTCGACATAATGAAGGTATGCTTTAATGGCCTGCACAGCTGGAAACACCTCATAATACACCTCTGTAGGAGGGGCCACAAATGAATGTATGCAGTTTGTATTAGATATAGAGTAATACATGAAAACCACAAATTATTATATTTAGATTCAAGAGATAATTTCAGGCCAGTCATTAACATATTGTTGTAACAAGCAATTTTTTTGGGCCACAAATCACTATGTTGGGATCACAGCATCATATAGAAAGGCCTCCAATTAATATATTGATATAGTTTATTGATTTGTTTCATGCACCATTGTCCTGCTGTGATGGCACATACACTTTTTCTTTCAATGTCTGACATTTGAGGGTGTTTTTGACCTCTTTGCTGACCACATTCTTTCTGACTGTGTAAAGGTCAGTTTGTGTGGCTGGCTGGTGGGGGCTTCATTTTCATCCTAAACCCACACTGTGATGAGCACAGGCAGCTACACACGTCTGTACACAGACTGCATTGTTGTAGTAGTAATAATAATAATAATAATAATAATAATAATAAGGTCACACTCATGCTCTGCCAGTATCTCTTGCTCTCATGCTCTTTCTCACTGTCTCTTGCTCTTTCTTTGTCTCTGTCTGTCTTTTTCTCTTTCTTTCTCTCAATTTCTCTTTGTCTCTCACTCGCTGTCTCATGTTCACTCTCTGACTCCCTCTATCTCTGTGTTTCCATTGAAACGTTTCCCAAATGTTATGTATAGTTTAGAAATTTCATCAGTAAAAAATGGGAAAAGTTGTCTCTTGCAAGCTTTCCCAAGAGCCTTTTGGGATCTCTACCATATTCCGACTCTCTGAGGCTGTTCTCTCTGTGAATGAAACCCAGAGGCTCTGCCCCTTTATCTGTCCAAATCAATAGTTGTTTCAATTAACCAATCCAAAGAAGCTGTGTGACCATCCCCCATGCAGGCTGTGAACCCAGTGTCTCTCTGAGGTGGGGACTCAAAGCGATGTGTCTGTGATGCTTTTATTTTTGTAGTCGTTTTTTTTTTCGTTTCTTTTGAGAGATAGAAAAGTTGAAGTGTGTTTGTGTTCTGAATGAAGAAACGATGGGAAAGATGGTGGTTCATTCTGAGGAAGTCACATTCAGTTTAACAAGCCTCTTGTGGAAATGTGAGAGAGGCTGGATGGGTGGGTGTGGGCCGAAAGACCTGAAAATAGTGTCCTTGCTCTCTGTATCTCTCGCTCTCTTTCTCTTGCTTGTGCTCTCTCTCTCACTTTCTTAATCATTATCCTGTTCACCTCGTTTCTCTCTCTCTGGTTATTCTTTTTGTAGTTCTCTTGGCATTATCTTGTCCTGAGGCAGTAGGAGAGTAAGTGCGAGCCTCTGTTGGAGCCAAACACACACACACACACACACACACACACACACACACACACACACACACACACACACACACACACACACAAGTATACATACACACACAGCTGCTCTCAGCAGATGGGCACATGCTGGGGTTAATGCCCAGAATCTCGAACACGCACAGCGTGCAGCAGATAAGCTTGAATACCTGTGTTTGGGTAAAGTCACACCCCTCCTCTTTATCAGCACAGAAGACCATAACACACACACACACACACACACACACACACACACACACACACACTATATTTTTTTTAACAGAGAAATTACACAGACTGGCATTAATGTCCAGACTGTGAGTGTCTTACTTTTACACCTGCAAATGAAAACAGTCTTTATAAACTGGTCAGAGCAGCTCAAGTGGTATACCAGTCCATTCAGTGTACTGTTTAAAAAGTGACACTGACATGGTGGTGGTGTGTGTTTCACTGGTATGAGTGGATAAGATACAGCAGTGCTGCTGGAGTGTTTAAACCCCTTAGTGTTACTCCTGGACTGAGAACAGTCCACCAACCAGAAATATCCACCCAAAAGTGTCCTGTGTGCACTGATGAAGGACTGGAAGATGACCAACACAAACTGCAGTCGCAGACGAGCTTGTGTCTCTACAAGGTGGAGCAGCTAGGTCGTAGTGTCTAATAGAGTGGGCAGTGAGATGACACCATGTTTAAACACTCCAGCAGCACTGCTGTGTCTGATCCACATCTTGACCATTGAAGAACTGGGTGAAATGAGGCTAACAAAGTATGCAGAGAAACAGATGCACTTGCAGATGGACACAGAATGCTGGTAGATCAGATATTGGAGGGTGTTTTTGCTGCAGATTGCGTTCAGTCCTGGCTTTGAGTGCAAGAAAACATAACTGGCCTTGATGTCTGAGGACGGTCATCCCTCCCTCTCATTGGTCCACCCATGTTAAAGGTGAAGATGTAACAATGTCCCTCTCATTCTCTCTTGCTGTCCCCCCCTCAGGTGTTGATAACAGGACCGGCAGACACACCCTATGCCAATGGCTGCTTCGAATTTGACGTCTATTTCCCACAAGACTACCCCAACTCCCCTCCCCTAGTCAACCTGGAGACCACTGGTGGCCACAGTGTCCGCTTCAACCCCAACCTTTACAACGATGGCAAGGTGAGCCTAGATTCTTGTGGATGTTGAGTTCTTCAGTTTAGCACAGGTGCTATGAGGCTGATGGAGCCAGTACTTCTGACCTACCAGTATGTTTCTAAATGGAAAAATAAGATGTCTGAAAGGTAAAATAGAAATAAAATATCAAAAGCTAAAATTGCACTGTTCTAAGAGCCCTACTCTTCACACAGTTCTTTAAACATGTCATTGATGTATTGTGGGCCTAAACCAGTAAGTGATTTATAGACATGCAGCTTGCAGCTTTTCGCAGTCTGTATTGTAACTCATTGTAAGCCAGTAGGACAATTTTAGAACCAGAGTACTGTGCTAGTGCTAGTTCTTTTTAAGTAACTATAAATTAAAGACAGAATTTTGAACAAGAGTGGGAGCTGTCTGAGTGCTTGGGACCGTAAGTCCAACAATCCCTTTGTCCAACAGAAAGTGGGCGTGAGGTAGTGAGGGTCCGTGGAAGTGTGGGATAATAGGGCTGCACAATATTGGGAAAAAATTACATTGTGATTTATATTTTTTCTACAATATTAAAAAATGTAATTTAATTAAAAATTAAAGACATTTTTGCCAAATTTCACCAGAAGTCAGTAATGACGTGTCATGACCATGTATCAAAGATTAAAGAGTAAAATAAGTGATATTTGGTGGACAGAATCTGCTTGGAGCCGATCTGTCATGGAAAATTAATTTTGCTTTTGAATCAAGTAGCAAAAAATGTAATTTGCTTTACACAATACAATCTTGCAGTGTGAATATTGCTTACGCTCACATTGGGACGACGATGCTGAAACAATATATTATGCAGCCCTATTAAGGATGCGGTTTTCGATGATGCACATTAGTGTGGCATTAGTTTTCACTTCTTAAAAGTTATGTTCGCTTTGATTAAATGCTGCAAATGCTGTTTTTTGTGGATTATTCTTTAACCTATGGTTAAAAGGGGGCGTTTCTGCACTCCTGGTCTCCACCTACTTTTTACTTTTCTTGCTGGTTCTCAGGTGTGTTTAAGCATTCTGAACACTTGGCACGGACGCCCAGAGGAGAAGTGGAATCCACAGACCTCCAGCTTTTTACAGGTCAGTGTTTTTGTCGTACCATGTCCCTCCTCTTCATCTCTCAACTCCTCTCATCCCTTCTTAGAGTCACTCTTTGCTTTTCCTTTTTGCAGAATGTAACTCTTAGAGGTCAGTTTTATACAGTGTTGTTGCTAGGCTTTCACTAGGTGGTTGCTAGGGTATTGCAGGTGAGTTACATTTTGCAGCCCATTCATTCCTATGGAGAAAATCCATACGCTATGTTGAAACTGAATCCAGTCAAGAAGCTTATGCATCATACAGTCTGACCAAACAGTCTGGAGTTAGTATGGTGTTATCATTTTGAAAACATTGGGACAAGTTAGATGGCAGAAATCCAGCAGGAAAAAAGAATAAGGGGTGGAGAATAATACAGATCAAATGACAACATAGTCAAATATAATATGTAATATAAGTCAAATGATTAGCAGTAACACACATCTCATAAAATCCTAAGACCCTCTTCTAGAACAGAGCTCCAAACACACTTCTATCTTACCACCGATGATGATCGCCTCCCTCCATCCTTTCCCCCTGCAGTATTGATTTGTATACATGTGTTCTACTGTCCTCCTGCCACTCCCCATGGGCTTTGTCCTGTACTTCTGCCAGCAGTTCATAGAGATGTCTTTATTGATTACTGCTCCAGTTAGCGTCCGGCCAGCCAAATCGATACATGGAAATCGGCCACTGTACAGGACAGGACATGGCCATAAGGTCATAGAAGGAGAGGAACTGATCTCCAGTTCAGACACAGGCATCATTTAGTATAGAGTGGGTTCAGCAGCTCTGTTTTCCATGGGGAGTTTCCATTTCCACATTTTCCAAACTTCAGGTAAACCTGTTATCATTTTTATGTGTTCAGTAGGGTTTGGATGCTTCACTGGAACTGCCAGATACTTTTCAAAACAAGTTATTTGTTGTTTTTGTAAGTAATCAACTTATCAAAGGAATTAAATTATCCTTGAAGGACTTTTTTTACAGATGAGACTCCACATGATACAGAAAGAGAGTTTATGTTGCGGGTACATTATGATGGTATATGGATGACCGGAAGCCAAGTGTTTGTAGATACATGATTAACACTCAGTTAAAACATGACAGATAATCAACATTGCTGCTTAACATGAGCACTAATCCTATCATTATAGCAAAATTTTTTGCCATTAGTCACCCCCCACCCCCCCACTGGTGTTTGCTGCTATAAGCCACTGAATTAATTCCAACATGTAAATACAGCTTTATAGTTATATGGTCAAAACCTAGAACCTTTTAAAAACTGCAAGCTTTAATAATAAGCTAATTTGATGGATAGACAGATAGATAAATACATAGATAGGCAGGCATATGGATCAGTGGGTTGATGGATGGATGGATGGATGGATAGATAGATCAATAGATGTGTACATAAGTAGGCAGGTAGGTGGTAGGATGGATAAATAGTTATGTATATAGATAGGCAGATGGATGAGTGTACTAGGTAGGTACATGGATGGATGAATTGATGGATGGGTGTATGTGTGCGTATGTGTGTGTGTGTATATATATATATAATTCGCATCTAAAAAAATTAATACTGTGAGAATTCCACCAGTTAAAGTTTTTATATTTTAGGCTTTTCTTTTTTAAAAGTTGGTACTGTGAGTAGTAATCTGTTCAAATTTTAATATTTTGAGAGTCTGGATTTCTGATTTTCATGAGCTTTAAGCCAAACTGATCAACAGTAAAACAATGAAACATGGCTTTGAATTAAATTGTGATCACAAATAAGCTTTTAAACAACATTCAATTTACTGGCTGGACTAGTATACATAGGTTAGTAGATCTGTAAATAGATAGGTATGAACGTAGATGGATGGCTAGATGGATGATGTATAAGTATGTACATGGGTAGGCAGGTATATGGATCTGTGGGTAAATGAGTGGATGATGGATGGATGGGTGGATGTGAATAGGTAAGCACTTACATGCTCGTAATGGGATAGATTGATGGAGAGAGATCAGTAAAGACCTACATTGGTAGGTAGATAGGTGAATAGATTGATGGATAAAGAGGTATGTAGGCAGGTGGATAGAAATGCACAGAGATTGATAGATAGTGGATGGATGGATGGATGGATGAATAGATCATGTACTTGGGTAGGTGGACAGATGAGTGGGATAGATATGTACTATGTAGTTAGATAAGTATGTAGATCGGTAGGTAGACAGATGAATGGATAGATATGTTCATAGGTAAATATTTATGTATTTAGGTAAGTAGATAGGTATCTACTTAATGTACTTAATGATAGATTAAGGAGATGTATGGTCATATGGGACGGCGGCCGAGAATTTAAGCGTGTGAGTTTAAGGGTTTGCAGGTTTTTCCTTCATGATAAACATATACACTCCTTCTCTATCCTCACTATTTCCCTCTTACTTTCTCTCGTTGTCTTTCTTGGTCTGTTTTGTAATCCACTGACATTTACATAATCTGTCTATATGTGTGTGTGTTTGTTTGTGTGTGTGTGTGTGTGTAGGTGCTGGTATCAGTGCAGTCACTGATCCTGGTGGCCGAGCCGTACTTTAATGAGCCGGGTTATGAGCGTTCGCGTGGCACACCCAGCGGCACCCAAAGCTCCAGGGAGTACGACGGAAACATCCGGCAAGCCACCGTCAAATGGGCCATGCTGGAGCAGATCCGCAACCCCTCTCCATGCTTTAAAGAGGTACACTCTTACACACAACAATGCCACCTAACACACGTATACCAAATATGGTCAGTCAGCCAAGACATGTTTAGTGTTTGTGGTTTCTTTCTTTAGTTTCTTCTGGAGCAGGTCTTTAGCTGGAATCTTCCTGTCTGTGAATTATTTATATAATGGGTCTTAGTTGGTTCTTTTCCTCCATCACTGTTTTGTTTTATTCTCTTTTTTCTGCATGTCCTTGACACAGTCCACAACATCAGATAACCATCACTCACCTCTAGAAAGAGAGAGTGCTCTGAGAATAAGGGAAAAATAGCTAAGTATAGGGAGACAAGGTTGGCAAGCGCGGGAAATCGAGATCAGTATGTTAGTGAG